>CM076247.1:11897495-11929995 GCA_038380765.1 Odontothrips loti
AGAGAGAGAAAGAGAGAGAGAGAGAGAGAGAGAGAGAGAGAGAGAGAGAGAGAGAGAGAGAGAGAGAGAGAGAGAGAGAGAGAGAGAGAGAGAGAGAGAGAGAGAGAGAGAGAGAGACTGGGACCGGACGGTCCAGGGGGGGAGCGCGGTCGTGTCTGGACATGACGCGCCGTCAACGCCAGCGCATCACTTGGGGAGGCGCTTGGCTACGGCTGCACGTCGACGTCGTATCGGACAGGAGCTGCTGCTGCTGCCGCTGCTGCTGCTGCTGCTGCTGCTGCTGCGGGGTCCATAATGTGTATTAACTGGCCGGGCTGACCACCCCGGCGGCTCCGGCGGCCCTCGGCGCGCGCGGAAGCGTGTGCAGCGTTTTAGCATTTGGCCACGGCGCGGGTCGGCGGCCGCCCCCACAACCCGCCACGACGGCGGCGACGGGCGACGCCGGCCGGCCGGCGGGGTGGGAATCGTCTGCCTTTTGTTCTTGCTCGCGGAACCCAACCCTTTCGGCGCACCGCCGCTTTTGATCGACAGGATGCGTGTGCTCCGGCGGCGCCGGCCCCTCCCCTCCGGCCCCTCCCCTCCGGCCCCTCCGGCCCCTCCGGCAGCGCGGCACAGTGCCTATGAACTGCGGAGTCTGCGATAAAGGGCGGCCGCAAGCAAGGGTGCGGTTTTTCATTAGATTCTCAAAATTAGAAGCGTCAGCGGCGCTGCATGCTTTTTGCGGGTGGTGCCGCCGCCGCTACCGCCGCCGCTACCGCCGCCCGGGGCGGTAACGCGGTGTCTGACGGGGACGTGCGCGGCTCGGCCTTCCTCTCCTTCCGGATGACGGCAGCCGCGGCAGCCGCGCGCCACGCAGCCGCCAAACTCCGCCGCCGACTCGCTTTTGCCTCAAGATTCAAACACAATATTTGCTTGCCGCTGGTTGGGGGATTGTTGTCGCCCGTCCCGCCCGCGGCGAAGAGTCGAGTGTTTATTTGGTGAGGTGGGGCGGCGGGGGCCCCGCTCCGCACATGAGGTGATGGGATTCATCGCGGAGGGCTTAGCGAGGTTTATGGGCCCCTCCATACGCACCGCGAGCGAGGACCTCGTCCTGGGGTTGAGAAAGTCTCCCCCCTTTTCCGGGGGGGCCGAGGCCTTATTGTGAGGAGGTCTCTAGGCCCCTTGTGCCTCATTGTCATGGCGGGTCCACTCGCCGGGCGGGGCCGGGCTGGGCCGGGCGTTACCCCCTCATAAGTCAAGATGATCCCGGCGGCCGCGCGCCGCGCCACTCTCTGAAATTGTCCCCCGCGCGTGCATACGCCGCTGCTGCGGCATCAGCTGCGGGATGTGCTTGGCGGGGGCCCAGCCCGGGGCTGCACATCCCGGAGGGGTGCAAAGGAACTCGAAGACACGGCGGCGGCGTGAGGTGAGCGGGCCCAGCGGGCCTCGGGCTGCCGGCTGTCGCTGTTGTTGGGGGAGCGCAGCGCGCAGCGCGCAGCCCGACACCAAGTTGGCGAAACCGCAACCACAGCCGGCGGTGCGGGCGGGCCCCTTCTGCACCCCAGACTGCACGATGAAGGCCGGAGGCCGGAGCAGACAGTACTGTCATGTCCAGTAGTGCTCTCTCTCTCTCTCTCTCTCTCTCTCTCTCTCTCTCTCTCTCTCTCTCTCTCTCTCTCTCTCTCTCTCTCTCTCTCTCTCTCTCTCTCTCTCTCTCTCTCTCTCTCTCTCTCTCTCTCTCTCTCTCTCTCTCTCTCTCTCTCTCTTGCCGAAAATCGTCGAAAAAACATGTCGCCTCATATGGGCTCGAGGGAGGACCCAGTCGTTTAGTGCTTCGTACACAACCCTATAAATGCCTCTGGTAATACTTTGTAATTTGAATAATTTTATTAATCGCATCTTGTCACCCTCCGCCTAAAAGATAGGCCGACGATTGGCCGAACCCTGAGCCATTCGCCCCAGCCGAGCCTCGTCAGACACGCTGGGCCTAGTCAGACCACTCGTCCCGTTCGCCGCTGTCTCTCGGCCAGCGCCGGAATAGCGCGCGGTGCGCTTCCGTCTGCGCAGTGGTGTCTGCGTTCAGGGTCTGGTCAGCCCTTTGGTCGCGGTGTCGAGGGGCGGTGTCGGGACCCGTCCCCTCCCTCTCTGTAAGGGCTAAGCTACCGAAATCACTTGTGTGTGTGAGTTTGTGCATTGTGCTGCCCACTCTCCACGCCCCGCACGGGGGTTGCTTTTCCGTCAAGGATGTCGAGATGAGGCGTCTCGCGAAAGCCTTGGCCGCACTTGGCCGGGTCTGGCGCGCAAAGTTGTTTGGTCAACTTTGTCGGGGCTGCACGGTCGGCGACGTAGTACTGGTACCTGGCCGCGGGCCGCGCCGAACCACTCGCCCTGATGACTCCGAATCAGGTGATGGAGTGCCGTCCGTCCGGACGCGGGGCAATCCCGCAAATCTGTCGCGCGAACGGCGTTTTGAACACGTTGAGAGAGAGAGCGAGAGCGAGAGAGAGAGAGAGAGAGAGAGAGAGAGAGAGAGAGAGAGAGAGAGAGAGAGAGAGAGACAGACAGAGAGACAGACAGACAGACAGACAGAGAGATGGCTGTGTGGGAAGATTGGATCTCAGTACCCAGCGAATGTTCGCACACCGGTCTTTGCGTGACTGAGAGCGAGAAAAATGAAAAACATGAGAAAAATCACTCGATTTTCAGTGAAATACGAAAAACAAACAAAGAACACGCGATTTCTCACACTTTTTCACGCGCGATTCTTTGTCTTCACGCAGCGACTACTTACTTCCGTTTCTGTCCTCCCCGGAGTACTCTATTCTTGCCTTGAATCTCGGCAGCGCATCATTTGTGAGAGGGAGTCGCGGCGGCGTGCCTCACCGTCTCACAGCACAGCGGGGTGCGACGGGGTGCGACACTAAAACACACGACCTTATAGGCTTTTGCAATTGACGCGGGGGCGGCTCTTCTCCGCGCTCCCAGCGGTGCGATAAGTTTGCCCAACTTCTCGGCGTAGGAGGCTGCGGGGGCCGCGGGGGGCTGCGGGGGCCGCGGGGGCCGCGGGGGCACCGCTAGGCCTCGCAGCCGTGACTGACTTGCCGCGCCGCCGGGGCGCGGTCGGAATGGAGACATCGCATGTCGATGCCGTTCGGCCCCGCCCGGGCCGCACACATGCCGCCGGCTGCCGCGCTGGATGTGACCCCGAGTTGCCGCTCCTACTTGCGATACCGCGGCCCTGCTGCTGCTGCTGCTGCTGCTGCTGCTGCTGCTGCTGCTGCTTCTGCTGCTTCCCCGGCTGGCTGTCTTGTATGGGGCGTTGTCTTGCCCGGAGAGGAACAGCGCTGGGATTACAATATATGTTGTTTAGGGGCTTCTTGCTCTCCGTCATGTTCCCCCGGGGCCCCGGGCTGCGCGGGCGGGCGGGCGGCTTAGAGAACGCCTAGCACGCCTAGCACCCGGCCGCGCACACTGGCCCGCACACCCGCCGCCGCTGGCTGCCGTTACGTCTGTGGACCTTCGACCTTCATTGTCTGTCACTGCGCTGTTTCTGACGGGGACGCCCCACTCCGTTTGTGCGTTTCTAATCCAATTTGGCCCGCGTGCTATTCTAGGGGGGGGGGGGTATCTCCGGGGCCGTGCTCTCCGCTGACGGCGCTGTGAAACGGGAGCCCGCCCCCCCCCCCCCCGATCACTGGGATAGAAGAAGATATTCGACGTGCGTCACACGAGCCCCGCTGTTTATTTGCCGACCCCCCCCCCTTCCCCTCCAGCCTGTCCCCGACGCGCCTGCCCGCCCCGCTTGGTCTACTTTGAAGCGTTTGCCTTGCCGTCCTTGGCCGCGGGGCAAAGAAAGGAGCGGGCAAACGGCGACATGGCTTTGAGAGCCTCCCCGCGGCTCGCGGGGCTTCCTTCATATTAGCCAGGCTGCGTAAAAATACAATAAAAAACATTTTAAAAAATCGGGAATCGGAGGCCGCGCTGGTGACTTGTTGGTATCGAAGTTACGGCTTGTCGCGGCTGGCGCCTGCTGGGTAGGCAACCGAGACATCAGCACTCACGCGTGCCGTGCGGGCTGGCCTACCCTGGCAGTCGCAGGGGCTCGGTGAGCTGAGCTGCTCGCCAGGCAGAGCGCGAGGAAGACGTGATCACGCGATCGTGTACGAGCCGGGCGCCGCGACACAGATGCGGCAATATGTCTCCCGTTTGAAATCGATAGAGCCGAGCAAACATTTCGCTCCGGCGATGCATCACAGTCCCCAGGGCCGGGACCATGCCGGGACAGGCTTACGCCGTGTTGCACGGAGAGAGGGTTCCACTGCAGCAGCGACTCCGCGCGGATTAAAGCAGCACAGCAAGGGGAGACGTCTGCACATAAATTAAGTGTCATACGGAAGAAACCAATTTGTTATTTATTGACAATGCGTTTAATATACTTGCGCAGACTTCCTTTGGTCTGCAGCAGGGGAGGGAGGATATCGCGTCGCGCGCTGCTTCCGCACAGCTTTATTTAGTAGTTGTAGTTGTTGTTGCTGCTGCTGCTGCTGCTGCTGCTACGCATACCCTTACTTGCACAGCTCTGTCACGTACACAAAAATTCAATTATTTTTCTTCCTATTCTTTTTTTTAATATATTTTTTTGAAAATCTGCCTGAAGTGTGGAGAAAATCTATTTTGATTGGAGGTTATGGGATATGGGCGTAGTGGTGTTGGTGCACCTTTCTTCCATTGTGTGTCGGGCAAGGAATTATTTAATAACCCCCGGCGGTGCGCAAACACACACTCACACTAGTACACCACTTTACTTCGGGAGTCAATTGTCCCGTGTGCAAATCATATCACACACTCTCACGCCGTGGCCATTGTCTCCCATACCGCCGCCGCTGCCGCCGGTTTGCTTCTCGTATTGTTATTTTCAATTGCCCTCTTTCCTTATTCGGTGTATCGCGAAAGCGTTATCAGCCGTATATACTCTCTCTATATAGAGCTTTTGTTGGACACACGCAGGTGCGGGTCTGCTTGGCGCGGCTCTGGGGGTCCCCCGGCCTCATTGTTGTAGTGCTCCCTCTCTCTCGCTCACCCCTCTACCAGCCAACAACAGCAGCAGCAGCAGCAGCAGCAGCAGCAGCAGCACAATCCCCTCCCCTCAACCCTCAACATCTTCCCCGCCGAAAGTGATTTCTTTATTTCCGCGCGGAAAAGGCCGCTGCGATGGGGCGGGCGGGCAGCTCGTGTGCGTGCGGTTGTGTGCGTGCGTGTGTGTGCATCTGCCGTGGGACATTACGACCATAACGCTTTCATGTCTCGTTAGGCACATCTGAAGCATTTGCCGTTCACGTCCCACGGGCCTCGCCCTATGAGAAATTCCCCCGAATGGATTGTGCAGTGTTATCAGATCGGCCCTGTCCGTATAGAAGATCGCCTCCCTGCCTCGAGTCACAGTTACGAGTGGACATATTTCACACGCCACCTTTGTCATTTCTCACATCTGTCTCCCGCTCGCTCCTGGGGAAGGAGGCGGACGCGTCCGAAGAGTCGCACCGATTATGAGCCAGGGAGGTTAGCCGAAAGGAAGACGTGGTCCGCACGCCGTTATATTGCAGCCCGCGGTGCAAAGCGATTCCTGTGAGTGTACGGCGGCGCTGCAGCAAGGCTATGCCGGGCTATGCAGGGGAGTCGAACTGCTCCCGTTGTCTCCCCCACCCTTGGCCGGGCT
Source organism: Odontothrips loti (assembly GCA_038380765.1). Taxonomy (NCBI): domain Eukaryota; kingdom Metazoa; phylum Arthropoda; class Insecta; order Thysanoptera; family Thripidae; genus Odontothrips; species Odontothrips loti. The sequence goes on from CM076247.1 coordinate 11,903,191, forward strand.
GGGCTGGGCTGGGGTGGCTCTCGAGACAATAAACAAAAGCAAGCAGCACGACCCCACCACTGATTTTGCAGAGCAACTCTTTGCATTTTGACCCGAGCTGCGACCCGGCGGCGGTCTGGTCGTGGCCAGAGGCCCCTGTGCGGGGCGGGGGCGGGGGGTCCCATCTGTATGCAGCACTTACGCTGCAGTGACGGTCCCTTTCCCCGCTGCTGCAGGGCCCCGCACAACTTCCCTACCTCTCTCTCTTTGCTCCCTCTCCCTCTCTCTCTCCCCTCCGCTCTCGCTCACTCCCCCGCCCGCTGCCGGACCTGTGATGTGTTGAGCCCTATCACATCTCCCACAAAGGACCTTGGACCTGACAATGGCCGTGCCCCCAAAGCCTCGCCGCCTCGCCCCCTTACTATCATCATCAGCCTCCTTGCTTTCGCCGGCCGCGCCGTTCTTTGGCACGCCGTCGCCGCTGTCACCCGCGCGGATGGGAGTCAATGCCCGCCCCCTCACCCCCTCACCCTCTCACCCCCGTCAATGCCCCCCTCCCCCCCTCACCCCCAGTCTAGCTTCAAATTTTCATTCCCGGCGCGACCCAGACGGAGGTAACGGAACGAACGCGGGCCTCAGGTTGCCCGGACGTCCGTACTGACTTCTGGAGCCGGTCTACGTCCGTGCCCCTCTCTCTCTCTCTCTCTCTCTCTCTCTCTCTCTCTCTCTCTCTCTCTCTCTCTCTCTCTCTCTCTCTCTCTCCCTCTCTCTCTCTCTCTCACTCAGATGGGAACGGTGATAAATTTACCTCCTCCCCTTCTCTCTCTGTCCCTCGCTCTTCCGACAACAACTCTTCAAGGGGGGTTCTTCACGGGACCAGTGTGGATAATTTTCAAGGTAATACTTTTCCAAGAAAGCCTCATAAAAAGAGGGACGGCGCAGGTATCCATCCATTCATCCACCCGCCGTTATGGCTTCGGCAGAAAATTACCCGCCTCCGCTCTTCTTATTTATACGTTGCACCCCAGATGATAAAGTTTGGGTGCGTCCGAATTTAACACGACACTGAATGGAGGATGACTTAATCCGCCCCCGCTGCTGCTCAGCTTCACGAGTTTCTTCCCTGTCCTTGCTAGCGGAGGACATCCTCCCCCTTCTTATTATATTTTATTTTTTTGTCGCGCGCGCGCCCGCGCGGTATATTCGCGCCCAACGCGAAATAAGAAATGCGAATGCGACGCGGGTGATTTTTCTCCGGTGTCGTTATTCTCCTTATATCGCATCCCCACTGCAGAGGCCACTCCACAACATCCCCGTTCGGGGTGGGCCGGCGTGACGGCGCCGTCGGCGCCGTGTGCTCGCATAGCATATGCCCCGCTGCTGGCCACGCACACGCGCACGCACGCAGAGGGATGAACGCGGGCCGTTCCGCGTCCGCGAGCACCGCCCGCGTAGGGGTGGGGCGGGGAGCGCCGGCCCCCGCTGACCCCCCCCCCCCCCCCCCCCGCTCCCCCCGCCCACGCGCTCGGAAACAATTGTTCCTGTTGATATGTACCTGTTCATAGTTCCCGCCACTAGTTTGCTTTCCCGCCGCCTGCATGCGCGTGTGTGTAAATGCTGCCCTCTAGCGGAGGTTTGGTGTACTCCACCTGTTTGTACTCGGTCGCTCTGATACACAGTCTGCAATAAACCACGGTGCTGCCAACAAGTATTTCAATACTTCCTTCCTTCCACCCGGACATCACATTGGCGACGAGGCTTCGGACAGCACCGGCACCCGTGCGTTTTTTGCGACTCCGTCCCCGGTTGGCCACCGGGTGCACGGTTACAGCGTGGGACAGCCCCGACGGTCAACTGCGGCACCAACGTCGACACCTGCACAGGCACCATGGCCCTTCCGCTCCGCTTCGACTCGAAGCAACCCGAGACCTGGACCACCTTTCTGCGGCGCATTCGCAACCACATCGCGTCCAAGGGGGCCATCTCGGACGGCCAGAAGAAGGGCATCGTTCTCGACGCCCTCGACGACCCGACCCTCGACAGGTTGGAGCGATGGCTGGAGCCGGTCGGAGTCGACGCCGCGACCTTCGACCACGTCATGGTGACACTCCGGGAGAACATGGCCGCCCCCGTCAACACCACTGCACAGTACATCGTGTTCACGGCGCGGCGCCAACTCAGCGGTGAGTCTGTGCTTGGGTTCCATGAGGCCCTGTCGGTGCTGGCCGCCACGCTGGGCATTGCCGATCTCGGCGCGCGCGACACCATCGTGATGCATCAGTTCATCGCTGGCCTGGCCGACCAGTCCCTCCAGGACCGCATCTTGGATTTGCCCGAGTGTACGCTGGGCAAGGCCGTCGACACCGCTGCCCAGCACGAGGCCACACGGCGCTCCGCCGCCGTGCTCCGGGCCGACGGTGTCTACCGCGTCGGCGGGCCGTCCGCGCCCATCAAGTGTTACTTCTGCGCGGGTCCCCACGTGGCCAAGGACTGCAAGGCCGACCGCGCCAAGCTGTTTTGCGCCAAGTGCAAGACCAAGGGCCACGTCGCGGAGGTGTGCAACGGTGGCCCCAAGAAGAAGGCGGGGCACCGCAAGTCGGGCAAGGCCAAAGACGCGCCGAAGCCCGCCGGCAAGACGCCCGAACAGGCGAACTTCGTCGCCGCCACTCCCGTGGTCAAGCCGGACCCTGCCCCGGCCCGCGCGGCGCCGACACCTACGCCGTGCTGTTCGCATTGTGCTGATCATGAAGGGCTGTTTTTTCTGTCAGCCGACGCGGAGGTGCCGCCTCCGGACACCGTCACCATCAGTGTCCAGGGCCGCGACTTGGACTTCGTGCTGGACAACGGCGCCGGCCGCACCATGATCAGCCTCTCCACCTTCAAGAAGTTGCCCGACTGCCCTGCGCTGCGGCCCATCCCCAAGGTGTTCGTGGCGTGGGAGCCGTCGATGGTCATCGACGTGGTCGGCTACTGCGGCGTCCAGGTGGTGTACAAGGGCTCTTGTCATACACTCCCCTTGCTTGTAGCGCGCGGCGACGGGCCCAGTCTGCTCGGCCGCAACTGGTTCAAACCTTTGGGCTTCGCCATCGTGGAGATCAACAGCGTGAACCAGGTCCAGGACTGCGCCGACATCCAGCGGCTGGTGCAGAAGTACCCCGCCGTGTCATCGACGGGTATCGGCTGCTACAAGGGACCCCCTGTTCATGTTCATGTTGACCCTGCCAAGACCCCCAGGTACCACAGCGCGCGCGCCGTCAAGTTGCCCCTCATCCCCAAGATGGAGGAGCAGATTGACGCCTACGTCTCCAAGGGCCTCTGGGTGCCCATCCAGCACTCCGAGTGGGCCTCCGGTCTGGTCCCCGTGCCCAAGCGAGACGGCAGCCTGAGACTCTGCGCCGACTACAAGGCGACCGTGAACCCGGCCATCGACGCGGACCCCTACAAGTCCCCTCCGTCGACGCCGTCCTGGACGCCCTTGGCGGCGGCCAGTTCTTCGCCGAAGTGGACCTGAAGGAGGCCTATGCGCAGATCCCCGTCGACGACGAGACAGCACACGTCCTCGCCGTCAACACCATCAAGGGCCTGCACAAGGTAACTCGCTTGCCTTTCGGCGTTAAAGTTGCTCCTGCAGTGTTCCAGCGCATCATGGACGGCCTGTTCGGAGGCGTCGAAGGCGTGGTTGTCTACCAGGACAATATATACGTCAAGTCCGCATCCCTCGCGGAGCACCGCCAGCGCCTCCACGTGGTCCTCAAGACACTCAGCGACGCCGGCTTCACCGTCAACTCGGAGAAGTGCACCTGGCTCGCTTCTGAACTCAATGTGCTTGGTTTCAAGGTTAGCAGAGAAGGCGTGCACCCCCTCGAAGAGAAGGTCGAGGCCATCAAGCGAGCACCCGCGCCCAGGAACGTCGAGGAGCTGCAGTCGTGGCTAGGACTGGTATCATTTTACGAGCGCTTCTTTCAAGGCAAGTCGCACGTCCTCGAGCCACTGCACCGCCTTCTGGACTCCAGCTCTACATGGAACTGGGGGTCCCGCGAGCAGCAGGCTCTCGACGCCGTCAAGGACCTGATCTCCTCCGAGGCGGTCCTTGTGCACTACAGCATCGACAAGCCTGTCACCGTTGTGTGCGACGCGTCCCCCACGGCATCGGCGCCGTCCTCTGCCACAGCATGGTCGGCACCGACGGCAAGAAGGAGGAGCGCCCGGTGCGTTTCGCCTCCAGGACGCTGTCGGCCACGGAGCGGCGCTACTCACAGCTCGACTTGGAGGCCCTGGCCATCATGTTCGCCGTCAAGAAATTCTCCCGTTACCTCTACGGTAGGAAATTTCTTCTCGTAACTGACCACAAGCCCTTGGTTAGCCTGTTCGACCCAGCTGCACCGATCGGCGACCACCTGTCCCCGAGGATGACCCGATGGGCCATCGCGCTCTCCGCCCTGGACTACCGGATCGTGCATCGCCCCGGAGCCGACATCGGTCACGCCGACTTCTTGTCTCGGCTGCCACTCCCGGGCCACGACGAGCACCCCCTCTATCCGGAGCCTGCCGGGGTCTTCCTCCTCGAGGCCAAGACCCCCGAGCTCCTGTCGGCCGAGTCAATCGCCGCCGAGTCCGCCAAGGACCCCGTCATCAAGGACGTCATGGAGTGGGTCACCGCGGGCTGGCCGGGCGCCGTCCCTCCCGAGGCCGCGCCCTACTTCCAGAAGAAGAACAGCCTGTCGATCTACAGAGGCTGTCTCCTCCAGGCGGACCGCGTGGTGGTGCCGCCGTCCCTCCGGTCCCAGATCCTGGAGCTGCTGCACGCCACGCACCCTGGCATCGTCTGCAGCAAGGCCATCGCCAAGGCCATCGTGTGGTGGCCGAGGTGGTACGTCGACGTGGAGGACACCGTGCGCCGCTGCACCGCCTGCCAGCTGATGGCGAAGATGCCCTCCAGGAAGCCCTACTCCCCCTGGCCGGCCCCGGAGCGGTGCTGGCAGAGGGTCCACCTGGACTACGCCGGCCCGTTCCTTGGACACAACTTCTTGATCGCTGTTGACGCCTTCTCCAAGTGGCCCGTCGTCAAAGTCATGCACAGTATGTCCTCGGCCGCGCTGATTATTGCATTGCGCTCCATGTTTGCAGACTTTGGCTGCCCCCAGGTCATCGTGACGGACAACGGCGGGAGCTTCATTGCCCAGGACACCAAGTCCTTCCTGGACCGCAACGGGGTGAAGCTCCTCCACTCCCCGCCTTGGCACCCCGCCAGCAACGGCCTGGCCGAGAGGACGGTGTACACCTTCAAGCAGACCATGGCGAGGTTCTCCGAGGGCCCCATCCACACCAGGTTGGCGCGTGCCTTGTGGAGCATGCGCACCAAGCCGTCCTCGGTCACCGGGAAGTCGCCGGCGCAGGTTTTCCTGGGCCGCGAGATGTCGCACCACCTCGACCGACTCCACCCCCGGGCCGCGGACCACGCCCTGCCGTCCACCACGACGGCCAACACCTTCGCCGTCGGCGCCACGGTTTGGTTCTACCGTCACACTGCTAGCGCTAAGTCTTCCGGTTGGCTCCCTGCGCAGGTCACTGCCCTCAACGGCGCAAGGTCCTGCGACGTGACCCTGGAGAACGGCGAGGTTCGCGCCAACGTCCACGTCAACCACCTGCGGCCACGACACCCTGAGGCTGGAGCAGGCGCAGCGCCGGACCCGCCGACGGTGGATCAGCCCGCGCAGCGCGCCCCGGCCGTCGAAGAAGTGCTGCAGCCAGAGCAGCCCAGGACGACGCCGCCGCAGACGCCGACGCCAGTGCTGCAGCCAGAGCAGCCCAGGACGACGCCGCCGCAGACGCCGACGCCAGTGGTGCAGCCAGTGCAGCCCACACCGACGCCGACGCCGCCGCTGACCACACCTCCACCTCCACGTCGAGAACCTCAACCGCCGCCGTCACCACAGCTCTTCGAGGACCCGGCTCCGCGGGGCTGCCCCTGCGGCAACCCGGACTGCCAGTACGTCTACGAGAACGTCGTGGACCAGGCCGCCGACCTGACGGACCCCGCCGTGGAGATTGACCTCGACGCATTGCTGCAGCAGGTCGCCACTCCGCCACCGGCACCCATCTCACCCCCGACGGTCTCGCCCGTCGGCTCCGCCGAGCCACGCCCTTCTTCTGGCCGCGGCCGCGGCAGGACCAAGAGTGGGCGCGTCGTCAAGGCGCCTGAGAGATTCGGCGCCGGTGTCCCATGAACATTTTTTCACTTTGTTCCCCCCTTCCCCCAGGTACACGTCTCCCAGTGTGTTCAGAGTGTTGGTGTACCTTTTTAAATAAAATTTTTTTGGCAGCAACCCTTACACTGTTCTTGCACTTAACATTTTTCTACTTTATGAAATTTGTATGGAGTTTTGTGCTACTTTATGCAGTTACTTTGTTGTTCTACCGGTTCAACGGCTACCCTTATTTATTGTGTAAATATGTGTGTCGGTAGCTTTCAAGAGGGGAGGAGTGATATGTACCTGTTCATAGTTCCCGCCACTAGTTTGCTTTCCCGCCGCCTGCATGCGCGTGTGTGTAAATGCTGCCCTCTAGCGGAGGTTTGGTGTACTCCACCTGTTTGTACTCGGTCGCTCTGATACACAGTCTGCAATAAACCACGGTGCTGCCAACAAGTATTTCAATACTTCCTTCCTTCCACCCGGACATCACACCTGTCCTGTCAGGATTGCCGGTCACGAGCCATCTACTGACCATACGCGCGAGTGGGGGGTCCGCCCGGTGGTGGCCCGGCTGGGCTGGGCTGGGCTGTCCGGAGGGCTCTGGGATGGGGGTGACAGCGTAGAGTGGATGTACATGTGTGTGTGTGTGTGTGTTTGTACGACCCCGCGGACCTAGCTGACACGGTTCGCCTGTTGTGCTCCAGCAGAGAGAGAGAGAGAGAGAGAGAGAGAGAGAGAGAGAGAGAGAGAGAGAGAGAGAGAGAGAGAGAGAGAGAGAGAGAGAGAGAGAGAGAGAGAGAGAGAGAGAGAGAGAGAGAGAGAGAGAGAGAGAGAGAGAGAGAGAGAGAGAGAGAGAGAGAGAGTGTGTGTGTGTGTGCTTGTTTCGGATGGGAATCGTTTGTATGTTGTACACGCGGGCCGCCGCGTGTGGGTCGAGTCGGGCCGCTCTGGTTTTTCGCGTGCATTCGTTAAAACGGCGCGTCGCGCTGACAGCGGGTTGTCACCGCGGGGTGGGGGTCGGAAGGGCACGAGACGAGGCCGACAAACTCACGGGCCGAGTGTTGGAGCTCCGAGCGGGGAGGAGGGAGGCCGGAGCAGCAGCCGGCCGGTACCCGTTGGCCCCCGGTAGCCGTCGATGGGAACGTGGACAGCCGCCACGGTCCGGGCTGCTGCGTGTCGGACATGCACGAGCCCAGAGTGCAGTATCGGGAAAGTGTTCCCCTCCCCTCCCCTCCGCTCTGCTCTCTTGTGTCCCTCCGGAGGCGCGGCCGCAGCCTCCAGCCTCACCCCTGCGGTCCGGGCCGGGCCGGGGCCGGGCCGGGGCCGGGCCTGGGGGGCCTATAGCACGTGTCTTTTATTTCCTTATACATTGTGCATCTCTTACTTCTTCCTCCCCCGGAGGCTGCTGCTGCTGCTGCGGTGGCCGCACGCTTGCGCTACCGCCACCACTACCACCACCACCACCCCCTTTTCCTCCTCCACCCCCTTGCTCCCGAGGTAGGGTACCTCTTTTAGGCACGGAGTTTCGACCAAGGTCGGACTTTTATTAATTTCCAACATTTTGTGTTTATTCTGACTTCAACTTCAATTTAAAAATTGAATTTCTATAGAATAGGAATAATCCTTTCTTTTAGGCGGTGGGTGACAAAATCCGATTACATAAGTATTGTACAAGAAATGTTGTAAAATATTATAAGAAGCTATTTTTAGGGTTGTGTACGAAGTACTACACGAGTGGGTCCCCCCTCTCTCTCTCTCTTCCTCCCTCGCTTCCTTCCTGCTCCTCTCTGCGTCTCGCGTCGCTGGAGCAATGCGATCGCAGCATCAGGCGGGCAGCCGGCAGCCGCCCCTTGTGTCCCTCTCCGTCTCTCTCACGCACGCACACACCTCAGCATTCCGCGCGGCCCCTCCTTGTTTCCGCTCTCGGACAACGGCCGCATTGTGCCTGCGCAGCCTGCGCGTGGTCCTCCGGCCTCCGGCGTCCTCCCCCGTCCGCACGCTTCTGCAGATGATCGTCCTGCTCTCCCTCCTGCTCCCCGCGTCCTTCACGAGGACGTCCGCCCGGCCGGCCGGCGGACCGACGACGCGAAGCCGCGCCACTTCCGGCCGATCCGTGACGCGATGCCGCCGGCCGCCGCCGGCCGTGTGCGGTCACTGTTGACTGCGAACCCGCGCCGCTCTGCCAACGACTCCTCCTCTGGCGCGTCCCATAACATAGACAACGCCCACCCGAACGCGTCAATATCGTACCTCATCCCGTCCCACACAACCCCAGCCGCCCCCGCGCCGCGCGCAACCCCTTCGGCCCTTCGGCTCGCCTGGCTGTCCTTGCCTTGGCTCCCACACACTCTGGCAGTGTGTGTGTGTGTGTGTGTGTGTGAGTGTGTGAAGGCCGCTAACCTCTTGGCGGGTAGGGCGGCGCCTCAGGCATCGGCTCCCCCTGGGTGGCTGCTGCTGCTGCTGCCGCAGCCGCTGGGCGGCTTGACCGTAGCAACCCTCTTTGGACCAGTCCCAAGGTGGAAGTAAATGTTTATTATTATATTGGCGCGAACGTGTCCTTCGCAGAGAGAGAAAGAGAGAGAGAGCGCGAGAGAGAGACAGAGCGAGAGGGAGAGAGAGAGAGAGAGAGAGAGAGAGAGAGAGAGAGAGAGAGAGAGAGAGAGAGAGAGAGAGAGAGAGAGAGAGAGAGAAAGAGAGAGAGAGGTGCCCCCTGTGGCGGCGCCCCAACATGACGCCCCCTTTTCCGACCTTCTTCTCGCTGCACCTCTTTTTATTCCTCCATGAAGCCGTAATAAACTGGCTACGGCGGGGTCCTGCCGGGTCCTGCGGGGTCCCGGATGGCGCATACGGCGAGGCGGTCAGGGGAGGGTGTGGGGGTGAGGGGGCGGATCTTCGTTCTCCCCGCCGGCTCTCGTCATCTCCACGTGTCTGCAAACCAACCTTAACACCCCCACCCCTACCCCCCCCCCCCCACACACACCCACACACCCACACACGCACAACGGCGAAGGGTGGAAAAAAACCTGCCGGTGGCGCGGAGGGTCGGCGAAAAGGAGCTGCGCAGCTCGTTCCGTGCGACGTCTTCGTCGTCGGGGGAAGTGCGTGTCTTCCCCACTTTTTATTTTATTTTTTCGCCCCCTTTATTTTTTTGAGCCGGGGAAGAGACAACCGCGGAAGAGAATTTCTCGCGTGCGTTATAGTGCCTCTGCCACCCGTATGTGGTTCGGTTGATTTGGAAAAGTCGCATAATTTTATCTCGCGAAAACCCCGCAAAATTAACATCGCTGAATGGAAGCGAGTATAGCACCCTGAAACGGGACTAATGTCGTCATTAGGGACCGGACCTAGCGGGTCGCTTAATTTCCCGCTCTTTGCTTGCTGCTACTGCTTGCCCCCCCCCCCCCCCCCCCCCCCCGATTGCCAATCTCGCCGTCATCCTAACAATGTATATCGGTCTGTTTATGAAGTCACCGCGTCTGGCGGTAATCCAGTTGCCGGTGTGAGATTGCAGCTCTCGGATGTCGCGGTGTGTGTGTGTGTGTGTGTGTGTGTGTGTGTGTGTGTGTGTGTGTGTGTGCGTGTGCCCCTAATGGCGAAAGAGTTGACGCGTGGCGACCGCGGGGGCCAACCGGGAGTAGGGGGTTGGGGGTGGGGGCAGTGGCTGCAGGGCGTAATTACTACTGTTTACGACAGTAGGTCCTGCCCGGTCCGGTGTGGGACGTGCCCCCGCCACCTCTCCCGCCCTCCGGGGGTTGAAGCACCCCCACCCCCTCCCTTCGCCCTCGATCATTTCCCTTCGGCCGCCGCACCGCACCACCACCGCTGGCATACTCCCGCACGGCCGCCGCCCACCCCCGCCTACCCCGACCCCTCTTCACCGCCGCGCCGTCGTACTACTCCTTGAGGACCTCGGGGGAGAGGAGAGGAGAGGCGAGGCACGGCGGAGAGGAAGCCGCCGCCGTATGCTGTCAGGCACCTGTTTGAGGCCGGGGGCCTAACTTTGGATGACATCGTCAATCTGTGCCGGCGGGGCCTCTGGCTGGTCTGTGCTGGGGGGCTGTGCCGGGGGGCTGTGCCGGGGGGCTGTGCTGGGGGGCTGTGCCGGGGGGCTGTGCCGGGGGCTGTGCCGGGGGGCTGTGCTGGGGGGCTGTGCCGGAGGCGAGGAGGCAGTGCTGCAGCCGGCCGCCGCTGTCCGCCGTCACCAAAAATCATTTTCCCGCCCCACGGCAGCGCTGATTGTAGGGAGACCCGCGTTGCGATCCATCGGGGAGATAATGGACGACTCCCGCCGCCGCCACCACCGAGGCCGTCCCCGTTGACACCGACGCGTTTTGTCGTCCACGACGCCGTTTCGCGTGGAGGGAAGGAAGACGCAGGCAGGAAAGGAGCTGCTTCTTCCCCGATTACGGCGAAACTTTTAAGGCCCCGCCCTCGGCCGGCCGGGGGCGGCGGCGGCAGTTTCCTCTGGTGCGGGGAAGAGGGGGGGGGGGGCAGCGTCTTTGAAGGTGTGCGCGGGGCGGGGAGGGAGGGATCAAGAAACAGAGTTCACTCGAGTAGAGGCCCCCCGATTTTCTACCATGCTCCCGCGGCGACAGGGAGCGGCTCACTGGCAGTGACAGCGTGCGACTCTCTCTCTCTCTCTCTGACTCTCTCTGTCTGTCAGTCTGTCTGTCTGCACACTCTTCCTCTCTGACTCTCTCTGTCTGTCAGTCTGTCTGTCTGCGCACTCTTCCTCTCTGACTCTCTCTGTCTGTCAGTCTGTCTGTCTGCACACACTCTCTCTCTCTCTCTCTCTCTCTCTCTCTCTCTCTCTCCCCCCCCTCTCTCTCTCTCCCTCCCTCTCCCAGTGCGCTCCCCTCTCCTCAGCCACTCCCGCGCATAAGGGTTGCGGAAAGAGCACACTGTCAAAAAAGGGGCAAACGCGTCACATCGGCAGTCGAGTCATTTCTGGTCGGCTGCAGGCGGCTGCGGGCTGCGCCTCGGGGCCTATCTCCCCATATCTGCTTCCCCTAGCAAAGTCCCCTCCGCCTCTCCGGTCCACCTTTGTGCTCCTCCATGCGTATCGCGGGCCTGACGTCGTCGTCGTGGAGAAGGTGAGCGCGGGGGTGGTCCCCGGCCCGGCCCAGCCCGCTCCCCTGTGCTCACGCACACTCGCTCACGTTCCTCGGACGCTGCTGCTGCTGATGCTGCCCTTGGAGGCCGTGATTGCGGCCGGAAGGCCGGTCGGCGGACGGCGCCGGGGCAGCGGTGCTCGGCGGAGCCCCGCGGGGGTCGGCGGCCCCCACATACGGCGGTATCGCGCGCGCCTCCGATCAGCGACGGCGGCCACTCGGATTGCAGCGAGCAGCGGATCCTATAAGCTTTTTTATTTTGTTCGATCTCTCTCTCTCTCTCTCTCTCTCTCTCTCTCTCTCTCTCTCTCTCTCTCTCTCTCTCTCTCTCTCTCTCTCTCTCTCTCTCTCTCTCTCTCTCTCTCTCTCTCTCTCTCTCTCTCTCTCTCTCTCTCTCTCTCTCTCTCTCTCTCTCTCTCTCTCTCTCTCTCTCTCTCTCTCTCTCTCTCTCTCATTCTCTTTCTCCCCCGGGAGTATCGCCGCCGTGGAGAGTAACGTTCCGCGAGGGCAGTCAGTGAAGACGTCGTCGGCGCTGCTGCGATGAACCCTCGATGACGGTAACCGGATACCTCCGGCCCCGGCCCTCGGCTCCGGCCTCGGCTCCGGCCTCGGCTCCGGCTCTGCGAGGTCGCGCGGCAATCAGCCGCAGCTATTGTGGTGCCGCGGCCGTTGCGTGGCGTGGCGTGGCGCGGCCGTGCCGTAAAACGGGATGATGACTAATGATGCGGACGCGACACGACGCCGCGCTGTCCCCGCGGAATCATTTGCACGCCGAAGGTGGTGACATCCCAACGAGCCGTCTGCTGTCACACCAGCCCAGCCCTCCTCCTGTCTGTCACCACGCCGTCAGCCCTGGCTGCTTCCCTGACGAAGATAAATAAAAAATAAGTCGGATCGAGAGAAAGGAGTGTCTCCAGCCTCTTTGCGTCCCGCGACGTCCACGGAGAAAAAAATGTTAATTTTTAAGTTGAATTTCAGGCAAGCAGTAAAATTTTGTTCGGAGAACTAAAATTTGTCGGGGGAACTAAATTTTAGTTGCACCAACGCAACGTTAGTTGCTCTAGCGCAGAGGTTCGCGAAGGGAGCAAAAAGCAGAAAAAAATTATTGTTGGAGCTCTTTGTTGGCGCAACTAACGTTTCGTTGGAGCAACTAAAATTTAGTTCCCCCAACAAAACTTTAATTCTCCGAACAAAAATTCTCTGCTTGTCCAAATCCACTTAGAAATTAGTTTTGACCACTAATATTTTTACTCCGTGTCCGCGGGAGCTGGCCGTGCCATTTCGGGGAAGTGAGCTCGTTTGATTTGTGATCGTCGGCGTGCCGCCGGGTGCGTGCGGGGGTAAAGGTACGGCACTGTGCTGGGGCCTGGAGAGGTCAGGAGCCTGTAGAGAAAAAGCGGTCGCCCCCTATGGCTGCTAAAACTGGGTCTCTCTGTGAGGAAAGCATGAAATAAGGCGGGCCGCTGGAAATAATTCGCAGCGTTCGGCTCCCCGCGGCCAGAGTGTGTTGCCGCACCGCAGCTCCTCTAGGCCGGGCCCAGAGCTGTCTGATTCACCGCCAGAGGGCGCCACGGCCGCCCGTGGACAGCCTCACTTTATTCCCCCGTGATTCATTCCCACTGCAGCGAAGTATTTCTGTTTTCCCGTCTCCCGCCGCCGCGGCCCATTGGACGCACAATCGACCGGGTGAAAGGGAAAGGTGACGGCAAGTTTCGTCCAGAAAAGCGTTTGAGGGATAGAGAGAGGGAGAGTTTTGCGGAGAGTTGCAGAAAGAAAGAGAGAAAGGTGCGAAACTTTCTTCGGGCCACCATGATGTATGCCGGCGGGGCCAACCCCTTTCTCTAGATAGACACATTGTGAATGGAGCACTGTCAGCCAGAAATATTCCCGGCGATTCGAAAGTCTTGCGTCAAGTAGTTTCGAGTCACTGTATACTAAAGTTTCTCTTTCTTTCCCCAGGTGAGTGACAATACCTGTCCGAGCGGAGAGGATGCCCCGTTTGGTGAGTGGTATCTTTGCAAGGTAGTTGCTTCCGGTGGTCGCAAATGACGATTTTATTGCTTGAAGCGCGCGCACACGCATATTGTTTTTCTTGCTCTTTGTGCGGAGGATTGAGTGAATGTCGTCACACGCCGCCGCATCGACGCGGCACGGTGATGTGTTACGGGCCGTCTGCAATACCCTACGTAATGGCCCGCGAGCACGCACAGCCCTTTACCTCACGAACGCCAATCGCTGTTTGGGGGCTTTTTCTATTCCCCCTCCCCCCGCTCCCCGCTGCTATCTATTCTATTTTCCGATTCGAGTTGCTCGGCGCTAACACGACTGGTGGCCGGCGATCGGCGCTGCGCTCCACGATGCACGCTGACGTCACAGCACGTAGCGGAGGGCCTGAAAAAGAAACAACAACACGATAACAAATTCTCAGCTGTTCAAAAAAAAAAGTAAACACAGATAAAGGATTTTTTTTGAAAAGGTTTGGACAATGTGCCCTCTCTTTTAAGAATGGGACGTTAATTTTTATTTGTGCCACCTGACTGTGAATTTTTCAGCATGATTTTATTCACCTGCATTTGCTTTATCCGGAGCAACTAACACGGTCTTTTCATCGAGTTTTCCGTCAGTAACTGTGAGGGGTGTGAGCACCCCAAGCGGTGTAACGGGGTGCTTTGCTGGTCCGGGAGGCGTGAGAAGCTCGTGGAGGGCGGCGGGGGCGGCGGGGGCGGTAGGGGCGGCGGGGGTTGGCGCTCAAAGCGTTCGGGTCGCCGTACACCGCCGGCGGCGCGGTTTCGGCGCACGCAGTACTCAGCGGGGGAGGAGGAGGTGGCAGACGCCCGTCCGGCGACACGCCCCATGCCGGACTCTCACCCCTTAATGACCGACGGTGTGACGGACATCAGCATGACGTCGGAGGCCCGAGTATATAGTCTTGTAAGGACTAAGAGAGAGAGAGAGAGCGAGAGAGAGAGAGAGAGAGAGAGAGAGAGAGAGAGAGAGAGAGAGAGAGAGAGAGAGAGAGAGAGAGAGAGAGAGGGAGGGGGTCCTTAATGAGGGCCCAGTAACATGGCCGGCGCAGTGTACCCTATACCCTTATCTCCAGCCATCGAGGGGGCGGCGGCGTGACTTGTCTCTCCCTTCCTCGGTCTCTCTGTCTCTCTTTCTCCCGCCCTCTCAGTGTGCGTTGGCCTGAAAACGGATTTGGTCGAAATGCCTCGACAAGATTTATTGCGGCCGTCCGCAAAAATTTGAGCTGGGAGACAATTATGCGGCCGCCGCCGCGTCGCGCGCTGCCGCCGGTTGAGCCGACGGGCGGGGGCCGCGGGGGTGGGCGGGCTGGGGGCGGGCTGGGGGCGGGCGGGCTGCAGGGCGGGCCGGGGGCGGCCGCCTCGGACCGCGAGTGTTTTGATTTGGTACGCTTTCACGCGGCGTCGCAGCCGCCATATCGTGGCTACGCGAGGGAAAGTTTTTCCCTGTTCGCCGCCGCCCCTTTGGTTCTCGCGGTGACGTCCTCGGGGGCCGCGTGGGCGAGGGCGGGGCGGGGCGGGCTTGTCACGCTATTGGCAGGTGATGCGGAGGAGATTCACTCGACGGGGGCGGCGGCCGCGTCGCGTACGTCCTTGTCGGGGCGGAGGGTCGTGGAGTGGCCCCCGACGACAGCAGCCTTTGCCGTAGCCGCGGGAGCGGACGGGACGGGACGGTTGGCTAGCCGGCGTCCTGTGACAGGGCTCCGGGCTGCGGGCCGCCGACGGGGCCGCGCCGGGCACCCCGACCGCCTGCCTGCCTGCCTGCCTGCCTGCCTGCCTGCCTGGCGACCCGGGTCTGGCTGAGCCGGGCTTTTCGACCGGACCGTTCGAGAGGGGTGCCGCGAGCGAAAGGTATGGGATTGAGGGGGGTTTAGCGGGGGAAGAGTGGTTTAGAAAGGCACTCCTTTTAGGGGACGTGGTGCTGCCGCCGCCAGCGCGGTGCCAAAGGCGGCCAGAAAGCGGCCAAAGGGTTGGCCGGGGCTGCCGCGGCGCGCGGGAGGTTTTCTACTTGTTTCCGGCTCGGTAGGCGAGGTGCGGGACTTGGCAATGGTTTCGAATTGGGATGCGTCCGGTGGGGGCCGCGGGGGGCGGAATGACAAGGCCGGGATCGAAGGGGTGGAGCTCGAGGGGAGGGGAGGGGGCGGAACTCCGTCCGACCGACCGATCTCCTCGGGGGAGTCGGCAGAAATAATGCGGCGTAGCCCGTGGCAGCCTGTGGCAGCCCGTGGCAGCCATTCTGGAGAGGTTCCGGTCGGCAGTCAGTGGTCTCCAAGGAGCAGCCGACTCCCGGCCGCCGCCGAGCCGCCGGATCCGCGGCGCGTCTGCGCCCCCGCAGCCCCCACAACCCCGCCGCCCCCCACCTGCCTGGCCGTGACCGTGGCCCGCGGCCTCCGGTCCTGGCTGTGGGCAGCACGCGGAACCTCGTAAAACTTGCACGAGCCCCTTCAGCGGCCTTTGCCCAAATTTATCCCCCTAACGGGGTGGTGCCTTGCTCCTGGCTCCGCCGCCTGTGCCGCCGTGTGCTCCGTGCGTGTCGCGCCGTGGCGCGGCGCTGATGAAAACTCGGCCTGCGCTCTGTATGGCAGTATCTGACCCGGTTCTGCGGTGGCGACGAAGGGCGGCGCGGCCGTGCCCCCGCACCCCAAGCACTCCCCCGGTACCCAGTGCGCCCGTGACCCAGTCTGTTTGTCTCTGTCTGTCTGTCTGTCTGTCTTTCTGTCTGTTTCTCTCTCTCTCTCTCTCTCTCTCTCTCTCTCTCTCTCTCTCTCTCTCTCTCTCTCTCTCTCTCTCTCTCTCTCTCTCGCTGTGAATGGTGACCATTCCGGGTGGCGATGGCGCTGCATTATGGCGGGGCCGATGCGCTGCACCGATGCGGCTCTCCATCATCGGCCCGCTGCCGCTGCTGCCGCTGCTGCCGCCGCCGCCGCCGCCACCACATATCCCGACCGCACTGTATAGTCCTAGACTCGGAGAGGTGACCGGAGCCGCTGGCCGGAGCCATTGTCCTAATCACTTATCGCACGCTACCCGCACAATATCGGCCGGCCCGAGGATGCCGGAGGATGCCGGAGGGGAGGGAAGCAACACGCTCGGGGAGGGAGGCCGGCGGCGCGGCGCAGTGCGGAGCCGTACCGCGTCGGCCGATGATCGTTTCGGGCGGAATAACTGGCCGAATGCGGCGCGCGCGGCGGAATTGCGAGCTCGTCAAGGGGACACGAGACGGGCCGGGCCGGGCAGGGCCGGGCTGGGGGGACACCTGCTGCGCCGGCCCGGAGTGATTCCCCCCCCCCCCCCTCCTCTCCTCCGCGGCCGCAGACTGCACTGCGAACGCTCCGCAGCTCGTTTGCGGTTCACACCGTGTTTATTATCGGGTTAATTTATAACTGTCGTGCTGCGATGCGATGCGCGCCGCTGTCCTCCGCCGTGTCTGTCTCGTCAAGATATAAAAGGACGAAGGACACTCAACTTCTCGCGCGTCAGTCGCTGAACGCGGCGTGAAATTGCGTGGTGGTGGTGTGCGCGTTCGGTTGTGATGCGGGGTTACGGCGTCGTGCAGTTTTCGTAATAGGGTATTTCGGAGGAGCTCAAACCGGAAGTGGAGAAGACGCGCAAGAACAAGAAAAGCGGAAACAGTATGAGGGTAACCGCAGCAGAGAGTATCTCCGCCACGGCGTCGGCCACGAGCCAACTCAAAATTTGTGGAGGCTTAGCTCTCGCTGGCGATATGTCACGACCACTCGGTAGGGTCAAACAGCGCATACCTCCTCTGCTCAGCCTTCAGATCTATATTCTCTCGGGCCGCGCGGGTACTGCTGCGCTGTGTGACCGTACTAAGGAGTCGTGACATATCGTCAGTGAGAGCTAAGTCTCCAGAAATTTTGAGTTGGCTCGTGGCCGACGCCGTGGAGGAGATACTCTCTGCTACGGTTAACCTCATACTGTTTTCGCTTTTCTTGTCCTTGCGCGTCTTCTCCACTTCCGGTTTGAGCTTCTCCGAAACACCCTATTGGAACGGTGAGAGGTTTCTTGTCCCGGCGGCCGCTGCCAGCGATGCCAGCGCACCTCATGACTGTGTCCCTGAGTGGCGGGGCCCCGGCCATGTGCCCGTCAGACTGGGCGAGGACCGCACGGGAGGCCCTTATACCGCCATGAGACGTCTTTTGTGGGCCGGCGGTGTGTGTGTGTGTGTGTGTGTGTGTGTGTGCCAAAAACCCTTGCCTCTTTTTGACGTCGCGCCGAGGAGCACTTCGCGCATGCCCTCATGTAGTGCACAATGCAGCAGTCAGCAGCATGCTATGTGCGCTCGGCCTGCCGGACGGTAGCCACGGGCCATGGCCGCGTGGGGCGTGGCCGGGCGCACCGAGCCCCGTGAGCATGCGCCGAGACCTGCCTCCTGGAAAGAAGGGAACAGTCAGAGGAAAAGAGAGAAACCCTCGTTTATTTATACTTTTTAGCCCGTCCTGACACGTTTCTTTGGAAACGGCAGGAGCCGGGCTTATAGTCTTATGGTTGGCTGGTTGATATGCCGGATGTTCGTTCGTTCGGACGTGTGTACGTCAACTTATCGTTCACAGAAAGACTTCAAATTGGGCGGAAAAACTCCTTTCTTAACGTAGAATCACGTACTGTGGCAACAATTTCCGATTTATATCGCATTTTTGATTAATAAAAATATGTCTGTTTTTTTGTTTTTTGAGGTAAGGGTTGGCCGCCGCGCGCATACCATGACCATCGCGGCGCGCGGCGCGCACAGGGACGGGCTCAGGTTAACGATTTTAATCGTAACGAATACATCTGCTATCGGGCACTTTTAGGGAGACTTGAGGCCCCCGCAAACCCGCCGGCAGGCCAAGCTGGCCAAGTCCCCCTGTCAAAGCGTGGTGCCGGTGGAGCGCAGCGAAACTGGCACCGAGGTTGACGGAAGGGACGGGCCGGAGCCCGGTGTAAAATGCATATGCGGAGCATCTCTTGCGCCGGGGCCGGGGGCCGGGGACTGCAAGCCGCAAGTCTCCGAAGACCGATAGCTAGGAATCAATAATACCCGGAGCGCTGCTCGTGAATGCAATGCATGCTTTATCACCCCCGTTCCGTCCGGCCGCCGCTGTGCCTCCACGACCAGCCGCGCGCTATAAAACTTTCCTTCCGCGTCGCGCACGTGCCGCGGACCGTGGCGGCCTCGGTGGCGGCCGTCGTCGGGGAGGGTGCCGGCCGGCGGCAGGGGTGGTTGGCGTCCCGACGTCCCCCGGCCACGCGTCGCCACGCATCGGCCGGACGGCGGCCCCTCCCGCATGAAGCGTTAATCTCGCATTAAAGAAGGAAGGGGATATGTGTTCAGGTGGCGGCTGGCGGCGCCGCAGGGCACCGCCGTTACGCCGGGCGCCGGGACGTGGATTCGTCTCTAAATGATGAAGTGCGCCCCAGGCCCTCACCTGGCGGCATTAAGACCTATTATGCAAAGAGGGGTTGGCGCGTCGCACGAGGGACGCGGCGGGAGGGGCGGGGCGTGGCGGAGCGTGGCGTGGCGTGGCGGGGCGCGGCTCGCCGCCGCAGCCCGGCCGTGGTTTACTTCTCGCTCGGCACAGGACTTGGCCAACTTGTACGCACAAACCGGCTTTTCACATGTTGCATTAGGCTGAGAGGGAAGTGCAGTACTGTCGGAGCAGAAGGCAGCAGCAGGCAGCAGCTGCTGTAGCGGGAGAGTTTGCAGAGACACGGCGGCGGGAGTTTTCGCGTGCCGCGAGAGGATGAGAGTGGCAGCAGTCGGCTCACCAGGTATGAGAACACGACCCCCCGCGGAGTGTATGAGAATGTTCGCTGTGCCGTTGGCACGCCAGACGGTCCGCACCATGAGAGGCAGGGCAGAGAGGCTTTTGGAGCAGGCTCCTAATTTAGTGCGCGGCAGGTCCTCTGCCAGGGGCCCTGCGGATCTTCAGGGGGGAGAAAGGCCCCCCGGGGCGCGCCAATGATGCGGCTCGGAGATAAGCGGCGGCGGCCCAGCGCCTCATAAAATGGTGAAACCATCGGAAAACTCGGCGCGCAAGTTGGGTAAATGGTGCGTGCTATGGGAGAGCTCAATTAAACAGCCCCCCTCCCCCCTTTTCCTTTCGATCACGGGGTGATAGCGACTGGCTCTCCACGCCTCTCCGCTGCCTCTCAACTCTCTCTCTCTCTCTCTCTCTCTCTCTCTCTCTCTCTCTCTCTCTCTCTCTCTCTCTCTCTCTCTCTCTCTCTCTCTCTCTCTCTCTCTCTCTCTCTCTCTCGCTCTCTGGCGCGATTCTGCGGCAGATCGCGTCTTTATATCCAGTCTGTGTGAAATGAGAGCTTCGCGGAGCGGAAGTGATGTTTACTAGTCGTGACAAAGAGGGGGAATGGGGCGGAAGGCGGGCTATCGTATCCGCGCGCGATTACAGAGCGAAAACTATCCGTGAAGTGCCGGGGTAGGCCGGCCCGCACGACACGCGTGCTCGCAGAAGCCGTGGTTGCCTACCCAGCAGGCGTCAGTGTGCACGGACTGGCCGAATGATCAGGTTTGCATACTATATCGCCTTCGTTCGTTCTGGATTTATTGTAAAACCATCGTTCAGTGTTTTTGTTGCTTGTTTGTCTTCTGGTTGATAGCAATGATTGGTGGTCCTAATTTTTTTTTCTGTACGAGTTTTGTCACGGCGTACGAGTCAATTGCCTAACTTGGCAACGGCCATATTTCCCTCGTCTATACCAGTTTAAGTATCGGCCCGGCTGCGCTGCTGCGCCGGCCTCTGCCCCCGTGGCGTATGCATCGCTTTTATAGTGACGCCGTGGACACGCGCGTAAAGACTGCCATAACTGTTTGTGCCGAGGGCCGGGGGCCGAGCGGCCGAGTGCTGCAGTGCGCGCAGCCCGGCCTAGCGCGTAGCGTCACCATATCACACGCTGCCAGCACAAAGTATGTCGCGTTTTCTGTTGTGGCCCGCCAAGTTACGGCAGTTGTCGCGCAGGGTGGTGTGTAAGGACCTCTGATGACCTCTCCTTCGGTCCCTTTTCCTCTCGCGTTACTTTACGATGAGACGTAAATGTACACGAGGTGAATTTACGAGATGAGACAGGGGGGGGGGGGGGGCGGTCAGCGGCACTGGACGCGGTGTCCTGCTCCCTGCTGACCGGGCGGCCGAGTCAAGGGCCGGGCAGAGAGGGCCGACGCGGCTCGTCGAGAGCCCCCCGCCGAGGCCCCCGCCGAGGCCCCCGCCGAGGCACTTCAGAATCAGAGGGACGACGGCGCGGTGCTCCAAACCGCCGTCAACCGTCCGCGATGCCGCCGCGTGATCGCGCGGCCAACGCGCTGACCGGTGGCCCTTCCGGCCGTCCGGCGACAGTCGTGTTCTCGATGGGGCCGACAACAGGGACGGGGCGGGGCTCTGGCTCTCATGGGCCCACCGCCAACCCCCCCGCGACGCGCGGGCGATATTCTTTTTACTGACGCCGTCCTGACTGAATTCGAATGGCCTGTTCATCGTCCAGTATGGGTCATAAAGTGCCGCTACGTTCTGCGCCGCGCCGCTGCAGCCGCCCCCGGCCCGCCCCCGGCCCGCCCCCGGCCGTCGCCGCCTCGCGGAAGGCGTGTCGTGTCCAGCGCGGTGTGTTTGTCGTATATATAACAGCGGCGGCCCCCGTTCTCTCCGCCGGCGTTTTTGACGCGTAATTTTTATTCGCTCCGCTTTATTGTTTAGCTGGGCCTTCCTCCAGACCAGAGGTCCCGCGGTGTCGTCCGCGCTGCGCCGCCATGAGCCGGCGGCCGGCGCGGCGGTCCTGGACATTTATGTGTGCGCTGATGGCTGCGGCAGCGCAGCGCAGCGCAGGCAGCGTAGGCAGCGTAGGCAGCGTAGGCAGCGTAGGCAGCGCAGGCAGCGCAGGCAGCGCAGGCAGCGCCTCGGCCGAAGTGTTCGCGATCGCATCGGCCGGCCGCGCCGCTCCGCGTATAATTGGAAGAGTCTTCTGCCGTAAACGTGAGCGATGCGCCGCGCCGGCCGAGGCGATAGGAGGGGGGGGGGGGGACCCGAGGACCCCCGCTGCGCCGCACAGCTCCACACAACAGACCTGCACACATTTTGGTTTCGGCGCTGCGTACCGAACAGCGTGTGCAGCACTCGCATATGCATTTCCCCGCGGCCACAGGGGAGGGGTGGAGTGCGCTCTGCACGTCATTTACCCCCCTCTCCCCGTTTTGCAGTTCGTACCGATTCGCGCGCGGAAAAAGCGCGGTGCGGTCCGAGTTTATCTGGGCACGACCGAGTGCAGCGGCCCTGGCGTCGCTGCTTCATGCATTGTGTGTGCGTGTGTGTGTGTGCATCAGGGGGGGGGGGGGGGGGGCTGCGAAAAGGTACCACACACACACACACACACACACACACACGGTCCCGATTCGGTACTCGTGCGAGTGAGCATGTGCATGCACCCGACTCGTACACCCTCGACATCGGGACCAAAGACCTGACCAGACCTTGAGCACAGACAGAGCGCACCGCGCTCCGCGCGCCATTCCGGCGCTGACCGCGACACAGCGGCGAACGGGACGAGTGGCCTGAGCAGGCCTAGCGCGCGGACAGAGCGCCCCGCGCGAGACAGCGGTTCTGCTCTGCGAAACGGTAGTGGCTAGCAGTATCGAGAGGTATTATGGGTATGACAGGGTTGTGCACGAAGTATACTATACGAGTCTGGCCCCCCTCGGCCCGCACTGCACTTTACTCTTTGCTTCGGCAGTGGCAGTCGTTGTGGTTGTGGGAGGGCGTGTTACTGTGCGACAGCCACGGCGGCGAGGCTGCGACACTGCGGGGGCGTGAGCCGTGCGCGGCAGCGGGTCATCGGTGTGCCAGCCGGTCACCCAGATAGTCTGGACTCGCCGCCAACGAGGTTGGCTCTCCGGGGCTCTCTTCGCAAATGAAATTTAATGGTAATGTCACGGGCCGTGCGCTGCCACACTCACACACACACACACACACACACACACACACACACACACACACAGCTGTGCCCGGTAGTGCTGCACATGGGAAAAGAGGGAAACAGGAACAGATAAGGGGACGAACACTATCGGGGCGCCACACACGCCGGTGAAAGGGCCGAGGACGCCCTCTCCCTCAGGTGTACAACCGCGCGCGCACTTAAAAGCACCGGCCGAGGCGAGAGAGAGAGAGAGAGAGAGAGAGAGAGAGAGAGAGAGAGAGAGAGAGAGAGAGAGAGAGAGAGAGAGAGAGAGAGAGAGAGAGAGAGATCGTTTATTATTTCATTCCTTTATCGCAGTAAGTGGGAATAAAGATAATCTGCCCTGAAAGCCCTTCGCACGCAATATGAGACCCCAAGAAGCGCGCCAATTTTTCCTTGGGCCTCTCGTTTTCTTGTTTGGCGGCGCGGCGTACAAAGCAATTAATGAATCCGGCCCGGGCGTTCATTTTTCAAGGCTCGGACTCGAAATTGTTGGAGAGCGGCCCGCCGCCGCGGCCATAGGCCCTCCGTGTTGCTTTTATGAGAGGCTCACTGCGGGGCGATGTACAGAAGTGGGCAGCCACGGCCAGCCCACCGCCCTCCAAGACGTCGTCCCTCAGCGCCGCGGAATGCGCTAATGGCCGTGTCGCCGGGCACCCGCGTCAGACAGAGAGGGAGCGGTTTAATTCTTTCCAATTCCGTTCCATTTGTCCCCGTGCCGTCGGCTCACGCCGAAACAAAGCTTGGAGATTTTTTCCGCCCCCGGTGGCTGGGGGGTCCGGCCGTGACCTGCCACAGCCCTACTCACCCCTAAACGCCCTCGTGCTTGTCCCGGCAGGAGCACCGTGAGCAGCAGAGGGAGCGCATCTCCTAGGGTCCCGAGGGGCGGCCGGGCGGGGCGGGGCGGGGCGGGGCGGGAGAGGGCGGCGCGGCGCACTGGTAACATGAGGCGGCAGGCGGCAGCCCACGAGGGCCTGGAGGAGCTGCTAACGGCGCCCTGCGGAGGCTCCGTGCGGTTCGGTGCCGTCCTCCCAGCCTCCCTGCAGAGCCCTCACAGGTGTCCACAGGAATCCTTTTGACGTAGTCCCAACCTTCTTTCTCGCGATATCGCGATCCCACCCCCGATCGCCGGTGCAGTGAAAGAGGCCCCGCGTACGTGACGGGTAGCTGGGCGCCGGCGAAATGCAATTCCCGGCATCGATTCCGGAGCTTTCATCCCCCTGCATGGCGGCCCGGTGGGCGGTGACACAGCGCCGGCGTGCCTCTGAGGGCACCGACAACCCTGCATGCGTCGTGATGAGATTAGGCGGGCGGCGGGCGGGGTGGGTTCGCCGTCTGGCCGCGAGAGGCCGCCAGCGGCCAGCAGCGGGGCAGCCGGCAACACGGCCACCCGCGTGCTGACGTCCACAATGAGTAATCCGGGTGCACCGGCTTAGATGGAGCGGAATTATACGAGTTGATTGATGGAATTATGCAGAGGGGCCCGGCGGCCGGCCGCCGTGAGTGAAACCACCCGCCGCCACCACCACCACCACCACCAACACTACCATCACCACCATCACCACCACCACCACCACCACCACCACCACCACCAACACTACCATCACCACCATCACCACCACCACCACCACCACCACCACCCCTGTGCTCGACCGTCAGTGAGGATCGAACCCGAGCCCCCGGGAGGCGACCTGCGACAGCAGCGTCACGCGATACGCGCCGGAGGACGCCGCCGGAGGAAGCCTCGGGGCCGCCGAGACCCGAGCCGGATCGGGTCAAGCTCAGCCGGTGCGCGCCACAGCCGGCCCCACAACCTTTACCTAGTGCGCCTCTGCTGGCCGCCCCCGGCCACGGCGCGCGCTTCCATCGATGATCCGCACCATAAATGTCATCGTGATCGGCACGCCTGTCCGGCCTCGATCCGGTCTCTCTCTCTCTCTCTCTCTCTCTCTCTCTCTCTCTCTCTCTCTCTCTCTCTCTCTCTCTCTCTCTCTCTCTCTCTCTCTCTCTCTCTGTGTCTCTCTCTGCAGACAATGCCCACGTTGGCATATTCCGCCCGTAGTCGCTGCCGTGCTCGCCAGGCGGAGGCGGCGCCCAGCCAGGTGTTTGGAGACCCGAGCGGGGTGTGGGACGAGACGACGGCGAGTAGGGGTGGCTTTGCCGCGTAGCTTTGCCAGCTTTGCTGCTGCTGCTGCTGCTGCTGCTGACTCAGCCATGGTGGTCACCCGGGCCGTGTCCATCCACTCCGGCACCGGGCGGCGGCTCGCGAGGGCCCGCTCCGCAGCCGCACTCAGCAGCCGGACCATAATCCCTGAATCTGATTTGCGGTGTCGGCTGGCCGCTGTAGAGGCTCCTACCGGCCTCTGCGTATCTCGTCAGTCGTAAACCGGCCTGCAGCAGCTAGCCGGCCCCGCCGCGCCCTGCCCCGCCCTGCTCCGCCCCGCCCCCACACGCCACACACGCACTCTCCGCCCACCGCACTCTCGAGCAAAATCGTAATTGCTTCTATTCTCGGTTTTCAGACTAGGCGCTTGTCCTAGCACAGCAGGGGTCGGGCGACCTCTGACTGGGGGAGGGGCCCAGAGGGTCCGGCCGGGCCCGGCTCGGCTGCTAGGCCTCTCTCACCCCTTTCGGTGGCATGCGGCCACAGTGGACCTCATTCAATTCAGCAGTCGGCCTGCGGTGCGCTGTTGGTGGTGCGGGGCGGGGCGGGGCGGGGCGGCTCACGGCTGCGGTGCGGTAACGGGCTCCCACTAATCCACGTCACTCTCAAGTCATTTAGCCGGCCGAAGCATTCCGAAAGGTGAGGTGCGCAGGGCGCGGGCTCGGCTCTACACCACCTGGCAGCATTACGGATTCGCGTCTGCAGCGGACATCGTCGACGAGGTGATGCCGCCGTGGTCGCTTATGTGGTCGATACACGTTTACCAACTTAGCATACTCATTATCGCTGTTTGATTCGTCCTTCGCGTGTGCGCTTGGCCGGGGGCATTCTCCCAGGTGAAGGCTGCTCTAAGAACGACGCACCGCGCGCCGCCGGTTGCGTGGCCCTTAATGCTAATCCGTGGGCCCCAGCCTCCGCGACGGGCCGGCGGGACGTGCCGGGGCGCCCGCGATCCTTATGTCCGTGGGCCCCGCGGCCCAGGGGGCGTCGTCGGCGCTCCATGATTTGCCGCGGTCACGCAGGAATTCGATATTCACGAGACTCCCCGCCTCGGCCCTCGGCCATGTCAGCCCGCTCGCGGCCCTCGCCGCTTCACCGCCGGCGCCTGTCCCCGCGCCGTGATTGGGCGGTGGTCAGGCAGCCCCCCCCCCAAGCCCCCCCCAGGGGTCGCGCCCTCGGCCTGGCGTGTGCTGTGATCGCGTGCAGCCACATTAGCATGCACGTGCACCTGGTCTTCCCGTCGAGTGATGGCTGCGTCTGCGTTTTCTCAAGGAATAATTAGTTTTTAGATATTCGGAGAGCGGGAAAAGAATCGAGTTCATTTAGTATTTTTGAACGTACAGTGTTACTCTATGATAACATTATTTTTCGTGCATCACCATAAGACTTGGAATAAAGTGTCAAATGGTTTTTGCAATCCTCCACTTTTCTGCCATACATATTGTAAATTTTGTGAGTAGTTATGGACTTTGCATCTCGTTATCCTTCATCCTGCTGAGGGGAGGTATCGATTTTTCTTCTTCCCTGTGCCACATGAACTCGCACCCCGCTCGCGATGTGTACCGAATAGATGTGCCCAGGTTTCCGAACCAGTACTGCCCCGGCCCCGCCGCACCCGCCGCCAAAGCAAATGCCCGGCGAATGGTTGCGCTGCCCGTGAGCTTTGGCCGGCCACATCAAAGGGAATGTAGATGGTGGTCCGGCCCGGTCCGGTCCGGCTCTGGCTCCCTCTGAGTGCCTGCCGCTGTGTCGATGCATCGCAGGCCAGGTGTTCTGCGAACACCGTCAACCCGCGAACGCGACGCTGTTTGATCATCAAACGTGACATCACGCAAACTTTCTACAGCAGCTCTGTTGTTCGTGACAGCAAATCCGAATATGACAAGGCGAATTTCGAATGTCCGCGCGGTAGAGTACGTTGTCCCTCGCAGAGTTGATTGCGGAAGGCTGGTGACGTCCGACACGTCCCCGTCGCAGGGGCTTGTGCGTCAGCTTTGCGAGGGCGCAGTGCCCGTAAAATGCAATTTGTCATTCACGATAAAAGTCAGTGAACTCATTTTGCCGTCGGGGCGGTTCGTCGCAATTGGTTTTACGTCTGTAATAAAAGACAGACGGCAAGGGCTTTCCGGGGATTGGTGTGTGTGTATCACGCCAAGACAGACACTTTAAGGTGCCTGGCCCGCCGGGTCCCGTGGGCTGTGGGGGAAGGCTTTGGCTGCCACGACGCGGGTGTGGTTTGTCTCTTCTACGCCGAGACTTTGAAATTACTCCCTTGCGATGCCTTAATCCGGGTGCTGTGGACGTTTCCGAATTGTCGATATGGCATTGAGTGAGTCACCACTCGGAGCACCAACAAAACTACATTCACCTTGGCA
>CM076247.1:11934995-11994995 GCA_038380765.1 Odontothrips loti
CCTCTGTAGGTAAGAGAGGAACAGGCAGAGAGAAAAAGATGGAGTAGCTGATGAAAGAAAAAATGAAAACAAAAATATTGCGCGCCGTCGAATGAGGCGCGCATGCGCGGAAAACACACAATCTGGCATCCGGCGCGTTTTCAAGCGGTGCCCTTATTTACAATTTTTTGGGTAGAGTGAAAGGGGAGGGGGGGCTGAAATATAAAAAACATGGAAATAAAAAGAAAGCTCCGCGAACTCTATGTCGCCTGCTTGTCCCGGGCCATTGTCCGCCGGAGGCAATTGCGTCGCGCGACAATAGAGGTCGCTGCTCCTAACGTTTTGTTTACATCCGAAATATGTTGTCGCACGGGGCTCGGCGGGGCCTCGCGGGGCCCGGCCTGCTGGGGGCGACTTTTACACCCCCGCTAGGAGGGTGCGTGGTTCAAATCCTGGTCGCCATGTTTGCGTACACGCGGGGGAGGAGGAGGAGGGGGATGAGGTATCGGCATCCGAACAGTTTCCAGGGTCATTGGCGGAGGTTCAAAGTGGGCCGGCCCCGGGTCGACCCTTTCGCCAGGAATAACAACATTGCAGTGCTCCGCAGGGATCGGCACTCGGCCGCGGCCGGGCCAGAGTCAACAATATCAGCGGGGAGATATCGCATAGCTAGTTGTGCGCCGTCCGGGGCGGGATGGCAGCGCGGGGTGGGGCGGGGCGGTAGTACCGGAGCGAGTTGGACGGGAACCAAGGCGAACCCCCGCGCGCTCTCAGCACGCGCAGTGGGACGGAGAGTTGGCAACCGTGTTGCCTTTGCGTTTCCCCTCGCCGAGTATTAATTTGTCGTGTTTTCTGTGGTTTCAGGTGAGTGGCGGCGGTACCGGTTTGCTGACGCGAGTGTGGTAAGCCCTGCTCAGCACGCAGTGTTGGCTGAAGTTGCCATTTGATGTCCCGGTGGAAGTGGTCGTGCTCTCGTGGGTTGAAGTTAAAATAAGCCGTTCCTGTCGCCAGTCCTCTGGTGACGCCCCGGACCTTCACGCGCCTTTTTTGTTCAGCTTGTCAGGCCCCCTTCTCTCCCTCCCACACCGCCCCGCGCTCTCTGCTCATGGTGGCGAAAGGGTGCCCCCCTATGAATTGGGGAGGAAATTAAATTCATTTATAAATAGCCGCCCCCTGCGTGCCTCGCCTCCTCACCTCTGGGCCAATATCACGCACGGCGGGCGCAACACTTTCGATTAACTCCCTCCCCTCTTCTGCGTTGCCGATTTTTATTTTCCGCGATTCTCGGAAATCGACCGAGGAGACGAGTCAGAAGTTTTCTAAGCTATGCCCGTTCTTCTGGACAGTGTGTAAACCTGGTTGCGTGGTTCCGAACGCGCCATCGACAAGTCGCCATCAGAGAGAGAGAGAGAGAGAGAGAGAGAGAGAGAGAGAGAGAGAGAGAGAGAGAGAGAGAGAGAGAGAGAGAGAGAGAGAGAGAGAGAGAGAGTTCATTGCCAGCATTTCATATACGAACAGAAAATAGGTACATGGCATTCATTGGTGTCCGGTGGCCCAGGCAGGGAAATGGCGTGGAAGGGTCATCCCCGGAGAAGACGGGCAAATCAACGCCCGGGGCGGAAATTATTTCCAATGACTGCGGAGCGCCGGAGGAGATGGACTCTGCACGTCAACTCAATTTACGGTAATGGCAAAAGTGTCTGATCGTCTGACGGCGTCTGTGCCTTTGATGCTGACACGAAAATACGCCACAGTTGCTCTAAAATAATTGAAGCACATTAGAACATTGCATTGTCGGTGGTAAAACATAAATAAGTGCTGTAAACTCCGGTGACAAGTCTTTGAAGACAGACTTTTTTTTTTTTTTGCGGGACGACGCGTTCTGTCCATCTTTTCCCCTTGCCTGGAGCGTACTCCATATATATAGTGGTATATATATATAGACCTCTAATAACTATTCTATTTTCGCCAGCATCCCTCCCTGCTGGGGGGCGCGCTCCCTCCGCACCACCCACCCACTCGCACGCCCGCTCTCTCGTCACCCGGAATATAAATTTAGTTAGTGGTGCGTTCAGAAATCAATTTCCGTCAGGCTTATCCCGCCAGCAGGCTCGGCGCTGGCTCGGCTGACCTGACCCCCGCGGGACCGCTGCGAGGCGAGGGGCAGCAGCGCCAGCAGCCGGCGGGAGCTGAAGACGAAGTGAGGGAAAAATCGGAGCGCCGCTTCCTTAATCACGTGTGCGGTCCGAGCGTACAATGCCGATGCTTATTCCGCGGGCGCGCGCTCCCCGCTCCCCCTCCCACTCCCCGCCTCGTCGCATGCGACAGGCACATTTGATTTAATTTGAGTCCCCTTCAGGGAAGTGATTCGATGCGACGGATGGGCGAATGTGTAAGTGAAGGAAAAATGAGGTTCGTCGTTGAGTCGGTCTGGTCGCGTGTCCAGGTGTGTCTACGTGTGCGGCATCGGTCACGCACTCGCTCGCGGCACGCGCACCCCCTTCCCCCTTTCTCCACTTCTTTTTCTCCATTTCACGTTTCTCTACTGCCAAGGGACGAATGAAGTAGGCAGGGGGTGGGGGACGGGTTCGTAAAGCCAATCTTTATGTCCTTGCCTGTGAATTGTTGCTTTAGTACCGGCTGGAGTCACGTGAGGGTGACTTCAATGCGCGCGTGGGAGAACAGGGGACGCGCAACCCCCTTTGTTTGTGGCGCGTAATTCCAAAGGTCGCGCGCAGTAAAACCGTTTTTTGTTTCCTGTTCCCCTCCGTCACTGTTTTTAGTGTCCTGTATGGTTGAGCATCCAGCTTCCAGGTATAATAACCGTGCCGCCTGCGATATGTGAATGCAGCATTTAGATATAATTTTACTTCTCTTGAAAAAAAAAATCTTCAGTTTTCTAACAGTTGAAAATAAAATGACGTTGAATCCAACGCCTAGCCCGTCCGTCGTGGCGTAATCCTGGGGATGATAGGAGGGGCGTACCGCGGCGGGGGTGCGTTGATTGGGGGACAGCCGACGCCGCCGCCGCCCGGGTCACGGAGCCGCCCAATCGACGCCCCTAATATATTGCGGTTCCCTACCACCGAATTCGGTTTGCTCGCGTGTCGTCGTCTCGGTTGCCGCACCACCCAGGCGCTGCCTGTGACCCAGGCGCCCAGCGCCCCGCCCCGCCCCGCGAGGGGGGCGTGTCATATGCCTCGGCGATGAGATTGCCCAACCCTTTTTCGGGTCGTCGTGCCCGTCGGCCACCGTCGGCCGTCCAGCGAGATTCGTCTTGAGGAGCAGGCTGTGCCCTGGCGGCGCCCTGGTGCGGCGGCAGGGCACGGCAGGCGGCAGGGCGCTGCAAGGGTTGCGGCCGGTGCGGTCTGGTAGGCTGTCGACACTTTTGGTTGCCGGCGGCGTATTTCCAGGGAGGGGAACGCCACGAGAGAGGTCACCGCCCCGGCGTGGGGTGATGATGGCGAGTGCAGGGGCCCCCGTCGCCTACCCCCCATGCCGGCAAGCCCTCCGGATGGTCCCGGTAATGACTCCATCAGCGCGCCCGCCAATCCGGGCGCACCTGCCCCCACCCGGATGACCAATCGCAGGGCGCGCGCACCGGAAGCGTATGCGCTGGCGTGGTGAGCGTGTCCGGCCGCTCGACCCCCGCGCGCTCAGAGCTCAGAGCTCTCGAGAGCATATATCGATACCGTAAATTAAATTCCCGATTAATCGTAATTCTGATCGGCGGATGCACGCATGTGAAAATAAATCCGATTTCACTCGGAGTGATTTCTGGCGTACCGCGACCTTTTCGCCCGGGCAACTCTGCCTCGGCCCCCCCCCCCCCCCCCCCCCTCACCCCCTGATGAGCCGAGAGACACCGCAGGGACAGATTTCTATGTCCCTAGGCAGTCTTTATCATGTCCCTGGACAGATTTTGACTCGAGGCCTGTCTTTTTCATTGTCTTAACCTGACCCTAGGTACAACAAACGCAAAATATGTCCCTTTTCCGCTGTCTCCCGCACGTCTCCAGGGACAAACCTTGAAATAGTCGTGTCCCACACTTGTCCTTCGGTGTCTCTTTGCCCACAATCCAAGCGTGTCTCTGAGTGTCTCTCGAAATATCGTGCAACTGTATGTCCCTCACGTGTCTCTGCGTGTCCCCAGGACACGGCTCGTCCCAAACGTGTCCGCAGCAGTGCGTCCCTGGCGTGTCTCAGGGCGTCCTCCGCGGTGGACAAAAACTGTGTGTCCTTATGCTGTCCCTGGCGTGTCTCTAGGTGTCCCTGGCCAGCTCCGCAGCAGTACGTCCCTGCGCTGTCCCTGGCGTGTCTCTAGGGCAGATGCCCATACCACGGCTGTCCCTGGCTTGTCTCTGGGTGTCCCTGGGCAGTTTTTGCAGCGGGGCGTCATGGGGGCGTCCCTGCGCTGTCCCTGGCGTGTCTCTAGGCCGTGCGCCTTTACCAGCGCTGTCCCTGGCGTGTCTCTGTGTGTCCCTGGCCAGCTCCGCAGCAGTTCGTCCCTGCGCTGTCCCTGGCGTGTCTCTAGGGCAGATGCCCATACCATGGCTGTCCCTGGCTTGTCTCTTGGTGTCCCTGGGCAGTTTCCGCAGCTGGGCGTCCCTGCGCTGTCCCTGGCGTGTCTCTAGGCCGTGCGCCTTTAACAGCGCTGTCCCTGGCGTGTCTCTAGGTGTCCCTGGCCAGCTCCGCAGCAGTTCGTCCCTGCGCTGTCCCTGGCGTGTCTCTAGGGCAGATGCCCACACCATGGCTGTCCCTGGCCCGTCTCTGGGTGTCCCTGGGCAGTTTTTGCAGCGGGGCGTCCCTGCGCTGTCCCTGGCGTGTCTCTAGGGCAGATGCCCACACCATGGCTGTCCCTGGCCCGTCTCTGGGTGTCCCTGGGCAGTTTTTGCAGCGGGGCGTCCCTGCGCTGTCCCTGGCGTGTCTCTAGGCCGTGCGCCTTTACGAGCGCTGTCCCTGGCGTGTCTCTGTGTGTCCCTCTGGCCAGCTCCGCAGCAGTTCGTCCCTGCGCTGTCCCTGGCGTGTCTCTGGGTGTCCCTGGCCAGCTCCGCAGCAGTTCGTCCCTGCGCTGTCCCTGGCGTGTCTCTAGGGCAGATGCGCATACCATGGCTGTCCCTGGCTTGTCTCTGGGTGTCCCTGGCCAGCTCCGCAGCAGTTCGTCCCTGCGCTGTCCCTGGCGTGTCTCTAGGGCAGATGCGCATACCATGGCTGTCCCTGGCTTGTCTCTGGGCGTCCCTGGCCAGCTCCGCAGCAGCGCGTCCCTAAAGCTGTCGCTGGCGTGTCTTCAGGATGTGCGACTTTACCAGGGCTGTCCCTGGCATGTCTCTGGGTGTCCCCGGCCAGCTCCGCTGCAGTGCGTCCCTACGCTGTCCCTGGCGTGTATCTAGGACGTGCGCCTTTACCAGCGCTGTCGTTGGCTTGTCTCTGGGTTTCCCTGGCCAGCTCGGCGAGACCGTAGGTACTGTAGGGATTTCACCGGCACGTTGGCGGCGCGTCGGCCTGGTGCCTTTCGGCGGGCTCTGTTGGCGGCACCGTCTCGGGTTGCCCCGGGTTACCACTGCTCACTACTGCGCTGTACTGTTCCCCCCCTGACTCTGGAATACAGACCGATTCTGAAACCCGCTGTACTTGCATCCTGCCTCCCTACATCTACCGCCGGATCCTTACAGTACTCACGGCTAGGGGTGTCTCCGAGAGACGCCCAGAGACACGCCAGCGACACCGTAGAGACACACAGCCTAGTATAGGGACGCCTAGAGACACGCTAGGGACACTTCAGGTACACACGGCTAGGGGGGTCTTCGAGAGATGCCCAGAGACACGCCGGGGACACCTTGGAGACACACAGTCTGGTATGGACGCCTAGAGACACGCTAGGGACACTATAGGTACACACGGCTAGGGGGGTCTCCGAGAGAGGCCCAGAGACACGCCAAGGACACCGTAGAGACACACAGCCTGGTAGGGACGCCTAGAGACACGCTAGGGATACTATAGGTACACACGGCTGGGGGGTCTCCGAGAGAGGCCCAGAGACACGCCAGGGACACCGTAGAGAAACACAGCCTTGGTAGGGACGCCTAGAGACACGCTAGGGACAGCTTAAGGACACGCATCCACGGATGTCTCCGGAAGACGCCTAGAGACACGCTAGGGACACTATAGGTACACACGGCTAGGGGGGTCTCCAAAAGAGGCCCAGAGACACGCCAGGGACACCGTAGAGACACACAGCCTGGTAGGGACGCCTAGAGACACGCTAGGGACACTATAGGTACACATGGCTGAGGGGTCTCCAAAAGAGGTCCAGAGACACGCCAGGGACACCGTAGCTGAGGGGCCTCTAGGGACACTATAGGTACACATGGCTGAGGGGTCTCCAAAAGAGGTCCAGAGACACGCCAGGGACACCGTAGAGACACACAGCCTGGTAGGGACGCCTAGAGACACGCTAGGGATACTATAGGTACACACGGCTGGGGGGTCTCCGAGAGAGGCCCAGAGACACGCCAGGGACACCGTAGAGAAACACAGCCTTGGTAGGGACGCTTAGAGACACGCTAGGGACAGCTTAAGGACACGCATCCACGGATGTCTCCGGAAGACGCCTAGAGACACGCTAGGGACACTATAGGTACACACGGCTAGGGGGGTCTCCGAGAGACGCCCAGAGACACGCCAGGGACAACGTAGAGACAAACAGCCTTGTAGGGGCGCCCGGAACCACGGGGGTCTCTGAGAGACGCACAGGGACACGCCAGGGACATGCCCGGGAAATGCGGTACGAAGTATCACAATTCCAGGAAATGCGGTACGAGGTATTACAATTCCAGGAAATGCGGTACGAGGTATCACAATTCCAGGAACTGACAGCGATTGGTCAGGCGAATTTCGTGATGCCCCACGCTGATTGGTCGAACCAGAAGCTGCCGATCCTCCTCGCCTCTGGCCCGGAGAGAGCGGCGTCCTCGCTGTCAGTAGTTTCCCGCCAGTGGAGCGGTACGGCGGATGTCATTGTTGTCAGCGTGGGGCAGGTGCCGACTTGTTAGCGCCCTCCCCCGACGATCAGTGCGAATTTTGTCCCCCCCCCCTTTCCCTCTCTCCTACCTCCTACTGGCCAGCTGTCCCTGCACAAGTCGTGGAGTTGCTGTTGGATTTGTCTGTCCTAATCTGTCCCTGAGTAACTCCCTGACCTATCTGGGCAGTAGTTGTCCGCCAGCGGAGCGGTCGGGACGTACACACTTATGTCGCTGTTGTCGGCGTGGGGCAGAGGCCGTCGTGTTCGCCCCGCCCTCTGTCGATCAGTGCCGGTTCTGTGCCCCCCACCCCCCTCGCCCACGTCCTACTGGTCAGCTGTCCCTGTCCAAGTCGTGGTGCAGGTGCTGTTGGCTTTCGTCTGTCCCGAATTTGTCCCTGACCTAGCTGGGGACGTGGTCTATCCAACAGAATGTCCCCGGCACATCTCCGGTAAGTACTGCCTCGTAATGATCGTGCTTCTGCCAATGTAGTGCACTGATGTCCTTCATCGCGCTGTCCCTTGCCTTTGTGTCCCTACGAATCTGAGCCTTCGAGCGTGTCCCCGGCGTGTCCCTAGCATGTCCTTCGGCTCCACGACGTCCGTCTCCAGCCTCCGACTGGCGTGGCCTCGTCAAGTCCCTCGCCTTGCAGACTTACAAGCACGCGTGTTGTGCGGGGTGGCCCAGCCTGATTGACACTCGACCGTGGATGTAGATGTAGTTTGCTTCAACATACTAGTTTAGGTATCTCTTATTTTTTCTCGTGCTGAAATGAAGGTTGAAACAAATCGCCCAGCTCATGATTGCACGACGTCAAATCGGTTAGACGGTCACTAAATCTGATAATTTCTACACATTGCAGGAATAATGTATTGATTAAGGTATCCCACCAGATGCAATATGCTTTATAACGTAGACCAAAGTGATTTTTATCTTTCTTCATGCATAAATGAATCGGGTGGAAAACTATTGTCGATCCCGTAGTTTCAACCTTCCCCTGTGTGTAAACGAAGTTTGGTCACTTTATTTTATTCCGTTCACGAGCCTTTCATCAAACATACGGGTCTGCAAATCGGCCCCGGTCGAATCACTTCGCGTTCGTCGAAGCCGGCCGAAGCAGTGTTTGGGGTGTTAAAATAGAATTCAACAGTCTTTTTTTGCCGTTCACATACCTTGTCATTTTCATACGCTTTGTTTTGTACCGTGGATATGATATGGTACGTGTATGGAACTGTTCCATGCAAAGCACAGATATTTTCTGTGCTCTTTCCGTGCGAGTTTCACAAAAGAATTGTTCCGTGCTAAGCACATTCTTTCTGTAGTTTTGCCCTGCGAGGTTTGTAGAGGAAATTTTCCGCACAAAGCACAGATTTTCCGTGGTTATGATTTGGGCCGAGGAAGACCTCCATTGTGACAGTGCCACAGTGCCCAGAGACATGCCAGGGACAACCCTCGTAAAGGCGCAGGTCCTGGAGACACGCCAGCGACAGCTTAGGGACGGGCTGCTGCGGAGCTGGCTAGGGACACCCAGAGACACACCAGGAACAGCCCTGGTATGAGCATCTGCCCTAGAGACACGCCAGGGACAAACTGCTGCGGAGCTGGCCAGGGACACGCCAGGGACAGCGCAGGGACGCACTGCTGCAGAGCTGCCAAGGGACACCCAGAGACATGCCAGGGACAGCCCTTATAAAGGCTGACAGCCTAGAGATACGCCAGGGACACCGTGGGGACGTACTTCTGCGGAGCTGGCTAGGGGCACCCAGAGACAAGCCAGGGACAGCGCTGGTAAAGGCGCACGGCCTAGAGACAAGCCAGGGACAGCGCTGGTAAAGGCGCACGGCCTAGAGACAAGCCAGGGACAGCGTAGGGACGCCCAGCTGGGGAGCTGGCCAAGGACACCCAGAGACAAGCTAGGGACAGCGGTGGTAAAGGCGCAGGGCCTAGAAACAAGCCAGGGACAGCGTGGGGACGCCCAGCTGGGGAGCTGGCCAAGGACACCCAGAGACAAGCGAGGGACAGCGGTGGTAAAGGCGCAGGGCCTAGAAACAAGCCAGGGACAGCGTAGGGACGCCCAGCTGCGGAGCTGGCCAAGGACACCCAGAGACAAGCCAGGGACAGCGCTGGTCCAGGCGCACGGCCTAGAGACCCGCTAGGGACAGCGTGGGGACGCCCAGCTGGGGAGCTGGCCAAGGACACCCAGAGACAAGCTAGGGACAGTGGTGGTAAAGGCGCAGGGCCTAGAGACAAGCCAGGGACAGCGTGGGACGCCCAGCTGCGGAGCTGGCCAAGGACACCCAGAGACAAGCCAGGGACAGCCATGGCTGCCCAGGGACAGCCAGAGACAAGCCAGGGACGGCCATGGCTGCCCAGGGACACCCAGAGACAAGCCAGGGACAGCCATGGCTGCCCAGGGACAGCCAGAGACAAGCCAGGGACAGCCATGGCTGCCCAGGGACACCCAGAGACAAGCCAGGGACAGCCATGGCTGCCCAGGGACAGCCAGAGACAAGCCAGGGACAGCCATGGCTGCCCAGGGACACCTAGAGACAAGCCAGGGACAGCCATGGCTGCGCAGGGACACCCAGAGACAAGCCAGGGACAGCCATGGCTCCCAGGGACACCCAGAGACAAGCCAGGGACGGCCATGGCTGCCCAGGGACACCCAGGGACAAGCCAGGGACAGCCATGGCTGCCCAGGGACACCCAGAGACAAGCCAGGGACAGCCATGGCTGCCCAGGGACACCCAGAGACAAGCCAGGGACAGCCATGGCTCCCAGGGACACCCAGAGACAAGCCAGGGACAGCCATGGCTGCCCAGGGACAGCCATGGTATAGGCATCCGGCCTAGAGACACGCCAGGGACAGCATAGGGACGCGCTGCTGCGGAAACACCCCAGGGACAACCAGAGACGGGATCAGTCCGGGAAGTCAGAGCGGGGACAAGGAGGGACAGCGCTGAGACAGACATTTTGGCTGTCCCTGATGTGAAATCTAGGGACAAGGATATTTTCTTTGTCCCTGCGCTGTCTTTCGGCTCATCAGGGGAAGGTGAGTGTAGAGGGATGGCAGGAGCTGTAGGCAGCGGTATACACAAAGGAGGTCAGGTCACAGGGGTTGCCGCCGGGCTGGTGATTCCCTGGGCACAACAAACTCATGGCGGACGGAGTCCATCAAACTATTTGAATTTGCCGCCCGGCTTGCCCACAGCGCTGCAAGCAGGCGGGTTATTAAAGGGTTTCTGGGTCCGGAGGGAGTGCGTCAGCCAGCGTCAGCCAGTCAGCCCGCGTCAGCCCCGGGCTCTCAGGCTTGCAGCACGGCGGCCGGGGCGAGGGGAGCCGCGGAGCCGCCCAGCCCCGACCTCCATTTCTCTTAATCGTATTAGGAACAATTTCACGTTAGACTTGTGACTTGCTGGTCGCTGCAGGCCAGGGCCTCTGGCGTGCTCAGAGGGAGCTTGAAGCTGGCCGGCAGCGCGCGCCCGGGAAACACGACAACAGAGAGCATCTGCGAAAACCGAAGTGGTTATAATAAATTAAAATCTCATAAATAAATCCATGGCAAATGTGAAATGTCATTATTCCCTGGGGGCGACTTTCCGTTGTGTTGAAAAAGTGGAAGTATAAAGTATAGTCAGGCAGCGGCTTCTTATCGTAGATTCCATATGTCGCCGCGGCATTAGTGCGTCCCGGGGCCGGCCGGGGCGGGGCCTCGGGGGCCCCACGGGGCTCGGGGACTCCTCGGGCGCGTTCCCTGCATAATAGAAGGCGACGGCGGCGCGGGCGGCGCGGAAAACCTTTCGGCGGGGCTCTCTGCCGACTCGGCGTTCTTTCATTACAATTTCATATTCCGAACTTCGGCCGTGTCCACAAAACAGGCTCGGTCCGCACAACGGTCGGCTTCCGTATGCCCGCCCCTGCTCCGTCTCAGCCGCCTGTTGGTGGTGGTACCTATGCCGAGACCTCTTGCTTGTCCCTCAAGCACTCCCGGCCCCCTGCCGCCGCCCGACCAACACGCCCTCTCCGCCGCCTCCAGGTGTAAACCTCTTACGGGCCTATCTCCTGAGCCCGGCGTGGCAAAGTCGTGTGAAGCCGGGCAGGGCGCGTGCACCACCACTACCACCACCACTGACTGCCGCCGCTGCCGCCGCTGCCGCCCGCCGCCTCTGATCCCCGCCCCGCCTCTATAAAGCCTGGGCGGACGTCGGTCCGCTGCCGGGAGGTCATCTCACAGCCGTGGCGGTGGCGGTGGAGGCCGGTGCGGTGGCGGCTGTGGCCGCTCCTCTGCGGTGGCGCCGCACGGACACGTTATGGGAGGCGGAGAGTGTACACCATCAAAATTTAGACTGGAAATTTGCAAACAGTTTGTGCTGCAAATTTTCCGAATCCTATTGTTGGAAATTTCCAACACTTCTTTTTAAAATTCCAAGCAAGTTTGAGAATTTTTCGAAGACTTAAAAAAAAAACTGGGTTTTAAACGCTGATCAAAACGGTCTCCCAAAATTTAGGAAATTCAGGTTTCCAAATTATCACGAAAAGTTTGGGCAAATTTTCCTCTCAACTTGTTGGAAGTTTCCGACGAATTTTTTTCACAGTGTCCAGCGAGACACGCGCGTGCCATGTGCGTACGGAGGGTCGGGCCGGCGCGCGGGGGCGGTCGACCTCAAAGAATGGTGATCATCCGGGCCGCTACATCCACAAGAGGATGACACGCACATGACAAGTCCGTGTGCCGTGCGGTTGGGAGCGGGGCGGGGGTGAGCTGGGGAGGCGGCGGCCGGGGCCGAGGCAGCCGAGGCCCGGTCCTCCCTTCCGCGGCTCGCTGCTCCGCCCCCAGCGTGATTCGGCCGGCGGAATGCGGCACGCTGCATACGCAGCACACAATTTCTGCCCCCGCTGGCTGCGCTGCTCAGTATGACACTCCAGTGTTTGGCATGCATACGGACGGACGGGAACGTCTGGAGGCGCACACAGGTACAGTCAGTGGGGCAGCCGGGGCAGCTCCCCCCCCCCCCCCCCCTCATTGTGTGGTCCCCAGCGGGCGGCAGCAGGCGGCAGCAGGCGAATATGTTGATATTCGATTCCCTGCGCCGCGGCTCCTGGTTGCCTGAGGCGGGTCTAGGCCTCCCCCGTGGAGGGGCGGCGGCGCTCGGCGGCTCGGCTCGGCTCTCGCGGAATGCGCCTCTGCATTCCTAGGGGCGCTGCTGGCCCGGGCGCACCCACTCTCCCCCGTGAGCCCGAGGAAATGACTCCGGGGCTGAAGAGGAGTGTTTGGGAAGCGCGCGGCACAAGTGATGTCGACGGCGTGGGCCGTTGTTTGGTCAGAAACTCACGGGCCATAACTGGAGGGTGAGTCCCACGATATGGGTACAAAAAGCACTCGCTGGAATAGACGAAAGGCAGAACTCTACAGCAAAGAGAAGCCACGAAATGAAAAGAAATTAAGAGAAAAATTCGCAAAAAAAAATTCCCGAATTCCTTTGGTTTTGGACCCTCTCATAGGTCCGCAATCGCAGGATGAGTTGTACCAGAGATCCTCTCATAGACCGATCGCTATCGGGATGTTCACCGCCCCAAGTGAACACCCCTACTAGCCCTCAACTCCACCGTGGGATTCGAACATCGGACGTCTGTATAGGAAGTTGGCCACCAACCCACACGACCACCGAGAGGTTCTGAAGGCGCCCGGCGTGACTGCAATGTTTGACAGTCATGCCAGCAAGCAAAGAGAAAGAACATGGAATCACATAATTTCGAAAAAATTCACTCCCCCACCGGGAACCGAACCCCAACCCAAGACTTCTGCTCGGACCAGT
The DNA here is from genome assembly GCA_038380765.1 of Odontothrips loti. Classification (NCBI taxonomy): domain Eukaryota; kingdom Metazoa; phylum Arthropoda; class Insecta; order Thysanoptera; family Thripidae; genus Odontothrips; species Odontothrips loti. The sequence goes on from CM076247.1 coordinate 11,947,810, forward strand.
ACGCAGCGCCCTAAGCCACTGAGCTACCGGGATCTGATACAGACGCACGGTGAGGCCGCCGTGTTTCTCCAGTCCATCAGTGGAGAGGGAGGTATGCTCCATAAAAATTTCTCTCAAATTTTCCTGAAAATTAAAATTTTGTTTCTCTCACCGCAGTTGGTCAGGACCAACACCATATCGATACGTAAATAGAGTCTGATGACCTTCATCACCAGCGACAAATAAGTGTCAAAGACTGACCGGTTCGGTATGAGGACATCACCAAACGCATTTCTCCATTTCTCCCCGTGTGAACCCGTGCGGTGCTCGGCTGCTGCTGCTGCTGCCACACCCCGCGGCGCTCTCGGAAAGGCGGCGGCGATTCGTGTCCTGGCGGACACACAATGGCGGAGGGTGTATGTGCGAAATGTAATAACGCTGCCGTCTGACTGACAGGCGTGGCGGCGGTAGCGGCGGCAGCAGCGGCAGCGGCACAGTTGGAACCCGCCCAAACCTCGGGACCTCCTCAGCGCAGCCGATGAAGAGGCACTCCACTGCCGGCGTGTGTGGGAGGGGAGGGGGTGTAGCCTGCGCGCGTTGTGGATGGCGCGAATCGCAGTATACCACAACCCCGAAATATTTCTATTTTTATTTTCTCGAATCCATCATTTCAATCACGGTATCTGTTGTTGTGCTCTCAGCGACATATAAGAGTGCCAGGGTCGGGGCAGGGGGCGAAGAGGGGGGAGGAAGAGAGAGAGAGAGAGAGAGAGAGAGAGAGAGAGAGAGAGAGAGAGAGAGAGAGAGAGAGAGAGAGAGAGAGAGAGAGAGAGAGAGAGAGAGGGGTAAAAATGGTCGAGTTCTTGCTTGTGTTGACTGTTGTGATGCGATTTGACGTTTCGCGAAGGGGTTTGTTGACCCCGTCCCCCGTTGCTTGCCCTGCGATGGCGCTGCTGCGACGCGGGCCGTGACTCCCCCGCCTCTTTTGTCCCGTCATCAGATAAGTCTCACCGCGCGTCTCGGCCGGCCGCCCCCGCCAACATTCTTCCCGGTAACTGTCTGGATTCCCTCATCGCCCCGACGGTGCACATCGCCTCCCCCGGCGCGCGGTGCGACGGAGGCGGCGGCGGCACGCCCCTTTGTTCGGGGTGTCGCCGTCCCTCATTCCTCGCATTTCCTTCGCCGCTTTTCACCTATCGCCCGGTGATCCCCGCCCGCCCACCCCGCCCTTGTTTTCCGTCGTCGCCGTGCTCATCGGCGATGCGCGGCTCCGGCTCCACCCTCCCCGATGACGGATTCCGCTCCACTCGGCCGCCGACTGCCGAGCACTCCGCGACCGCACCATAAAACGTCGAGCACTTGTCCTCTCCGGCCGCACTCTTTAACACACAAAAGTACCCGGCGCGGCCTGCTCCAATTTAGACAGACACGCAGTAAACGCCGCCACCCCGCGCCCGCGCCATCTGCATAGGCCCTCCCTGTCACGATGACAATTTTACACGCTCTTAATTTTTAGCACGCGGCCGGCGTGTGCCGTGCGCGCGCCGGGGATGGCGGGCACGCGACACTGAGTGAATCACAAGGGACATCATCAGGCCGAGAGGGGAGCGCTGTGCTCATTTACACCTCACTTCCGATTTATCGTCTCGCTTGGGAAAGGGAGCGTCCGAGCGCGGTTTGAGTCTGCCGACCTGCACTCTCTGCATGTGTGTGTGTGTCTTTCGCGTCATTTAAAAGATACGGCAGAGCGAAGTATAATATTTTTCTCGCCCGGGCTGTGAGCGATGGTCGCGCGCGGAGAGTTGGGAGAACCCGCCAGGTTGTCGTCCGCTTTTGCTGCTCGGCCTTGCGGGGCGAACCTTACCGGCGGCGGCCGGATGGCGGGCGGATGGCGGGCGGATGCCATGCTCCCTGCTGCTCCTCCCCGCCCCCGCCATCCTGTCCCACCCTCACCAAAAGTTACTGAGCCCCCCTCATCCTCGCCGTCTCCCTTGTGAGGAGTCAGCAGGACGCCGTGGCGCGCCGCATATCGGCGGAACCGCATCTGAGGCCTAAACGCGGAGACCCGGAGGCGACCGGAGGCCGCGGGGCGCGGCTCGTCAGTCTCGATTTGACTCGGCCGGATTTATACGCGGATCGGGGAAGGAAGGCCGCCCGCGAGCAGAGAGAAAGAGAGAGGGGGGGGGGGGTGCGGTCCTCGTCGTATCCTGCGCCGCCTCCCCCTGCGATTGTGACAAGAGGAGCAGTCACTCGAAAACACGAAAATAAAACGGGAAACTATACGCCGCTTGGCAGCATTTACACTTCATAAAACGCGGCGTATAAAATCTGCGGACCGAGTGGGTGGGCGGGCAGACCGAGCAGCCAGCCTCCTTTTCTGCACCAGCCCGGGTGCGTGGGTTTAATAACCATTTTTCTGTGAGTCTGCGCGCGGTCCACTGTAATGATGAAAACACCGACTTCTGCCAGAAAAGAAATGTAGTCTCCGATCAGTGCTGGAATGACTGTAACAATTTAAGTCATGAACTTTTACAAGGTCATTGACTTGACCCAGGCTACGTTCAGTTGTCTTGATTGAGGCCTATCTACCTTGTAAAGTTGTAAGGCCACCTTGTTTTTCCCTTCTGGGTGCTGTTTGGTGTTTTCACGCGAGCAGGCAGGAGTTGTGGGCGTGTTTTTAAATCAGGCAAGGCCGCACCGTGCATGCTGTCGGCAGCGTGTGGGACACAATGCGGGCCGCGTGATGCGGGGGACTTATGGCGTGACGCCGGCGAGAGGTGTGTGTCACTACCCGGGGGACACTACAGGGGTCGCTTTATGACATCGCGCTGCGTATAAATATAAATACATGTGGCGCTGCGCACGCCGCACTGGACCGCGTGTAATGTATGCCGGCAGCCGGCCTTGTGGAAGTAATGGCGGCCGAGGCCTAGCCGGGGCCTAGTCCGGGCCGCGGCCATCCGTCTCCTCAGTTTTTCAGGAAAAAAAAATCTGATTTGTTTTTCTCAGATTTCTACTTATTTTTTTTACTGTTTTTCCGTGTGTGTGTGTGTGTGTGTGTGTGTGTGTGTGTGTGTGTGTTGTGTGTGTTTTTACGATGTTGTTGCTTGTTTTATTGGAGTGAGGTACCCCTCGGGTGTTGTTTGCACGAGGTGTCACCTGGCGCCAGTGCGCCGCCCCCGCGTAACAGATGCCGATCGCGCCGGAGCTGCCGCCACCGCCACCTCCACCGCCCCCTCCACCGCCCCCACGGCCGCACCCGCACCACCCATCGCGACCACCATTATCGCTCTAAATTTAATTTGCGGGGCGCAAGCCGCTATTGCTGCGTGCGCTGCACGACTGCACGTCTCCCTGCACCAGAGAGCGCGCTCCCCCAGCAGCCCGGCCGCCCGCCGGGACCGGCCCCAAATCACGTCAACATATTTTGAGGCCGACGTTTTGGGCCGGGTGCGGAGCAACAACATCCCTGACAGGCGCGGAGCGGGGCGGGGTGGGGCACTGACACACGGCCCGGCACGGCCTCACTCATGTTTTTATGGATCGACAAAACGGTTATTGTGTTATGATGCGCCGCGCACAGCGCGAGATGGTGCGGAAAATGTGCAGAGCAGGACGGCGGTGTCCGCTAACTGCCGCACCCCGGGATGTCTGTGTCTGCGGCCGGGAAGTGCGGGCAGATCGGCGGGGGCCTCCTCCAAGATGCACCCTCTCCCCCACCACATCGCCCTGTTCCTCCGTGTGGTTTGTGGCGGAACGCTGACGACGTCGAAATTCTCAAATTTTCCGGCCCTTTAGCCGCGCCTCGACGGGTCGATACAGATCGGCCGCTGCTGGCCTCAGCGGATCGAGATCCGACCACGCGCCCGCCACGCGCGCGCCACGCGCCTCCACAAGCCGAGCGCGACGGGACGGACGCGCATTCTTTCGGTTCTGATCCGATGCTTTCCACTTTCCACGGATTTGCCCGGCTGGCTCGCGGGGCCGCGCGCTGTGTCCCCACCCCTCCGGTCCGGTGCTGCCGGCCGGCGTGGTCCGAGAGGCCGCCGGCCGCCGGCATCGCGGTCGACACGCACTCGTCGTATCCCCCGAGGCCGCCCTCAGCGATCGGCACGCCCCCTAGGTGCGCTCAAGCGAGATAAACCGCGGCAGATTCAATTCGTCCGCCAGCGCGACCACGATGGCCGCGGCCGGGGGTGGGGGGGCTCAGAGCGGGCGGGGGCCGGCGGGGGCACTTGGCGCGGCGGGGACCGGGGGAACGGCCAGACGCGAGGTATTTCGAACGCGTCGCCTGCCACTGTACCCCGCCGTGCGTCTCGCCGCCACCACTCGAGGCGTACCGTACCGGGCGGGTTGGCAGCTGTCCCCTCGGGCTGTCCTCTCTCTCTCTCTCTCTCTCTCTCTCTCTCTCTCTCTCTCTCTCTCTCTCTCTCTCTCTCTCTCTCTCTCTCTCTCTCTCTCTCTCTCTCTCTCTCTCTCTCTCTCTCTCTCACACACACACACACACACACACACACACACACACATGCACTCGCACACACGTCGAACCCTGACCACCGCGCGGCGCTTCTGCGAGCGTTCACTCCTGGAATCCATCCGGGAGATCCGTGGGGTAGCAGTTTCAAGAGCAGTTTCTCGGGGGTGCCAACTTGCAGCCGTAAAGCACCGGTTCCTAAGCCAGGACGACATAGGTTTTTGTCACCATCGGTCAAACATGCCATCTGGCTTTTTATTTCTCTCTGAATTTCCTTATTCGAAAACATTTCCGTGACTGGCATGACTACAGAAAGTGACTAGAAATGTCTGAACATGCGACACTTGATTATAGGTGTACAGTAACTTTTCGATTTGATGTACCCCTCGGCGCGGCCCTTGGTTCACCCCGCTGCGCTCTCGGCCTAGCTGAGAGAGAGAGAGAGAGAGAGAGAGAGAGAGAGAGAGAGAGAGAGAGAGAGAGAGAGAGAGAGAGAGAGAGAGAGAGAGAGAGAGAGAGAGCAGCGGTCTCGTCTCGCGTCGGCGGGGGCGCATATCTAGATTCAGATTCGGTTCCGACTCTCGCCGCCGCCGTACTCACCCCTGCTGCTCCCTCTGGCTGGACGGGTCGCGGGCCGAGGGGGTCGGCGAGCCGGCTTGGCACGGTTCGGTGCTGATAAGCGTTTAGCGCGAGATGGATTTCTTTTTTGGGTTGGCGGGGGCGGAAAAACAAGTGAAAATTCGCGCGCAGGGGATGAAGCTCATCGGGCTGCCGCAAGTCGTTCTTTCTCTCTCTCTCTCTCTCTCTCTCTCTCTCTCTCTCTCTCTCTCTCTCTCTCTCTCTCTCTCTCTCTCTCTCTCTCTCTCTCTCCTTCGCATGACCCCTCCACGATTTTTTTTTCTTTTTTTTATCATTCTATTTCCTCCTCCTCCTCCCGTCCATTCCAATAATATAAACCTTGTATTTCCCCGGCCGCCGGCCACTCTGGCACACTTTTAGCCCGACGTGGCCATCACCGAGGCAGCAGCAGCGGCAGCAGCACATAGGCTTTGTGTGACGGGGCGTGCGCTGCGGGGGGGGGGGGGGGGGGCTACCACTGTGCCCCGCCAGCTGGAAAATCCCTTGAAAATGCCATCGCAGCTTGGCAATGCACTGCGATTGCGATGGCGCGGCAGTCGATAAGGTTTGATCCAGGAATGCCGTGTGAATCCCGTGTGCGCTCTGCAGGCCACAAACAGCAGGCCGGACCCGAGGCTGCTGCTGCTGCTGCTATTGCTGCTGCTGCATAGCAAATCGCGCCGCATTCAACAATAGGTAATGTCCACCTTTTTTGTATACATCTGGCCGGCGGCGCGGCGGCCGGCACCGCACATATGCATGTTGCTTTTGGTGCTGCTGCTGCTGCTGCTGCTGCTGTTGCTGCTGCTGCCGCTGCTACTACTGCCGCTGCTCTGCTCCTGTCATGTCGCTAGGGAATCAAGCGCCCGGGGAAACCTTCGACCATTGAAATGCAGCTCGCAGCGGCGGTCCATTTTAGACAGCAAACGAAAAAGAAAGAGGAAAGAAATGAAAACAGACTAAATCTTCGTCGATATCTCTGCTTCGGCCGTATCAACTAAGACTTGGTTGATTTCGCGATGACAAAAAAAAAAGCCGGTTTGAGTTTTTATGTACATTTCTTTTGGCAAGTCGACCGTGTGTTCAAACTTTCCGGACATACAATTACTTACTCTTGACCCGGGCGGGGGGAGCAGGGGTTCGTCAGTTGCACGAAGCAGGCCGTCGGAAACGCCGCCGGAATATCTGAAAATGATAATCGCAAATACAGTGCATTCGGATGTGTTTGTGGACGACACACGCCCCCGCCGCCCCCGCCGCGCCCCCCGCCACACCAAGGCCCCCTCCCCCGACGCGGTGCTCCGTATTTTTCTCACGCCCTCCGCCAAAGCAATATATATTCCGGGTGGCGGGGCGTGGCGTGGAGTGGCTGGGTTGTGCGCGCTGCCATGTCTTGTGAGGACCGTGAGGACGGGCTGAATACCCGCAGGCCCCGGCGGGCCCCACCACGGCCCAGGAGGGAGGACGAGGGCGTCTGCGGTGCGGGTGGCGGCCAGGGCGTTGCGTATACGCCACCAGCAGCAGCAGCAGCAGCAGCAGCACCATCAGCAGCACCACCACCACCACCACCACCAGCAGCAGCACCACCAGCAGCAGCACCAGCAGCAGCAGCAGCAGCAGCAGCGTGGCGCATTCTAAAGTGGGGCCGTCGGAGCGCGCACACGGCGGCGCGTCGCCCGGCTGTTTCATGAAAATGCGCCCCGTGAAATTGATAAATGGTCCACAATGATATTGCACGCGGGCGGAAAAAGTGTGCGAAACGAACCGAACTGTCGCGGTATTCGAGGAGCTGCCGGCGTGCGGTGTCCGCGGCGTGCTGGTGGTGCCATGGACATGGACACTGTCTCCCTGTTGCCGTCGCTGTTACGAAACAAGTCCTTAAAAAAATAGTGGTTGCTGAAATTAAATTTTTGGAGCTGACTCTGTAAAAAAGAAATCAGTGCGTAAAACTCGAAATTGGATCAAATAACCATATTTTCCGGTCGTCGCGTTGCCACTCTAGCGTATGACTTTTAAATCTGATTTAGTGGAAATTAGCGTTGACGCGGTGGGGTGAACAGCCGAGAGAGTTCCCCGAGGCGATACGCCGATCGATGCGCCGAGCGGATAAAGCCCAAGTGCGTAGCTGTTAGTGCGTCGTTCTCGAAACCGTGGAAAATGAACTGATGTTCAGAATATGTATAGCTCGGAAAACCATCACACCGCGACTCAAAATATTACTGTTGCAATCCTAGTCGACACCAGCGACTGGCTGGCGCCAGGACGTCCTTCGTGTGCGGCGGCGGCGGCTGCAGCGGCGGCTGCTGCAGCGGCGGCCGTGGCCGGGCCGGTCGAGACAAATGGCGTCACACTCACAATTAAGCCACATGAAGTTAGTGTCGGGCCCTCGTTGTGGGGGAGGGGGAGGGGGAGGAAGGGGGGCACAAGAAGCCGCTGCCATGCCCGTGCCGCCCCCATCTGCTAATTTACACCAAGAGATTCCCTGCAAGCACAGCATGTGTCAGGGTAGGCCAGCCCGCACGACACACGTGCGTGCAAAGGTCGAGGGTGCCTACCCGGCAGGCGCCCGTCCCGGCCGAATATCATGGTTCCGAACCGAACATCACCGCAGAGGCAACCTTGGATGAGAAATCGCGCGTTTACCTCATATTGTTTGTGAGTGGGTGAAGGACCCGGGCCCGGGGGTTATTTCTCATAGTGTCGGCGCCGCCTGCTGGCGGATTAGTTTCGCCACTCTCGGGCCTTATTGGGCGGCGGAGGACTCGTCCAGTGGACGACCTTACGGATGGCTTTGTTTGCCTCAGAGCGAACGGGGTAGCGGCGGGTGCCGAGAGCATGACACTTCGGTACTCGCGCTCCATTAGGGAACCTAACCTAACCTAACCAGTCAGCGGGGCGGGATGGGCCACCCTGCGCAGCGCGCCCAGCCTGCCCAGCCTGCGCAGCCGGCCCGCAGAGGGCGCGGGCGTCGTCTCATTACCAATACGCGCTGCCAAGTCGTCTTGAAGACGCAGCAGCGCCTTGACATCTCCCCAGGTTACAGCCGGGGGGGGGGGGGGGGATGGGGTCCTGGATCTCCAATAAGACGCCACTCTTTACCGTGTAATGCGCCCCGTGGGGTTGGAGGAGTTTGTAGGGCTTTTTGAAATCACGGGGCGGTGAAGTAGCCGCTCAGGGCGCGCAGCGTGCTTTGTGCTGTTGGCCTTCTCTCTGTCTCCCTCCGTCTCTGTCTCTCTCTATCTCTGTCTGTCTGTCTGTCTGACTGTCTCTCTCTCTCTCTCCGTCTCTGTCTCTCTTTATCTCTCTCTCTCTCTCTCTCTCTCTCTCTCTCTCTCTCTCTCTCTCTCTCTCTCTCTCTCTCTCTTCATCGGGAATGCTGTAACACGTGTACAGCGACACGGGGAGAGAGGGGGGAGCAACGCGCCCGGCCGCGGGCTGAAAGAGTGAGAGCGAGCGAGAAGAACGCTCGCCGGCTGACTCTGCCGGGCTCAAGTTTGTGGAATGCCACCGCTGTATAGCGGCGTGCTTTACGACAGGAGAACACCGCCTAAGTTTTTTAGGGGCCAAAGTTGGCCTCGGGACGACGACTGCTGCCTGCCAGCCTGCCTGCCCTCCAGCCTGCCTGCCGGCTCTGCCAGACCTGGGCCCTCCTGCTCATATAACCCTACCAGCACTACTCTGTCGCCGAGTGCGTGTGTGTGTGTGTGTGTGTGTGTGTGTGTGTGTGCGCGCGCGCGCGGAGGAGGGAGTGGGTGTCTGTAGGGCAGATTTTTCATGCATTCGGCTTGCGAACGGGGGAAAACGTGCTCGAGTAATGTCAGTGGTTTTCATCCGAGTTAACGCAATATGAGGCCGGCCGTGTGCGCTTTTCTTTGCTGTAAGAGTGAAGGTATGTGGAAATGTGGGCCACGGTGTGGGAAGCATGTCCCCGGCAGTGGCTATGAGGTAGGGTCGGGTCGGACAGGCCAGGCCGCGCCTGCCGCCGGCGCCACGGGCTCGGAAGGGATGGACTGCACTGTGAGGATCCCGCGTACTCGCTGGCTGCATCCCCGCAGAAGAGCCGGCATGCCCCAGGGACGCCGCTGCTGCCGTGCACGAGGGAGCGGGCGCAGCGGAGAGCGCCTGGGAGGTATGCACCGCGGCGGGCACGCGCGCCCGGCGGGCTGGCCTATGGCCCGGCTCCCAGGCGCACGGCGCACAGCGCACAGCGGTGTGAACGGGTGCGGGCTGCTGGGCTGCCACGGGCCGCCGTGTGTCCCGCTGCCAGCCCTTAATAATGCATCTCATCCGCGCGAATTATTCACCGTTGTGGGAGAGCGCGGGTCGGAATGGATCTTACAAGGAATAAATCCGGGCTTACCGTCCGACCGGCCCCCCGCCAGCCAAGCAGCCCGGCGCTTCAGCGCGGCTCCAATTTTAAAGCGAATGTGTTTAGTGCTTATTCATGAGCTCTGCGCTCTGTCCCCTCCCCCCCCTCTCTCTCTCTCTCTCTCTCTCTCTCTCTCTCTCTCTCTCTCTCTCTCTCTCTCTCTCTCTCTCTCTCTCTCTCTCTCTCTCTCCCTCCCTTCTCTTCGCACGTGTCGGCCTTGCCTATTGTGGTCTTCCTCCAAGTCTAGGGGCAGGGGGGAAGCCGCTGTGGGTTGTGTCTCGGCCAGGGTTGGAAAATTACCGGAAATTTATTTTTCAAGGTAATATTACCGTAAATTACGGTAAGTTTGGTAAAGTACAGGTAAGTTTGGAAAATAAGAGGGAATTGTTGTGAATTTTTTTGAAAATTTTGGTAATTTAGATGCGACTATCAAATTTAGAGTGGAGTGAGATGAAGTCCAGATAAGTTGGGGGGAGCTGCGACAACGTTCTCGGATGGAGGGAAGGGGGCTGGAAGGATGGCGACGATGAATATTACATGTTAGTGTATCAGGTGGTTGCACACACACACACACACACACACACACTCACACACGCTCTCCGACACTGACACACTGGGTAACAAACATGCACCGAACCAATACGCCCTCCCCATTTCTTGCCAAGCCATGCGGGAAGGGGAAGATTCGCGTATTCACGAGCAGATAGAAATATCGGCGGCGTGTGCCACACTCTACATACAGTCTCTGTACTTTTAGCGCTGATTCCGAAAGCGGAAGTCAGTGTTGTGTGGGCAATAAGGAGCGAATGTTGACAAGGGTGTGTTCGTGCGTGCGCGCGCGCGCGTGTGTGTGTGTATGTGTGTGTGCGTGCGTGTGTTTACGCCGTGACCCTGCTCCGGGCGGCAAATCTGTTTGAACAGCGTCATAGAAAGTTGCATTGAAATTCATGTCGCATCCGAAGTCCCCCGTCGGCGATATTCCACGGCCCTGTTTACCGACCGCCGTGGACAACACGTGTGCCGCACAGGGGGTTTACTCATGCCGCGCAGCCCCGCGGTACCAACCTGCCGCGGAGCGACGGAGCAGCGTATAAAATTGGCAGCTGCGTTTACTTTTACTTCGCGTCCACTCTCCATTTTTCCGCTCCGCAGAAGAACGTCCCATCAAGCCGCTGTTGGCGCTTTTCAACATCGACCGCTGTCGCTCCGCAAGCCCCCAGCGGTGGCACCCTCTGCCACCACGCACGCGAACCCAATTAAAGTCGGTCAGCTCGCGAGCTTTTTTGTAATTTAGTGCTGTTTTCTTGCTGTTTCAGGTGAGGTTTGAGCTCGAGCGGAGGCACGGTGAACGTCGGCGGGCAAGTATGTGCGGAAAGGATGGACTGCTCAGGTGGACATGCGAGGAGTTAGACGCAATTCATTGAAAGTTTTTCTGTTGAATCGAAAGTATTGAACTTTGACCCTTTCAAAGTTATGATGAATCCAAAGGCGTTCCGCCAACAAAATGCGTGCCCTTCACGGAGAAAAAATATTAAATATCGCAACTAATTTTTAAGTTGATTTTCAGCCAAGCTGTAAATTTGTGTTCGGAACTACAATTTTGTCGGGTGAACAAAATTTTCTTTGCAATTTTTAACGTTAGTAGCCCCAACGCAGAAGTTCGCTAAAGGGGCAAAAAGCACAAAAAAAAATTTGTTCACAACCCGCAAAAATAGTGCCCCCAACGAAATTTTAGTTCCCCGAACAAAAATTTACTGCTGGTCTGAAAATCAACTTAAAAATCAGTTGCACGACAACTAATCTTTTTCCTCCGTGCGAACCTCAGGATTAAGCCGAAATCGGAGACTATATTTCGTGCACTCTCCATTCGATTGGCCCGGGCCGCTGCTGAGAGTCCTGAGTCTCCTGGGGTGCTACGGTCGCGGCTGAAGAGGGCGCATTAGTTTGGGGTCCCTTGCTCTTGTGGCGCCCTGGCTTGGCCTCGCACAGACCTTCCCCATGGCGGGGGGCCGTGTGGAGCCGGGCTCCGTGTTTGTACTCGGCGGACGTGACGGTCCCGGACGAGACGGACCTCATCGGCCACGTGCGCAGGTGAGGGCGCCGGGCCACATGGGGCCGCCGCGGGGCCGCGGTGGGGCCCTCGTCAGGACCTCTGGCCGCGTATCCGGCCGCGTGCCCATTCACCGGAACTGCCGCAATCAGGGCCGACTCGGCTTGCCAGGATCCGCACACACGGGGGCGGGCCGGGGGCGGGACCCGCTGCCCCACTGCCACCAGCACCCGGATCGGGCGCCCCCCGGAAGATCCTTCCCCGTCCTTGTGTTGCTGCGCTCAAAGGAAACACGGCCGCGGGGCGCAGGCCTCGTCGGGGACCTCGGCTGGGGCCCAGCCAAGTGTGCACCGCGTTCGCGGCTCACTGGATCGACGTATCCTCCTCGCGTTTGTCACAGACCCCCCTCTCCGCCGGGGGGCGAATCCGGCCGCAGAGTATTTTCTTCTTCTCTCTATTTTTAATTTACTCTTTTGAGAGAGCGTTGTCGATGGACGCGGGGCAAGTGTTTCAATACTCTGGTCTCTGCTCGCGCAATGACGGATCAATCTTCCCCTCCCTGTCGACGTTTCCTCGTTCCTCGCCGGGCCGGCCTGAGCCTGGCAAAGGAGCGAAAATTACGAATTCCCGACCACTCGCGCCGGGCGGGGCTGGAATCGGGATCCGCGTGTAGTTCTGCATTCAGGTAGATGCAACAGGGGCCGGGCTGGGCTGGGCCGAGCCCCCGGCAGCCTGCCGGGTCCCCTTCTCGTTATGCCGGTATTTATGCCCCCGGGGGCAAAAATCTGCGTCCTCTCGCTAATTAATTCGCGCTGTGGCCCGCGGGATTACAACTCCTGCGTCGTCATCGGCGGTGACCCGGGCCGGGCCGGGTCGGCGGGGTGCGGCGGGGTATTGGAATGGCTCCGCCGGGCTCGGCTGCCGGAGGGTTCGCCGCGCCGTGTCCCCCCCTTCCCCACAGGGTTAAACAGTAATTCGTTCCGTCCCTGCCAATTAACATGGCCGTCTTCCCCCGCCGCCAGAGGTCGCCGCCGGCCCGCTTGTAGTGGCGCAGGATCGCGGCAGACTGACTCGTCTGCATACTGGTGAGCCGGAGGCGGTCGCGCTGTCGGCGGGGAGCTTTTGTTTGTGGCGGCCGGCTCGCGGCCCCTGCCCGTCGGTGGGTTACCCCCGGGGCCGGGCCTCGGCCGGGCGGCGTCATCACGGCGAGATGAAACTCGCTGTTTTCCGGGAGTATTTCATTTGCGGATTCTGTGCTTTCGACAGTGACGGAGCGACACGGCGTCACCTCCAGGGCCAGAGCAGCGGGGCACCGGGCCGACGGGTACACCAACGAATGTTTCGGGCCGCGGGTATTTCTCTTCCCGCCCGCCTCGGCCCTTGTAGTTTTGTAAGGCAGGCTCTTTATTGCTGTTGGTCCAGTCGTTTTATCTCGCGCTGCTGGAGGGCTTACGGTCAGAGGTACAAATTAGTCGCCACTGGATGTCGCAGACCCGAGGTAACCTAGCGCTCTCTCTCTCTCTCTCTCTCTCTCTCTCTCTCTCTCTCTCTCTCTCTCCCCCCCGCCTACAAGGCTCTCGCATTCTCCGAAATGAAGAAAACACATCCCTCGGCGTGCACTTCCTTGGAATTAAGTGGACAAAACGTTTCCACGAGATTTCGGAGCACAAGCGCACACTACGCCACTGTCTCCTCAGCGCTGATGGCCTCCCCGTCGTTGGCGCCTCTTCATCTAGCCGTGAAGCGGGACGGGACGGATACACATCCCGTCTGGAAACAGTTAAGGCATTAAGTAGTCCGCGGTGTCTTCGCCTGCGGACATGTCGACTAGTGAAGGCAGCGGGGTCAGACAGGCGAGACTTTGTCTTGAGAGAGCCTCGAGGTACCGGGAGGTACCGGGAGGTACCGGGAGGTACTCCCCACGGAGCTGTCGCTGTTCGTGCGGGTCGGGGTCGCACCGTATGCAGCAGGGTGCCTCGCACCGGCTGGCCGGAAGGAAGGCTGCAGCCGCCGCACCGCACTCACCTGGTCGGCGGACGCGCGCGCGGCAGCCCGCCAATCAGGCTAAGTGCTTCCGGGGTTTATTATACAAAGTTTGATGGTTATCACCGGTTTTAGCACAGGCCGCGCGTTGGCCGCGCTCGCGTCGGTGCGTCGGCAACAGCGCGCGCGCGCGCACACACACACAAACACACACGCACACACACATTCACACACACACACACACACACGTGGAGCAGCAGCAGCACACAGTGTTTGTGTGGCCCATCAGTGCCCACTAAGGCTCGAGTCTCTCTACGACAAAACGGAGTAGTTTGGCGCCCAGGATTCGGGGTATGATTTTCTCGGAAACGCCGAGTTTTTGCCGTGGGCAGTGGTGGCCCTAGCGGTGCGCAGCTAGATACGCAATGTGTACCTAAGCAAATGGTGAGCTGGCCAGCGATTGCGATTACATTCAGGTCGCCGACCATGAAACGTTTCTCGTGCGGGGCTGTGTGTGTGGCTCTTGTGTGTACGGTGCACGCGGCGTGGTGGGGAACGGCGGGGCCCGGCGGGGCCTATGGCGGGGCCTATGGCGGGGCCTATGGCGGGGCCTATGGCGGGGCCTATGGCGGGGCCTATGGCGGGGCCTATGGCGGGGCCTATGGCGGGGCCTATGGCGGGGCCCATGGCGGGGCCTATGGCAGGGCCTATGGCGGGGCCCCTCTTATCCCTACCCACTTTTCTCTCCCAAGACCACACAGACCAGAGCCCAGACCGAGCAAAACCTAAGCGGGCGGGCATCTCTATCAGCCTGGAAAAAAACACACACACAAAAAAATGTTACCGTGACGACGTATAGCGGTGCAGAAAGGAGAGGGTGGTGAATCGGGTGGATGGAGAAGAGGAATCTGGGGGCGTTTGGCTTATGAAAAACGTGGGCATCGGCCGATCTTTACGTGCACTGCAGAAAATAAACAGTGTGTTTTTTTTTGTTCTTTTTTTGTGTTGGATGCATTCATAACGTCACAATTTTTGTGGATAACGTTCATTCCCCCCCCCCCGTAAAACTACGCGGAGTGCACGGAATGTTGACAGCGCAGTGCCTTCTCAAGCCTTCCGCTCCGTCATGTGTGCTCCGCGTGTGGTCACATACGCACGCATGCGGTGTGTGTTTCGCGTGGCATTGTTTGCATTCCGAGGGGTGGAGGGCGGAGGGCGCCCGGAAGGCTGAGCCTGGGCGCGCAGTGCGCAGTGGAGTGCGGCACCGCGCCACATCCTCGAGCCGAGCCGCGGGCCAACGCTTCACAACGTGATTCCTGCTGCCGTGCCGTAGCCACACTTTCCGCGGCCACACCGGCACCAAAACGCTCACAGAAATTCGGAACTCCCGAAATTCAGTCACATTTCTCTTTGATTTTCAGGCCATATGATACTGCAATGAGACTTGACTGGAACTTCTCGAAATTCAGCCCAAATTTCTCCAGCCCTGAGTGTGAGCCTGCCGGGCGGTGGCCGCGGGGGTGTGTGGCGTGGGTCGCAGATTCTGATTAGGCCGAATGTGACGTTTCACAAGCCGCGGCAGAGTAAAAGGGGGAGTTAAGCCGCTGCCATTAGACCGCGTGACTTGCCGTTTCTTCATCGCCATGGCTTATCTTGCAGCCGTTAGCAGTAAAAAATTCTTCGAGAGAGAATTTGTAGTAAAAGTTCTCCCCACCCCTCCCTCAACCATTTTCCTCCATTTTCCCCTCTGAAGGTTATAGTCCTCGGTTGATTACACGGAAACCTCGTTTTGGTCTGCTGAAAATAAATCAACTCCCATGTCTAAAAATCCGGTAACGTGAGCCCAATTTCGTTAACGGATTCCCGTACGGTACGGGATTCCTTATTATATGGGATCCCTTGTCATACGGGATCCCTTGTGATGAACGGATCCTTTAACGAAATTGGGCAATCCGGTATGATGGCACGGGATCCCTTGCATGATACGGGATCCCTTGTGATGAACGGATCCCTTAACGAAATCGGGCAATCCGGTATGGTGGCACGGGATCCCGTATGTAATAGAGGATCCCGTGTAGCAGTACGGGATCCCTCTTGGAAATTAAATCGACTTTTTTTGAAGACCACAAAGACTAACTTGAAGTGCGGCGCGGTGTTTCAGAGTGTCGGAACAGAGTCCTACCCAAATCCGAGGTCCGTTTTCGCGCATCTCCTACCGTTCTCGAGATAGCAATTTTTTTGTCTCGGATTTTGATAAAATTTAAACTAGCCTAGTTAAATTGAACGTAGATAACCCACCTAAAATTTCATCGAAAAATACCATCAACTTCTCAAGTTATGGCATCGTCAATTTTGAAGATCCTTTCTGCCGTGCGGGAATCTCGTATCCCCTCTCGGGATCTCTTATACCGTAACGGATCCTGTATGGTCGCTGGAGATCCCGTCTGCTGTTACAAGATCCTGTATTGGCTAAAGGGACCCCGTACGAGCTGAGGGGATCCTGTATTGCTTTAAGGGATCCCGCATGGTCTCACGGGATCCCGAACGTGCATACGGGATCCCGTGTTGGCTTAAGGGATCCTGTATGATTTAACCGGATCCCGTGTTGGCTTAAGGGATCCTGTATGATTTAACCGGATCCCGTGATGGCTTAAGGGATCCTGTATGATTTAACCGGATCCCGTGTTGGCTTAAGGGATCCTGTACGATTTAACCGGATCCCGTGATGGCTTAAGGGATCCTGTGTGATTTAACCGGATACCGTGTTGGCTTAAGGGATCCTGTATGATTTAACCGGATCCCGTGTTGGCTTAAGGGATCCTGTTTGACTGTAGAGGATCCGGTAAGATCTTACAGGATCCGTTGTGCAATACGGGATTTTTAGACATGGGCTGGGTTTAATGAAAGAATTGCGTAGAATTAACGTTTATTTTAGCTTCTTGTGTCCGGCAGTACCGGAGAAGCAACTCAGGTGGTGTCAGAGGGTAGCCACGTGAAATTGAGCAAGGGTCGGGCGTCGGGTGAAAAGGAGGACAGAGCGAGAGAGAGAGAGAGAGAGAGAGAGAGAGAGAGAGAGAGAGAGAGAGAGAGAGAGAGAGAGAGAGAGAGAGAGAGAGAGAGAGAGAGAGAGAGAGAGAGAGAGAGAGGGAGAGGGAGAGGGAGGCTGCCGGCGCCGGCCACACGAGCTGCCAACAAGTACAAGCTCTTCCTCTTTCTCTCCCTCCTGTGCGAGGCGTTGATGCATGCTTCACCTTCTCTCTCTCGCTCCCCTTTCGCCTGACGTGCCCCCCCCCCCCCCTCTCTTTTGCTTGATGCAAGAATTTTACGACTGGCTCTTGTTCCCCCTCGGAGCGCAGGGGCGCTGCGGTGGGGCGTAAGCGTACGAGCAGGGGTGCGTGGGTGCGTGCGGCGGTGTGGCGCGCGGCCTTGCAGTTTAAAGACCTTGACTCACACGTGCCAAGTTTTGGGTGTTACGGCCCGCGCACGTGTCACGCACGCGTCGTCCACGCGTCGTCGGCAGAGGCCCCCGTATCTGCGGTCCCGGCCGCGGCCCCACGCCGCACCAACGATTTACGCCCCTGCGTCCGCCCCTGCGTCTGCCCCTGCGTCCGCCCCTGCGTCCGCCCCTGCGTCCGCCCCTGCGTCCGCCCCTGCGTCCGCCCCTACGTCCGCCCCTGCGTCCGCCCCTGCGTCCGCCCCTGCGTCCGCCCCTACGTCCGCCCCTGCGTCCGCCCCTGCGTCCGCCCCTGCGTCCGCCCCTGCGTCCGCCCCTGCGTCCGCCCCTGCGTCCGCCCTGCGTCCCCCTGCGTCCGCCCCTGCGTCCGCCCCTACGTCTGCCCCTGCGTCCGCCCCTGCGTCCGCCCCTGCGTCCGCCCCTGCGTCCGCCCCTGCGTCCGCCCCTGCGTCCGCCCCTACGTCCGCCCCTGCGTCCGCCCCTGCGTGCATTGCCACGGCGCGGCAAATCCCCCGGAAAAGTTTTACAACGTCCCCTTTTATTGCAACGCATCCGGCACGGCGCTTCACACAAGCGTGCCCCGCACGGCCCCTGCCCTATCGACACCTCTTATCTGCACTTTATCTCCCGGTTTCCTGTCCCCACAGCGATACGATCAAAGGTGAAGGGTGAGACCCGGCGATGGGCCGACGACGGAAATAAATGGTCAATATCTTGCGGGATTGCAGCGTCCCTCCCGGAGCGCCCTGGCCCTCTTCCCCGGCGCGGGCCTCCGGCTGCCTGAAAAAGTCGTCCGCCATTTCATTCCGGGCCGCTGCCACTCATTCCGACCGCCGCTAAAGAGCGCGCGCCATGACCGGCATCTTTTTAATATTTTCTCCTTTTTTTCCCTCCCTGCCCGCCGCCGTCGTATTCGGAACCCTTCCCTGCCCAGCCCAGCACAGCCCTGTCCCCGCGGGGGAGGGGGTGCCCGGGGGTGCCACAGCGACTTATGGCCCTCCGGCTCGCATCGTCTTTGTGTTTTCCATTCGCTTATTATTACGTCGTCTGGCGCTGCTGCCGCTGCTGCCGCTGCTGCCGCCGCCGAGGGGCTTAACGAACACGCCGCGCTGACAAACATTTGCCGTGCTCGCAGGCCGCACAGCCCGCGTGACGTGTGGCCGCCCGCTAAATGGCGGGCTCGCGTGCGCGCCGCCTAATGCGCGGTGTGTTGTACACGACGCATGGCGGCTGCGGCTCGCCGCAAGCAACGCCCCTCAGCCGGCCGGCCGACCCCGCGGCCCGCGGCCCCTCCGCTCGGAGAGCAGCAGGACCTTCCATAAGATATCCCCGCAGAATCGCCCTGATGAAAGCGAACCGACACGGAATATCTCGGAGGGGTCTCCGCCCTTTGCTGCGGGCTCCGGTCCACGGCCTGACTTGTGTTGGCGCCGCTGCATATCGACAAGTTGCCCCGGATCCGCGAGGGGAGGGGGCGTCCATTGTACAGCGGGCGGTACTGCCGTAAGAGTGTGGCAACAAGTGGGGCAGCAACAATAACGCCGACAAGTCTCGCCAGGGAGCTCTGCCTGCCTGCCTAGGCCTGCCCCTGCGTGCCTGCCCGGCCCGTGTTTGTGCTTACGAACAGGTGGGCGCGGGCCGGGAGCGGCGCCGTCCTGGGGGTTAAGCTTTGCGGAGTTTAACGCGAAATTGAATTGCACGCCGTCGCTGCACTTTCTGAGACGTGCTCACGGCCGGCCGGGCGCCGTCTCTGACTCCCGAGGTGATGGGTGCTCGGATAATTGGATGGCCAGGGGCCGCGTGGGGCTGCGTGGGGCCGCCTGGGGCCGCTTGGGGCACGCCTAATGCACGGCACTGACGCCACAAGGTCCCTTCCGAGCAAACAAAGCGACAAACACCGCCGCGCCGACATGGGCACAGAAAAGGCGCCTGGGCGCGCGCTTGTGTCGGAGAGAGAGAGAGAGAGAGAGAGAGAGAGAGAGACAAGGGAGGAGGAGTGGGAGTAGAAGAGCAATTATGAAATTTGTGGTACTCTTCTTCATCTCAGGGAATTCCATAATGTGCCCCCTGAAAGTAGTAGAAAGAGTTTAACGACCGCCTGCCCAGGAGCCTGTGTTGTGCCAAGTTTAGAAAAGCCTCTTAAACGCCGTTGTCGCGCGCGGTAGTGAACCTAGACCGAACGAAACATGGCCCCAGTTTAGTAACGTAATTTTATGTTTTAAACGAGCCAGGGGAACGGGGTGCAGATTTCCCCCGTGGCTTTCCGAGCAAAGTGAAAAGGTCTCATTTGAATTGTTTTGACAGCTCCGCTTATTATGGGATACGCCGGTACAAGAAAGGGACCTCCCTGCTGTTTCTGACCGTCGCAAACTCCGATGCCGAATTTGGGCAGCGCTTTGCTTCGCTTTGCTTCCTCGGTCCCACTCCCACCCTCGGTCTGTGTGCTGTCCTAGTATAGTCGTCTTGACCCAGAAGCCAGTCTGCCACTCTACTCGACTCCAGCAGCTCCAGCAGCTCCAGTGGCCTTGCAGAGCCCCCTGGAAGCCTGGAGGAAAGTACTGGCCTCGGTGATTGATGATTGATGCCTGCTGCACTGTACTGCGACTGTTTGCAGGGCGAGAAAGACCTTCCGTCCCTCCGTTTCTCCTCCTGCCCTCTGCTTTCCGTTCGCGTCTTCCCGCACACACATCCACGCCCCTTCGCCCTTTCACCACTCCCCCCCCCCCCCCGGCTCCCCGGCTGGTGCACAGTCCAGACGTCCTCCAAAGAGAATCAACTACAGTACACACCGAGACGTCAACCCCTAAGCCCTTGTAATATTTAGAGCTTGGGAAAAAAATAGAGAATACTGTGTATGAACTTAGACAGAATTTTTGAGGGGGGGGGGGGGGCGAATAAGACACGTTTAGTATGCATACAAAATTCTGAATGAGAAAAAAGGGGGAAAAATTGTCGTGATAGAAGATGCCCTTCCACATTTTGTGTGAAGAGTACATCAGAAATTCGGTTTCGTTTTCGCGCGACCGTCTCAACAATTCCCCCGTTGGCCCCGAACCCCATCCCTGATTCCCGTCGTGCTGTCCCAGAAGGGTAGTGCCAACAGCAGGACCCGTGCGTCCCGTGTGCGGCGTGTGCGGCACAAGTCAACCCGTGTCCCGTGAATAATGGAAATCCCCCTTCGCTCAATCTCTAATCCCGGCGAATCGAACGAACGCGCCAAGAGCGGGGAAGACAACGTCACCAAGCCTCCCCGCCGTCACGTCACACACCCCTGGAGGACGGCCGGGGCCTGGCGGCCCGGCGCACGTTCGCACACGGGCTTGGCGTACCCGAGGCCGGGGGCCGGGGCCCTGCTGTGCACAGCCGGGGCACAGCGCGAATCACATTAATTCCCTTCGCTTTCATTCGCCGCCGCCGCCACGACAGATGCAGAGCAGAACACGGGCAGCGGTGACGGCGGCCCGAGGCCTCTGTTGTCTCTTTCACCTCTTTTCCCCCTCTTCCTGGTTGTCACGCTGCAGTCGCCGACGCCGACGTGTGCACTGCCGGCCTGCCAACATGACAGCGCGCAGGGCGTGCCGCTGGGTCTCCCGTGCGCGGACGAGGTGTTAAACCTCATCGCACGATCCCTTGGAAATGGAGGGAAAGCGGCGCGCTGCTCTGGCTTTCTTTAATCTCTCCCCCCCCCCCATTCCAGTTCTGTTTCCGCCGCTGTGGCTGGGTGTTGCATTCCGGACGGTCTTCCGCATTCTTTTTCCTTTTTTTCATTCTTTATCCCGTCCTTTTTCTCCAGCGGACAGACGCGCAGCGTTGTGTCTTTCCACGTCTGCCAGCCATGGCGGCTGCCAACGTGAAGGGGGGAGAGAGAGAGAGAGAGAGAGAGAGAGAGAGAGAGAGAGAGAGAGAGAGAGAGAGAGAGAGAGAGAGAGAGAGAGAGAGAGAGAGAGAGAGGGAAGTGAGAAGGGGGACGGACGTGTGTTGTGGCATACTGCTGCCACCGCCCTTTTGGCCGTCTTTTCTTCCCGCTTCATCATCATCAAGTGAAAAATAACTTGGGCTTCAGCGAAAACATTCAAGTGGCATGACGACTGCTCCAATTGGATTACTGAGCCGCGACAAAAACGCGAGGCGCCCAGGTCCCCAGGTCGCCCAGAGCGGAGAAACGCAACAGGGAGAACGGGTGCCGTAATAAAAGTAAAAGAAACAAGCGCGTGCAAAATGCAAAGCACGCCACGGAGTTGTTGCAATGCCACTTACCCATTTCTCAAGGAAGCGGGTCGTCGTAAGAAGCGGGAGCGCGTTTCTCGTTTGAATATCTGCCATCGGGGCCCTCGCCGGCCGGGGCCCCCGCCGAGGCCCCCGCCTGCGCCGGCCCCTCACAGGACAAAGTAGTTTTTAAATACGCGCCGATGATTAATGCGTTGCAGGGAATGGCAGTCAGGGTTGCGCATGCGGCCCCAGGCACGGAGGTGGCCGTCGTCCCCCACCGGCCCTCCCGGCCGCCCCCCACCCCCCACGGACCCCTCCGCTTGTCACACCGCCCCAAACTGATATGGCCCCCGTCAACTTGCTCCTCGGGCTCCCCGCCTGCTGGGCTGGCTGCAGTACGCCTACGTCGGTCACAGGGCGCTGCCGACTCGCCTCGGATTTTGTTCGGTTTTGTCCTCTGGCCGTTTCCGTCGCGGCCCCGCAGCAGAGCGCACGTTCTCACACACTGCACTATGCCGCCGCAGGTGGTGACGATTTTTTTTTGCACTCCTCTGTCTACTCTGGGGTCTGCTACTGTGTTTGTCTGACTGACTACAAGTGCCGTGTACAGTAACCGGGCCAGATAGCGGGGCTGTATGGACTGTCGTAAAAAAAAAAGGTCGAGTCGTCATGGAATGAGGGGGAAGCCCGCGCAGGCCGCGCCGCCAGGACCCGGCAGGACCCGGCAGGACGAGAGAGGCAATTTCCCGCGACTGGCGCGCTCTCTCTACACCTTCCCACCTCACCTCATAATCGTGGCCGTCGTGTTCAGGGCCCAGAAGAAGAGGGACAGCCGAGGTCGCCGCGCGTCTTCCACCCCGCCATCCTTTTTGCCATCCCGTCGCGAGAGGGGCCGCCGCCTCCCCGCCGCCGTGGTGGATCCGGTGCGATTCTTAATTAAACAAGTGCAGCAGGATTTTTATGAAGCCATAAAAAGCGGACGGGCCTGGCGAATAAGAAGGCGGAGGCGGCGTGGGGGAGGGGGGGGGGGGGGCGACGGCGCTGTCGGAGGTACGTGTAGCCGAGCAGGCCGAGCAGGCCGAGGCGGGGAGGGGGGATCGCCGCCACGCCGCCATCCCCGTCCGACAGCTCCAGCCCGGCCGGCGGCCCCGGTGAGGCGAGCCCTGGCAGGCCTGACCTGGGGAGCTAGCCGACGACGAGAAAGTGCCAGCAGCCCTTTGGCCGGAGGTGAAAAGGGTTTTATAGCAGTAGTACTGGAGGTGGTGCGGCCGGGAGCTCGGCAGAGCAGAGGGCGGCCGTGCCGGGCGGGGCCGTGCCGGGCGGGGCCGTGCCCGTTACACGTTCATTAATAAGTGTCCGCCCGGGGGAAATGGGGTGCCGCTTCACGGAGCCGCTGCCGCTGTGTTGCGGTCGCATGGCCCGCCGCGTCGAGCGCCTGCCAAGTCCAGGGTAGGCAGTCCCGCCGGACGTGCGTGGTCAACGGGACTGCCTACCCACCAGGCGCTGAGTCCGTGCCGGAGCACCGCGGAGCTCCCCCTTACCATTACCTAATCCCACGCGGAGTTCGCCTGTGGGTGGCACCTCCCGTGCACACACGCCTGCCTGACGAACCCCTCAATCACATTAAGGAGACTCTGTCTGAGGGTGCACGACAAGCGCTGCGAGATGTCGCCAACTCCCAGGCTGTGACAGTGTGTGGCGTGAATTAATTCCCGGAGCTACGCCTCATGATCCCCGCGCACACACATGCAGGTAGCCGACATGTGCTCGGCACGCACCCCGGTCACACGCACACAATCATCGCACGCACATTACAGCCAGCTGCACTACATCGCTGGCGTCACACGTCAGATTCCACTCGTGTATACAGCGCATTCCACCACGCCCACAACCCGTCTCGACCACACCGAAAACACAACACAACACGCACACACACACACACACACACACGCACACAAGTGGCCAGGCGCTGCCGTTGCCATGTGACAGAGGACTGTTAACTGCAAGAATCCAGGCACTCGGGACCCTCCCTCAAAACCGAGTCAGGGGAACGTCCGAAAGTCGCGTGGCTAGGACCTTCAGCAGGGAACGGGAACGTCCGCTGTCAATATCCCCTCGTCACCCCTGTGCACACGGGGCACACTGCCCAGAATGCAATCGACCTTTCGGGGGGCCTGCGGAAGTGCAGGTTAATAATAAGGAGGGGGAAAAATCAGCGCAGGTTTTCGTAAAAGTAAAACTCTTAGAAACACAATTAATTTAGCAAGTTTTGGATAAAATGGACACTTTTAAGAAGGGTGTGATTGTTTTTCACCTGCATGTCATAGTTTCCCCCGGCGTGATGTATTTACCCGCACCGCCTTCTGGCACCGGCGCACTGTCGTCGGGAGGTGTCGGTTTATTTCTGAACGGACCCTGAGCGGTGTTGCAGTGAAATTTACGGGCGGCCCTCGCTGCTGCTGCTGCTGCTGCTGCTGCCTGGGAGTGAGTCTGACGTTGCCGCATCCGGAGGCTCGGGCGGCGGCAAACCGTCCGGGCCAGGCAACAGTGTTCAGGCCTGCAGCAGCAGCGGCAGCAGCAGGGCAGCAGCAGCGGCAGCAGCGGCAGCAGCGGCAGCAGGGGCAGCAGGGGCAGCAGTGGCAGCCCAGCCCAGCCGGCCTCGGGCCCGGCGTGTGACACGTCGACCCAAACACTTGGTGTCGTGGGTCGGGTCGGCAGGGAAACTCATCTTGCTGTGTGGCGCGGCCCGGTGCGGCCCGGCGCGGCCCTCGGGTCCGGGCGGCGGTGCAGCAGCGCAGAGGTCTTGTCTCACCCCTTCCCGGTCCTGCTGCCGCTGTGCTCTGTGCTCTCCAGTCCCCGTTCCCAACACCCTCATCACCCACACCATCCTCCACCGCTGAGGTTTCAGCACGTTCTCCAATTTAAAATTAGTGCAAGTTTTCTTCCGGTGTGTTTTTTCTACGCGTTTGAAACTGTCAACGACAGAAAGGGTCAATGTCTGCAGCGACACGTTCGTGGCAACTTTCCCGTTTTCCATCATTTTAAAAAGTGGACATGTCCCGACGGTAGCACGCTTGCGATGACGGACCGTACTTGGAAGCCCGGTCGATGGAGTCTGTTGCCGCGCCGCTTAGAACAGCCGAGATGGGGGGGGGGGGGGGATCAAAAGTTGACCCGTGAATAGTTTACTCTCCTTTAAGCGTTGTGTCGAACTGCTCTACATTCATAGGTTGTGTTGAGTCGGACCCGCAGTCGTCTCGGAGAGATGGAACGTGTGAAGACACACTCCGGCCGCGGTGTGACGACGCTGCTGTATAATGTGTTTCATGTTTCCTGAATGGGCCCGATGCCTGCGCGCGCGGCGGCGCGGCGGGCTACAGCCGGCTACAGCCCCGGAGGGAGCCGAGGCTGCTCGCCGCTGTCGCCCGATTTAGACGACAACCTTGGAGCGGTGGCAAGGAGGTGGCTTGTGGCGACGGAGCGGGCCAGCGGGGCCGGGGCGCGGCGCCCTCCCCTCCCCGCCCCGCCGCGCGCCGCTCCGCTCGCTCTATGGCCCTTCCCGGCGGCCTCTGCCCGCCCCGACAAAGAAGGGACACGATAATTGATAACGAGATTATCGCTCAAAGAGGCTCCGGGGAGGGAGAAGCGTGGCGTCGCGGCGTCCCCGTCCTCTAGGCGAGGCCATTCCAGGGCTGAGGGGGGAAAGGCAAATCTTGCGGGCTGGAAGACAAAAGGAGCCCGGGGTGGCCAAGGGAAGACGGGCACCGGGTGGCCCCGACCCGCCCCGGCCCGAGGAATGTCGCCGCCGGCTCGGCCGTTGTTACGGCAGCAGTTCTGCTCTGCTTACGTTTGCCGTGTACTCGACACGGCCCTCACCCCCTCGGTACTTGTTTTCGGTGTTTCTGTTTTTATTCCGTGTCAACGTCCGCGATCCGCGCGGCCGCCGTGGCACCGCAGGTGCGCCGCTGTGACGCGGCGGCCGCTGCTGGCGGCGCGATGCTCCCCCGTCGGGCCCCGGCAGACGAGGCCGTCTACAGCGCCGCCCGCCACCGCATCGTCGGCCGCCGACGTTATGTAAAACTTTCCGTGACCGCAACGCGTTCAACTTTTTAGTCGGGGAGACACGGCGGGTGGGCGGGCCTCCGGCGCCGGTGCGGCGCGCCGTCCTCTCGCATCGGCACGCCCGATAAAGTTTTACAGATGTTATTGCAGGGGCCTGCTGCCTGCTGCCTGCTGCCTGCGGGCCTGCGGCGGTCATTGAGCGCAACGCATGACTTTGCCGGCCGCCGGCCGCCCTTTGCCGGAGTATTCTGCGGACATCGGGACGGGACAGGGAGCAGGCGCTGCCCCCGGGAGAGTCCTGGGGAGGGAAAACGGCGAAAGTAGTGGAGTTGAAAGTGGAGAAGTGGAGGAGTGGCCGCTCCCCCGGCCGGCTGGCCCGGCTGGCCGCCCTCACTTCACGGGCAACGTCCGAAAACTTGGCCCGGGGCTCCAACGAGGTGGCACTACGCGGCACCTGGTGCTCTAAGTGGCCGGGGACTTGTTGGAGCCCGGCGCAGCGCGCTCGGCTCGGCCTGGCTCTACCCCTTCCCGGCCGTTGTTGACACGGCCCGTCGTGTACGTGCGGCGTCTAATTAAATATGGATGCCGACCAGCAAGTTGCAGCGAGGATAAGAGCGCCGCTCTTGTTGTGGCGCGGAGGAAAGCACGGCCCGACTTGAGGCCGACCGGACCGGTGTAAGTAAGTGCGCCGCTGTGTGTTTAGCAGGCCGAGGCTGGGGGGCTTAAGCGAGAGGGGTTTAGTTGCTGTGAGCGAGCCGGGACCCGCACCTGGCCAAAATATAGCGCGACTCGGAGTGGGGCTGGGGAGTTCCGTCTGCTGGCTGGGCTGGACGGGGCTGGCCCCGGAGGAGACAGCCAGCCGTGTCCAGGGAGCGGCGTCGTGACAGGGGAGGTAAAACTTGGTGCGGATGCCGTCCTTGTAGCGCGCTGAAAGGGACACATAATTTAGGAGGACGCGCAGCGCCTATATATCCAAATGAGCCATTCTTTCCCTAAACTTCCCCCAGGACGTTGCGCTGGGACTCTGCGCGGCTCACGCAGCCCAGCCCGCCTAGCTGTCGCTAGCTGTAGCCTGTAGCTCTCTCGTCGGCTAATTGCTGAGGCTGAGAGGCCCGGATAAGTTTGATCTCGGTGGGATCGCTCTGAGCCTCGGGCCGCTCTCCTCTCCTACCCGAGGCCCGAGGGTCAAGGAAGGGTCCGAAATAGACTGCGGCCGTCCGGTCCCCCCTTGCCCCCTCCCCCTCCGAGCCGTCAATGGCCTGAGAGCCTACGTCCGTGTTTGTGCGCTATGTCCTGCTTTTTGTTTGTGCTTGCCCCCACTCTTAGAACGAAAACATTTGGTCGTTCGGGGATCGTTGCGAACGAGGTACGGAGTGCACAGCACGGATTTCCGGCTCAAGCTGTCGGTCTGTGAAACTCGAACGGCGCGCGGCCCGTGGCTGTGCATGGGCTCCTTACAGCCGTCCGCCGCTGGTCGGCCCGGCCCCGGCTCTCGTGCCGCATACTGAGGGCGTTCATTAGGAGAGGGCGGCGTCGTAGCGGGGTACGTGGACAAGGCGGTGGGCTGAGGTAGGCCAGGCACCGCCCTCCTAATGTACCCAATTAGAGCACCTCCCACTGACAAACAGCGCCGCCGCTATTACTGCGTGCACCTTTGACGGCCCGGATAACAATGTCACGTTTGATATTCCCGCCCCCAAGCCCGCGCTCATACCTGCGAATAATGATGTGATGACTGATAAGAGGGGGGCTGCCGGGAAACGCGCGGGAGAATTCAAAGAACCGCGCGCTTTTGTCGGCCCTACCCGCGCATGCCTCGGAGATATGGTAACGACGCCGGGGGTGCAGCAAGGAGCAAGGCTGGCGGCACGAAGCCATTCCCAGCGAACCGAGGAACAGTGACTTCCCTCTCGCTCGCACAAGCAGCTGGTGGGGAAAGATGGCCAGGGAATTGATGGACCGCGACCACACACACACACACACAGCAGCCTACAGCCCGGCTCGCTCCTCGCGGGCTGCGATAGTTCGTGGACCGCCCTGATGACGTCATGCCAGGTGTATGCCGCTTGCGGAAGGGAAGGAATGTTCCGCGTTTCGAAATAACCCGCGTTGGGCTGCGTTGTTTACACCCTACGATGCAGCGCCTAGACTCGGCGGTATGAACTTGCTGACGTCACGCACGATATCCTGCAAACACTTCACGGACCAAATTTTTATCCAAAGTCGTACATCGAAAGTAATACATCATGACCAGCTTAAAGCAATTCTGTCGTGTGAGAGGAAGCAATTTGATTCAGAAACTGTATTCTCGCGTCGTTGTGCGTGCCCTGGTTGCCGATGCCCCAGCCTGGCTATGTGTGTTCATGCGTGGGATGTGCAATTGTGCGCCGGCCGTCGTGTAATTGCTGCATACATAGTCATTGGACCTAAGTGAGGACGGACTGATCAGAGTCGATGTGCCATGGCACTTAGAGGGGCGGCAGCAACACTGCCAGCCACACTGTTTGCTTACTTTGGGTCCGCAGGGTGAGTGCGGCCAGCCACACGACTGCTGCGCACACTTCCGCTGTTTACGCGTCTTGAACCGGCGTGAAGGGAAATGCAGCCGGTCTTACAAAGTGGCTCTAAGCGTCGGTCAAGGGCGCCTCCCAACACTTTTAAATGTTGGCTTTACTTCGATACAGAAAATCTGAAGTTGTGATTTAGCTGTTTCTCGGTCTTCCCTTCATTTCGGCTAAAGCGAGATGAACGAGCATGACATGATTAGCGCAGTAAGCAGAAAGTACTTCCATCCTCCCCTCTCTACTCTTACCCCCTCCCCCCTCCTTTCCCCCTTCGCGCCTCAGACGCGATTTGCACATTATTTCCCTTTATGCCGAGGCTAATGTGAAAGGCGCCGCCTGGAAACCTCGTTAAAGAGTTTGAGGCATCTGCCGTCGCTGCCTTGCCGTACAGGAGTGGGCCTTTCTTCTTGTAATAAATTAATACCGCCCGCGCTGTGTTGGGTACATCGTCACAAGTGTCGACAGGCAGGCCATGATCGGCATCTTCGATGGCAGACTTTGGGGTGCTCGGTGGCATGATTGCAGAATGTCGCGAAATTCTTTGACAGTTTGCGGAATATTTTCGGACCACTCTGTTGACTTTGTTGGCGTCCCTTCTTCTGTTGCAGGAAACCGCTTTGTCTGTGACTGCCGCCTGTCCTGGATCTTCCAGCTCCGCAACGAGACCCCCAACGAGCAAATCCGTGCCGCCCTGGACGAGACATCGTGCGTGCTGGACGGCGCCGAACCCGGCACCGCCATGCAGCCCCAGAAACCAGAACACCGGCACCAGAACGGCATCTACCACCACGCCCAGCAGCAACCCGTCGGTGTCGCCCACCGCCGCTTCTTCGGCGCCCCCGTCAGTACGGATGGCCCCGGCTTCATCCGGGATGAGGCTGTCGTCCAGCATGTCAGCCAGAACGACAAGGAAGACTCGGATTACGACGTGGACGAGGACTACAGCAGCGGCCCCGAGGACCTCTTGGCGAGCCAGCAGCAGCGCACCGCTGTGGGCTCCACCGTACCAAACTTTGCAGTTCGGAATCTCTTCGACCTGGACCCCGAAAAGCTGCCGTGCCCTGAGCCCGTCAAGCAACCCACGCCCACGATGGATGACCTAGACGGTGAGATCATCGGCCAGGAGTTTGACGAGATGAACGGTGTGCAGACGCTAACTGGTACTGCAGCCGGGAGTGGAGCCGTCACTGCAGCCTGGACGCTGCCCACGATTCTAGGGGTGGCGTGGGCAGTTGCAGTCCTGGCCGAGAGGCCGAGACTCCAGACGGCCTGAACAGATCGAGCAGCGGAACCGCCCGGGAGGAACAATGACAAGACTGATTCGACTAAAACTGCTGTTGCTAAGGGACCCAAACTCTTGAGGGGATACGGACTTGCGCCCCTTTCTTTAGACCCTTGGCTTCAGTGGGACTGGCCTGCGTTGACTAGCAGCGAAGATGGGACGTTGTCTGCTCGCAGCGTCAGGCCGAAGCAACCAAAGAGAGACATTTCCTCGGCAAATATGGGGGCACAGCGACACAGCTCCAGGGGGACTGTGCGTGGCTGAAAGGTCCCCGCTCTCCCGGTCGAGTGGAACTGATATGTTAGTTATGTTTGTTGTGTAAATTATATGGCAGTGCGTACAGAGGCTTAAACGGGCGACGATAGGAAAATCTAAGCAATTTGCGGCCAGATATGTAATGAAATTTGGTTTGTAACTTGTACAGAAATAGAATTAGCGGGCTGCTCGCAGCAACTCTCTCATACTCGGCGCATTCCTCGTTGTAGCCTGTTGCCGTGGCTTGCATTACCTACCCTGTATCACTGAGTAATGTCCTCGTTCATCATTCACACGCCCAAGCATAACGCTTTTTATTCTTTCTTGCCTTGTGTCTGAGCGTCTCTGTAGCTCTACTCTTGTCTGTGGTTTGATCTAGTTTTAACTGTCTCGAATAATTGATAGAATGAGATTATTTTAAGTATGATAAATGTGTTTAGATGGTTGTGCGTGACAACTTGCTGTTATTTATTGATGCTTAATGTCGTTTAGGTATACTGAGATGATGAGGCTGTCAATCAAGACAAACGTTCATGTATTATGCACTTTTCAAGAAAGCTAAATTTGGTTTTCAATTTTTTGTGCAAGAATGCATTGTTTCAATTGATGTATTGAAAGACACTACCTGAATGGATGTGTAAATAACGAATTTTCCAAGCCGGTATTTTCTTTTGGACAGACTTATTGTGAAAGCGTGCGCTCTTAAAAATGTAATTTTACTTCGAGCGCACAGAGTCCATTGTGATTCGCATAGCATTAAAATAGGTTTAAGAAACTCTGTGAATAATTTAGGATGATCCCAGGAGACTTATTGTTAAGATGTAAGTAAGGCTCTAAGAGCGTCTTCACATTTGGGGAAGAATCCATAGAGACTTTTATTTAACTACCTTTCTCCAATAAAATTGTAACTGTGTGAAACTAAGATGTGCTACTTGTAGTTTGTGTTGTGTTGCGTCTTATTTACCCAAAGGTAGATTTTGTAAGTAAACGTGCTAAGCAGTTTTTTTTTTTTAACTTCGGAACATCATTGGGTTTACATTATGGCTAAATCTTTGAACATTGTTTATAGTTTGCCTTGGTGCTTTCTAGATGTTAATGTGTGTTTCATTCCGTGTACATACTAGATGTTTAGTGACTGTAAATTCAGTGGTTGTTTTTAATTCTCATCATCCTTTTAATTGTCTCATTGTTTTTAGTTTTCCAAGTCAATCGCTATTTTAGTACTAAGGAATCGTGCGTAGAGTGATGCCCGATCACTTCAGGGGCCACTTCTTCTTTGATAACGCTAAATCGTTTAATGCCTTTAATTACGCGTGAATCAGTCCGTAATTGAAGTTATTCCTCCTACCACCCATTTAGAATTTTGAAGCTTTTTGGCTAGCTCACATCCTTGTCATGGTTCAAGCTGCTTGTAAACAAAAGCTGACCGTAGCCTCTTTCCTTTGCTGTTTTACGCTCTCCTCAGGAAACCTCTTTAGCAATGTCGGCCAGCAAAATAAACTAGTTTAAGTCTTATTCACACATTTACCTTCAATTATCGTATGTTGATTGATTCAGTGCACAAACGTTTGATGTTTCCCTGTACCTTGTGTTTTTATATAACTGTCGCATGACACGTGCTCTGCTCAATACTGGGTGTTATGTAGTTCTCACGTTGCCATTTTTATTGAACCATAATCAAACAACCGAATGATTCGGTCAAACGCAGTAATTTCCAGAAGTTTCTGTCTGGATCAGTCACCTTTTTAGGCGCAATCAGAGAAGTGTAAAATCTACTTTAAAAAGGACATTTTACACACAAGTGTGGCACTGATTTTACTCCGGTCAAATCATTGTGTTTACCAGCTTCTGTCTAATGAATCGTGTTTGGAGTTCTTATCTGCCACCTTAAATCAATGCGGGCATTTCTCTGATTTTTTCAAATCATGTTCAGTAGCAATATGTGCTATATTGTACACCTTTTCATCTAACTTACTAGCCCTGTATTGTATAATCCTCCCGGTCTATTGAGACATTGTGTTTAAAATTATTCCTTTTTCAAATACTGTTACATAGAATCTGCTTGTTTTCTGTAGCAGGTATTGTTGTGCATTGTTTGCGCATTGTGTCATGCAATCATACAGCCCTCTCCTTTCGTGGAAATTTATAATTAGGAAACAAGATAATAACTTACATTCCATTTACTGAACGAAATTCGTAAATAGAAACATTTAAGTTACAGTTTTTTTTGTAACCATAGAACGTTTGTTGCTGTCGTGTGTGTGTACCAATATCTGTTCAAATCATTGAAACATAATTATAGACTTACATTAAGAACTTAATTTTGTAAATTACTGTTGATTATAAAAAATAATACTGTATTGAACTCATCGCCATATTTACTGTCATATTTGTTAAATCCCGTGTAGACTTATCACCTTTGTTTTTTGTGTATACCTGCTTCAGTACAATCCTATTTGTTTTTGTCAGGTTGACATTTTCATTTCATTCAATCAATAAAGTATTATTTTGGGTGCATTTGGTGTACAGACATGTTTTTGTTCGTGTTATTGGTGCCTCATGGAAAAGCCGAGAAACATGTCCACGTTCAGGAGTTAGGCAGCCGTAGGCAGCCCAAACTACATTTCACGTCTTGCACACACGCTCGCACACACGTGCGTCCCTAACTTTACAGACCGGTCGTATCGTGCTTCGCGCTTATCAGTGGGCAGTGGCCGGGTGCACACCGGCCCGGCACGCCATGTCACCACATCCCTGGACCAGGGTGGCCGTCTTCCCTTCCTTCATATTTAATCGGCAAGGGTCACCCCTGCCCTTGTACTGTGCACTCCATTGCATAAAGCCCTGGTCGCTGTCAGTTCCGTAATGGTTCTGATGAAGATAACGGGCGTCCATGCCTGGCCGTGCCTCCCCTCTGGACCAGGTCATCGAGTGTGGCTCGCGACGTCCGCCACGGCCTGGGGCGGGGCGGGGCGCCTGGGGGATGGACAGACAAGATGGGCCAAAGTCACGCGCGCCTCGGAGTTCGGCATCCCCCGTCCCGTTCCACACGCATAAGCAATTCATAAGCGTCCGGCTGCTTGCTGTCCCTTTAAAAACAACGACTAGAGGCTTTCTCGGGGCAGCACAAAAAGACGTCCATTGGGCTGACGAGATGGGGTGGTCCATGCCGTGCACCCTGCTCTATTTTTCATGAAAGGGAAACCGCATAACGTCGGGGGCACTATCCTTAAAACGAGGACGTCGCCGGCCGTCCCTCGGACATCGCCCTGATGGACATAGTGCTCCGGCCTCCGCTCCGTACATGCAGCCCTGCACCCCACGAATAAGACTGGACGTACGTCGCCCCTTCAGTTTTGCCTGCGGATCACGCTTCTCTGACAGGCACGACGAGGAAAAATAAAGAAGTTTCGGTGCTAAAACCTGCTGCGCAGAGTCGCTGATGTGACAGTTCTAGCGACATATACAACACCATGCCACGTGGACGGCGGAATATTTACGCCGTTGGTTGGCTTCTTTTTTGCTATGAGCGACAGAGGCTGTCACTCGGCGTGTGCGCGGCGTGTGCGCGCGAGTGTGCCCCGACCTGACTGTCTATTTTTTTTCCCCGCAAACCTCACATTCCTTTTTCTTTCAGAACATAAGTCACTTCATTTTTTTTCTGAGGTCAGTGCGGAGGCAAAATTATGTGGAGAGCGGTGGCCTGCTGCGCCCCGCTCACCATGGCATGAATGTTTGCGGTGAGGGATGGGTTTGTCGGAATATTCGATCAGGACTGTTGTCGAGGTGACAGTGCATCACCAGGGGCTGTTCTGTTGCGGGCACGCCGCTCGCTGGCTCGGTGGAGGTCGATCGATGGACTTACCTCCATCGAAGCTTTCATAAAATGCCATATTATCGTTATCACCATTTTATTATTATTTTTATTATTATCATCATCATTATTGACAAAATATGCCACGCTGTCTACGTCAAACAATAAATCCCGGCGCCGGCTGGAGTAAGGATTTAAAAATACCAGTAAGATTCAACCTTACGGTAAGTTACGGAAAGATAGGTAAGTTATGGGTATTTTTGGTGAAAATGAGACAGATTTAGTAACAGCGGGTATTTGTTAAAATAGTACGCGTTAGTATGTTTTTCACATAACAGTACCCAAATCATCCTAACGGTTCTGCTCTCTGCGGGACGACAATGGCTAAAGTACCAAGAGCGCGCTGCTATTCTCCATCGTGGCTCTGTAGCGTAGTGGGCTAGCAGACTGGTCGGTGACTGCAAGGTTCGGGGTTCAACTCTTTGCTGTAGTAAATTTTTTGCTGAAGTCCGCTGACGTCGCGGACGTTGAGCCGCGGACATTCCCCGGATAGGTTGAATACACTCGTCGACTCAGTGGTTCGACGCCCAAGCAGGGGAATGGTACTTGCCAAGACTGGGCGACCACTTACCTTCTTCAATCGTAAGGGTCTGTTCAGATACCTCATGGACACATTTTGGACACTTTTTGACCCCCCCCCCCCCCCGGGACAGCGTCCGTTGGTGTTTTACACCAAACGCAGCTAATTTTTTAGAGTTTGCAAATCTGAACATTACCGAGAAATACCACATTTTTCAAGGTCGGGTAATACTACCGTAAGTTACGGTAACTTAGCGAATCTTACCGGTAATATTACGGGCCTTTAAATCCCTGGGCTGGAGCTTGGGTCCTACACGGCCTTGCCTGCCTGCAGAGAGCCGTGGCCGAATTTCGTTTTTCACAGCAGTAGCTGACTGGCAATGCTGGTAGTGGGGTCTTCCCCCGCGGGAGAGAGGGGGGGGGGGGTCGACGAACCCTCTGTACGCGGTGTGCACAATGCGCGCGGGGCGCCACCTCGCGTGTTAGGAGTATTCGGCTTCGCCGCGAAAATACAGCGGTGCATAAAACATGGCGCAGCATGCGTATATATGTGTGTGTGTGTGTGAGAGAGTGTGTGTGTGTGTGTGTGCGTCGGAGGTCTCCAGTTGGCTCCTCCTGGCTGCAGCCGGGGGGTGGGGGGGGGGGGCGGTAGGGTAGCAGGCAGCGCGTGGGAGTTGTAATGCACGTCGGGGCCAGAGGAAAGGAAAAGCAAAAGGCATGGAGGACTTTGAAAGGAAAAGGAAGGGCATTGTTGCAGGGTGGAGGCAGCGGGAATGAGATTGAAAACATGAGGCTGGCTCGGGCGGGGCGGGTAACAGTGCTGCGGCCGGACCTGCACCACGACCTTCTCTCCCGAGACTTCACTTCAAAATCACGATTTCTCTAAATTCGTCACCGACGTCAATTTTCGTGGATCTGTCTGCGATAGTGGGGGGCTCAGCTGTGTGTAGTGGCGTGGCTGTGGCGCCGTACGGGTGTGGCCTTTGCCATACAGCGCCGCTGTGTTGTGCTGTCTCCCCGCCCCTTGCCACTCAATCAGCAACTGGCGTGACAGATTGTGTATTCCGGATGCGACGCGACCTCCGTCCCAGACCAGAAGAGAGAGGGAGCGAAAGGAGAAGGGGCGGGGTTGCCGGAGAGGAGAGCGGCCTTTCAACGTGTTCTGATGACCCTTCCATCCCTTCTCCACGTCCTGTGTTCCAGATCGTTTCTGCTCTCATTCCTCGGGCCCTCCTTTGCACTTCCAGGGGAGTGCCACACAATGAAAATCAAGCGTCCGGGTTTGTTGTGTCCCAGCCTTGTTTGTGTGGGCGTTGTCCATGAGATGGCGACGTGGTCTCACAGAGGGACATTGTTTCGCTCGGGGACGCCGGCCATCCCCAACAAACAAGTCTCCAAGGGTAAAATATTCGTCCATAGAAGTAAACAAAAATAAGGTAATGATTAAGGGCAGGAGGAGGGAGCGGTGGCGGCTTTCGTTGACTTCTCCGCCGCCCCTTACCTCGAGAACCACCGAGATAACCCGCAAAAAAACACGCCCGCGGCTGCTATTCTCTTTGAATAATTCGCAAAAGGGGCAAAAGTCGGCAAAAGTACGAATAGGGGAAAAAAAAGAAAACAAGGAGAGAGAACAGGATATTAGCGCTTTTGATCGGGGTTTACCTAACTTGATTGCCAAGTCTTTTCTCGTGGCCCGACCCCGTTCCATAGGATCCCCGATACAATCTGGCAGCCAGCGGCCCGACTCATGACAATGGGCACCATGCATACATGAATTGGCGAGCGCGCACACCCGGCCCCGGCCCTGCATCTCACCACCAAAAGATCCCCCCTTTTCACCCCGCAAATGTTGATCCATCTCACCGAGCTCGACGAACTCGTGAATTGCCCCCCGCCCCCTCCCCTCCCTTGTTTCTACCAAAGCTGCAGAGAACACCAGAGGCGAACAAGAACAATGTCGCTTCAAAAATGCTGTGTGATGATTCTACAAGAACCCGGGTGGCATGGCACCGGCACCTGCGTTGCTCAATCGTGTTGTTGGATTCACGCCGGTAATGACAGATGCACAGACGCCGCGGACTGCACCGAGTGGTTGTGGCGGTTGCTCACAGCCATGTCTTCCACCAATTAGCGTACTGTCGGCGCTAATTGTGCGGCGCCTGGAAACTAGGCTACGCTTGCTGACGATAATGCAATAGGAGTCAGAGACGCTGTTTGATCTCGAAAACGATTTAAACTCATGCGTGGGATAACGAAAACCAGAAATTTCGTCGACGCGTACATAACGGAGCGATACAGCAGGCTTCTCGATTCCAATTTATGTAGCCAGCGCAGCTGAGCTGTGGGCTGTGGTAGGTATTCCGTCACAGTAACTTTTGTGACGGTACGGCTTGAATACGCTCGGAATAACATATCAATCTCGAGACGCAACTTTAGAGGACCCTACGACGCCCCTCTAACTGTGCTACCCCGCGTATCCGTCCGTCCGAGACGTCGATACTCCGATCAAGCCAAGGCAGCGCTACTCCCTGCGAGCAGCGACAGCAGCATCCGTATCCTCCGGGACGACGATACCCCGGCCGACAGAGTCCCTGCGCACTGGAGTACCTGCACGTGACGGCGCCTGCGTGGTGAGGGGATAGGCAGACCCACAAAACGTCGGTGCTCGACAAAATAGTCTACCCAGACAGGTGCTCTGAGCGTATCTCGCATCACACTACGCGGGATGATACTCCTTTAAAAAAAAAAAACATAAATACAATCTTACCATCTGACTGGAAAAGAAAAAAAAAACTGTTCATCACTGGAGGCGCGGGGTATCGATCCCCGTACCTCTCGCATGCTAAGCGAGCGCTCTACCATCTGAGCTACGCCCCCTGTTGGCTGATACCGAAACCGCACCAGAACACATTTGACAGTATAGGGGTTCCGAAACTAGGCTACCAGCACCAACAGCAGCAGCCCAAACCAGTTGGCCACGCCCTGCCCTGCCCTGCTCTGCCCGGTCCCTGCCTCACTTCGGCGAGCTGCCATTCCGGAGCCAGGGCAGGCCATACAGACAACACAGGTGTGAAGCGAGCAGTCTACCGCCGAGGAGCCTCGCAACGCAGCCAGCCAGGGGTCCAGGCTTATTGCGTCGAAAAGAGAGGAAAAATAATTTGTGGAAGGTGTTGCAGTGCTGGTAACTGCGGCAAAAGAGACAGGACCTTTATTTTTTTCTGAAAATTTGTGAGACATTGTCATGGTACCCACCTCCCGCTCCACAGCTGCCTCACCTAGCGTCTGTATCAGTTCTCGGTAGCTCAGTGGCGCCGAGAAACAAAAAAAAATTAAACCATCCCAGCTGGTCTTGAACCCAGGCCCGCGCTCCTCCCGGGGAGGACAACTTTGTAGCATCCGCGGCGACGCAGCCGGAGGAGGTCGTGGCGGCCGGTGGCGGCCCGGTCCCGGGTCCGGTGCAATCACAGAAGTCCGTGCCGATGACGGCCAAGTGGCCAGCGCACAGGGCTGTGCGCAAAAGACCTACGCGACGTCTACACGTTCTAAAAGACAATTTACGACAAGGTGTTGCGGGAGAAAAATTCAGCCTCGTTTGAAGTTCACCGAGAGATCCGGGGATAGAGAGCATTGTATGAGGAACGCGACGGCCTCGATCCGCCCGTCACAGTTTTGCTATTTAGCACTCGAAACATTTCTGTCCACAGGAACCCAAGCCAGCGAGCGCACGGCACGGCCCAGGCCAGCACGAGAACTTCAACCACGACAGCCCTACGACGCGGCATCGTTTCCCCCGTCCATTACACCGTAAATCAAATTAATGATACTGGTTTATCGAGCAGAGACTCCTCAACCAAGTCCTCGTCCTCTTTAACCCCCTCCCCTCGCTGCCGCCCGCAACCGTTTGAGCGGCCGTCGTTTCCCTGATTTGCGCGCGTTTGCCGGCACTGTTCTTAGCGCAGGGAACGATCCCCGCGCTTGCAGTGTGTCGTGTGAAGTCTGGACAGCGACGGGTCCCAGAGGGCGACTCAGTTTTCGTACAGCACTTCTCAAAAATGTCAAAAGAACCTGCTGTCCCCCGACAAAGTTCACGCGGTGCACCACGAGTGAGCGCCCTCCGTTTTGGCCTTTCCCCGGAATAGCCTATTGGCTGCGTCCCGTTGTGCACTAGCGTAGCTGCCGCCTGTCGCGCACGCGTGCCCGAAGCCCGAAGCCCGAAGCCCGGAGCCCGGAGCCCGGCGGTGCCCGGAGGACCGCGTGATATTATCACCCTGATTTATTGGGGCGGCTCGGCTTTCCGCACGGCACGGGTCTCGGCCAGCAGCCCCGGCCTCCTCGGCCTCGGCGGTGACGGCCTAACCAAGACGATGACCCGGGGTGCCGTGGCCGCGCCGCTCACGATATTTCAGACGAAAGTGCGAGATCTTGCGCATTATTTATGAAGCGCATCGAGTGGAGTGCTGCACGTGCCAGCGCCGGCCGGCACAGAGGTCGACCACCTTCGACAATAGAGTACTCCGGAGAAGCCCGTAACGGAAGTAAGAAGTCGTAACGAAGAAGAAAAGCGGAAACAGTATGAAAGGGAACCGCAGCAGAGAGTATCTCAGCCACGGCGTCGGCCACGAGCCAATTCAAGATTACTGGAGCCTTAGCTCTCGCTGACGTTATGTCCCATGTCCCGACTATTTGGTATGGTCAGCCAGCGCCGAACTACTTCACGCGGGACGGAGATTTGATGTCCTGGCTCTGAAGGCTGCGTTGTGTGACCCTATCAAATGGACGTGACGTATCGTCAGCGAGAGCTAAGGCTCCAGAAATTTTGAGTAAGCTCGTGGCCGACGCCGTGGCGGAGATACTCTCTGCTGCGGTTCCCCTTCATACTGTTTCCGCTACTCTTCTTCGTTACGACTTCTTACTTCCGTTACGGGCTTCTCCGGAGTACTCTATTCCGCGATTGTTTTAGCTCTGTTCCGGCCGGATTGTGAACCGATTGCAAACATGCGATCTCGACTGTTCGGATGATTGTTGAGCTGCACAAAGTGTGCTCACACTGTGCAGGGTGTCGGGTGTTTCAAAGGCCGTGATGCAGTGCTCAAAAGGGCGCAAGGTTGGGCTGTATGATTGGTTTCACGCAATTCTTAATGCTCGGCCGTGTTTTAAACAGGATTTAATGGCTAGCAGTCGCCATAAATCTGCGCCCGGTTCTCATATCATTGTTCTGGACCGACGGCCTAGCGCACTGATCCCGGGGGTCCCGGCCGGGGCCGCGGGCTCCCCCTGGCAAATAAGGAGAGACGGCGAACAAACGCGGCCGGCGTCTCGGGTGTATCTCTGCGGAGCCTGGCGGAGCAATGGCAGGGCATGGCGACCGAGCGCGCCGCGTTCTGGCACCCGAGTGCACGCGATTAGCATATGTCGCCGTCACCTAATTGTGAATGGGTGGCGGCGGTGCACCGGCGTGCTGGCGGCGCGCGGAGAGGCGCACACGCGCTTGGCACACGCTAGGGCACGCGCCCGGCACGCGCCTGGCGCACGCTGCCGGCCTGACACAGGGTGCCCGGCGGTGCTCGGCGGTGGTCGAGGTCCACGCCGCGGCGGCAGGAGGAGACAGCAGCGTGCAGAGATCGGCAGCGCAGATAGTCCCCAACAGTTCCGCTGCGCAGAAAGGCGAGAGATTTACCGCGGGGGCCTTACGAGTCCTCCGAGTGACAGCGCCACACTATAGGCACCGGTGTGCCGTGCGCGCCACTCGCGCCGCTCTCGGGGTCCGCGGCTGATCACCCGGACAACAAAATTGAATTTAGAGCAACTAAAGTCGTGTAGAAATGGTCCCAACGCACATGAAGTGACGACCCATTGCGGCGTACAAGCCCGCAAAGTGAATGTGTGGACCCGCTCTGTAATGCGCTGAGCACGCCCGCAGAAGTGGTGTGCATGCGGGACTTAATTGTTGCTATTTGTCACGGGAAATGGCGTTTATGTCTTCTTTGGTGCGTTCGCCTTATACAAAACGCGAGGATGTTTGCCTTAGCCTTCGGTGCCCTTTGGAATGTTTATCACGTGAAGCAAAACGGGTTGGGCAAGGAAAAGGAGGGGTGCGAATGGATTTCGAGGGTAAGGCGTGAGGTAGCGGGAAAATATGCAAAACAAAGAGGCGCGCGGGGGCGGGGGTCGGTAAGTAAATCACAGGTAAATTAAAAAAAAGACATGACCGGATGCAGGCCCCAGAATTTAAACAAAAAAAGAAGAAAAAAAAGAACAGAACAGAAGACAGTACGGTATCTCTGAAGACAGTCAAATTTTTTTTCGCCATAACCCGATGCTGACTGCTTTTCGAACGCTCCGCCATGACATGTTTCGCTCAGCCCGCGTTGTCAAGTTGTCACGCCGCGACATGTCGTCTCCGGGAAACAAGCATCGGCTGCTCACGAGGCGAGCCGAGCAGCGGCGGCGGCGGCGGCGGCACAACTTGTCATCGTCAAATAATAATTTGTCAGTCGTCGTTGTTGCGTTTTCGGACACGAGTGTGCGCCGCGCTGCCGCGGATCCTGCGGAGCGGTGCGCTGGTGTTCCGAATCGGGCGGGCGAGCCGGGTTACGCTCGTCTTCTGTCTCTCTCGCACCTGTCTGACGCCAGTGAGCGGGAGTATGAGACAGAAGATGTGCGTAGCCCGGCTCGCCCGCCCGATTCGGAACACTACGGTGCGCTAGCCGTGCCCGACATTGTGTTCGCCAGCCCAAGATGGCCTGGGAGGGAGGAGAAAATAACGAAGATGGCAAAAGTA
Source organism: Odontothrips loti (assembly GCA_038380765.1). Lineage (NCBI taxonomy): Eukaryota > Metazoa > Arthropoda > Insecta > Thysanoptera > Thripidae > Odontothrips > Odontothrips loti. The sequence goes on from CM076247.1 coordinate 11,988,283, forward strand.
CGGCACACAAACGCCATAACAAATTTTCTCTCTAAGACGCGCGTGTCCGCCTCTGCAGGGAGCTGCGCTGCGCTGCTGCCACTGCTGCCACTGCTGCCGCTGCTGCAGTCTACCGCTGCAGCTCCGACTGGATGTCACATGCATCGCCTTCTTTAGCCTCGCCGCCTGATGACGCCTCCGTTGTAACAAGCCGCTCAGTACACGCTGGGTCACCACACCGTCTGACCGTGCGCCGGTCACATACTGCTCAGAAACGAAACGCATCCAAACCATTGCCTCCAAATCCCCCCAAAGTCTACGAAAAATGAATCTCTCATCTCCAATACGTTCAACCACGTAAAGGATTCCGGGACAAGGAAAATAACACAAATTCTTAATGACTGGTCACTTTTTGCCCAGGGCGTGTTCCTCGCTGTCGGGCTGTCGCGGACCGCTCGCTCCGACGGCACTTACTTTTTCTCACATCAATAATTTCGTTAGTGAAGTCGTCGTCCCTTGTCTTCACCATATCGTCCTGAACGGTTATGCCTTCTGCGGGGACTTTTGTCGTCAGCAGCCCAGATCGGCTCCGCGCGGCGCGGTCCGCAGGCCGTAGGATTTACTGTAGTGCCGGATGGCGCGGCGCTCTCGGCACTCGCGGCTCAGTTCCCGCGGGCCGGGCCGGGCTGTTCTAATGAGCGGCGCGACAGTACCTCCTCCGTCTTCACTGCTGGCCAAGGAAGGTAGTTGGCGAAAATTAAAAGAATCGCCCCCGTACGTTATGTTGGAGCGCAGGATGAAAAAAAAAAAAAAAAAAAAAACAGCGCTTTCAGTACTGAGTCGCCGTCGTTAACCGAACAATGAGTGTCTGTAATAAATTCAAACACTTGACGTAATAAACTAAATTGGTAATTTATTGCTGCGAAAAGAAATAAGCACCCCTAGAAGCACTCAACCGGGGATCGAACCCCTGACGACGAAAGTGTTGCGCATCAACCTACACTGCTGAAACGTGGACTATGAGATTTACGAAAAAATTCGCGCCTCCCACCGGGTGACGAACCCGAGCCTGCCCAGTCTGTCAGCGATGCAGCGCGCTAGACCACACAGCTACCAAGAACTGATGAGAACACAGCCGGGTAGCCGGGTCACACACCGCCTTGGCCGACTTGATGACTGGCCACGCCCTGAGCGCAATGCGACGACAGGCAGGGCGACCTCCTCCTCCTCTTCCCTTATGTCTTAATTACGAGTAATTGCGCTCGCTCCGCCGGGGAGCCCCGGCACAATAAACCACCTGCGACAACCACAGCTGTTGGCTGGAGACTGGCCGCGGCACTGCGCGGGACGGTGCGGCGCCGGCGAGAAGTACGCCGCGTCCATCATCTCATCAAACAAGCGGTGCGAAGCAGCGAAGCCGGAATCCGAAACGGCGCCGTCGTGATCGATGCGCCGCATTTGTTTTTCGGCGGAGACTCGGCGCTGTCGGCACCTATCACCTATCGCCGTCCCCGGCTGGGCCCCCGGCTGGGCCGTCCCTCACAGCTCGTTTGGCGCGCCCGCAGAAGAATGGGGGAGGGGTGAAAGGCCAAACACCAGGCAAGGCGATACCGCGACAAGTCCCACGCTCCCACCTGGCTGCGCTAAACCCACAGCGTCATGCGCCCAGCGTTCGCTTCAGCGGCCTGTCCGCGAGTCTTTGCGTGTCGATAGGGTATTTCGGAGCAGCTCAAACCGGAAGTGGAGAAGACGCGTAGGAAGAAGAAAAGCGGGAACAGTGTGAGGATAACCGCAGAGAATTTCTCCGCCACGGCGTCCGCTACGAGCCAACTCAAAATTTCTCGGGGCTTCGCAGATAGTTTTGGTGACTGCGCTGCTGGCCTGCTCTGAGTGACGTTTGGAAGTGGTTGTCGCATATCGTCAGCGAGAGTGAAGCCTATAATGTGTAATCATTGGCACGTGGCTGATGCCTTGGCGGAGTTACTCTTTGCTGCGGTCCCCCTCATACTGGATCCGCTTGTGTGACATTTCGTCAGGAGAATAGCTCAGGGGCGTACAAACGAAACGAAAAAGGAAGGGGCGATGCTTTACATATTGCCAACCTTCAGGGGCAAAGCTTTGCGGGTAACCTACCTTCAGGGGGCAAAGGTCCCCCTTCGGTGAACCAAGGGGGGGGGGGGGGGGGAGGGGCGCTCTCGCCCCTATCGCCCTTCCCCTTTTTACGCCCCTGGAATAGCCGAAACGGAAGTAAGTTACGAGGTTACATAAAAGCTGATCCCGTATAAGGGGAACCGCAGCAGAGAGTATTCCCGCCTCCCGTACTTCCGTTCCATCTCTTCTCCGGGATACGCTATGTTTACTCACATCGCCGCTGATAAGGTCCTACGCGGGACCTCCGATGCTGACAACCGATGCACGAATAAGTACCTGCGCAAACTGCACTCTCCCCCTCCCTCCCCCTCCCTCCATGAACCTGCCTTGTGCCGGCCCGGGCCGGGCCACGGCACGGCGGAATGCGTGATCCAGTTCCTTGTCTCATAACTTGTGCCACCCAAACATTTATTACATTTTCGCCGTCGGGCCGCGACAGTCGGACGACGCGTGGTGACGGCGTCCCGATAGACGAGTTCTCGATGGTCCCCCCGGGGCCCCCCTCGGGTCCCCCGATGTCCGCGCGCCGCCACCGTGTCACACGCACTTCATATAAAGCTCTGAAATTACTGCAGAACGATACGTTTACAGCCGTCCACCGCGCATTAGAGCGATCATCGGCCGCAGCGAGTCGTGCGCTAATGAAGGGCAGCAGCCTGAAGGGAAGGGGCCTCCGCACGGGACGGTGACGATGGTGCAAACAGACTGCCCGAACTAAAAACTAAATTTAAAAATATCCCGACCAAGTTGTGGCAGAGAGTATCTTCGCCACGGCGTCGGCCACGGGCCACCTCAATATTTCTGGAGGCTTAGCTCTCGCTGACGATATGTCACGACTCTTGAGAAGGGTCACACAGCGCAGCGTTGGACGGCGTACCTCGATGATTGAAATCTCTAGAGTACGCGGAAGGAGATGAGTGTGCGCTGTGAATCCCTACCAAGTGGACGTGACATATCGCCAGCGAGAGCGAAGTCTCGCAAGTGAGGCTGCCTCAGAGCGCGGACCTGCAGAACGCTTTGTTGGGGGCACACCAGCCCCGGGGACTGTGTGCCCCCCTGCGGACCGCCCTATTGGGGGGCCAACCAGAGCCACGGGGACTGCCTTGACGGGGATAAAGTGGTTTTCTGGGGTCATGAGCATCTAGAGACCCCATTTCAATGATATGACGGTGTTAGGGGCTGCAGTATACCTTTTAAGTACTTGAAACACCCGACCAAGTTTTGGCAACTTCACTAGACTTCGTGCAGCGACTGGTAATGATGCTAGGAGCCACCTCCAGAAATCTGGTTGAATTGCCACAACTTCCTCACCGTCGTTTACGTTGTGCCGCGTAGTACCCGTCAAGGGGTACTTCACTACTAGACTTCGTGCAGCGTAGAAATTTTTCTGGAAGGCGTGCGGCTGCGCGGTGCTCTGCGTTAGAACTCGATTGGCACGCATTCAATTTATGTATTTAACTAATTGCGGACGCCCCGTCGCCGTTTTGGCGGCGCCTCGATGGAAAACACGTTTTGTCGCGGTAAGTTGCATTAGAGCGACCTCTTGGCGTGGCCACGCGGGTGAGAGAGGGCAGGTGCGTGTACCCCACAAGGAAAGTGGGCCAGGTCAACCGTAAGCACTGGCGACCGATCCGTGACGACCAAATCAAATTTTCAGATCTTCATATCGCCGTTTCTAGATTTACGTAACCAGCCGGTTGTCGACACAAACGTCACGGATTTTTTGTTTAGAGCGAGAGAGCCGGCGAAAGAGGGTGGCGAAATCTTGGCCGAAAGGACGTGCGAATCTAGATGGCGGGGTAGTGCAGAGTTGTGGGAGCTCTCAGCAGGGCCGCCATTTCAGAGAGTTTTAAGGCCCACTAAATCACGTCCGGGGGAGAAAACTCGGGGCGCGCAGCGCGAGGTCTGCTACCGCTTACGCAAAATGGTCAGCATCAATCTGAAATATGTGGAACCAGCCAACGTGAATGAGGGTCAGCGTTTAGTGGCCGTGTTATCGACTGCGCGACAGGACAGCCGCGGCGCCACGCTGCCGACGCCGGGCGGAGAATTTCAGTCGTCGTCGTGCGGTGAGGAGTAATAAAGAAGTCATCGGCAAACGCCGCCGGCACAAGAGTTCGCAAACAGGCCGCCCCGGCCCCGGCCCGGCCCGGCCCGCCCCTCCGGCCGCCGCCGGCTGACTCTCTGACCGCGCTCGGATTTATCCCGGCTCACTTGCGCTCACAGCGCGCACCTTCAGCGGCGGCTCAAATGAAAATTTATCGCGAGCTGGATTAAAAACGGGGCCGATATTTCAGAGCGGCACCTCAGCAGCCGTCGCTGTCGTCCTCTGTCAGGCGGCGGGGCGATAATCGACAATGCACACCGCTCCGCACCGGACGGTGAGGGGAGGGGAGGGGAGGAGAGGGGAGGAGAGGGGAGGGGAGGGAGGGGAGGGGACCGCCGAATTGCGTTGCAAGGCGCTCGAGACGGGCCGAGTAACGGCTTGCGAACACGACACGTCGCCGGTCAGTTCGACGTCCGCGAAACGTATGATCTGAAACGAAAGGCACGCATCGGTGTCGGCGCTGTCGCGGCGGTGAAGGGGGCGCGGCGCGAGCGGTTGTGTGCATCCAGCTAAGGGGGAAGGTTCTTGCTGAGTGCAGAAGACGGGTACGTGTCTCGATTGTTTTTAACTCATGCACGAGTGGACAAACGGACAAACCCATTTCGCAAAATGGTATTAACGTTTGCAACTACTGCACAGTAAAAACGTCAAACGACTGTTTTGTTTGTGCGGTTGGAGTAAGGACGGCCCGCGGCAGGGCAGGGCGGGACAGGGCAGGGCCCAGGGTGACGGCCAGAGGGGTCCCCGCCGATGCTAATGGCAGAGCGACCAACATCTTCATCCGCGACTGCAGGGGCGTGGCGGCGGCGGCCGTAACATAAAACTGGCGTAATTACAATACTCGGTTCACCGCGCACTCGCGCATAAACACGCGCTAGACGATTACCATCACAATAGCTTCGCGGGAGCGGCGGCGGCGGCACGAGTGTCGCGATGGCCCAGACAGACAGACAGACAGACAGACAGCCTCAACCTCCAATAAGGTACTCCGACGAAGCCCGCAAAACGGAAGTTATTTGTCCGGCCTGGCCGGGGAGTGCGCGGCGCCTGAGATACGCGGAGCGTCGTGGTGTTAAAGACGGCCATGCCTCAAAGTTGCGCGCGCCCGGCCAATCTAAAAGGGTGGTTATCATTATGGATGCTGCTGAGCCGTAGGCAGCGGCCACACCTGATCCCCCAGGGACCCGAAGGGCGCCCCCAGCCGAGCGTATGAAGCCTCGGGGATTAGCATCGCCGGGCCTCGGCACACATCATCGGGGGTGCTTACGCTATCGCGCGAGGAGTAACGACGTCGACGTCAGCGGCTGTCGGCGGGAGCCATGGGCCAATGGGCCACGGGGGGGCGGAGGGCGCCACCAGGGCCCCGCCGTCGCCAGCCCTGAGGGCCGCCCTGCCGCGCTGCCTAACCTTTTGTGGCTTAGAAATATGCGCAGCGGCCATGGGAAGGCAACTCGTGGCGCTATGAGTTCGATGGCAAGGAGCAATTATGAGAAGCCACGCGAGTGTTCATGACGTATCGGTTTACAGTCCAGCTTGTAAAGTGCAAACGTTATTTGGGCATTATTTGTTTTTCCATTTCTTCTATAAAACATCTTTATGAAAGAATTAAAAATCTTTCTAACTCAAGAACAGAAGGTAACACAGATAATAACAGTCGTGGCACGCATGATGGCGCCTGGTGGGTAGGCCACCCCGGCTTCTGCCGTGCACGCGCGTTGTGCGGGCTGGCCTACCCTAGCATTCGCAGGCGCTCGGCCGATACGTCAGCGTACCCTGTGTCCGGCGGCGTCCCGTCCGGCACGCGCGTGAGGCTGTGAGAGGCCAGGGCCCGCCTTGCGGTCGCCGTTGTGTGTGTGTGTGTGTGTGTCTGCGTGTGCGCGCGCGCGTGCCGGTCGCCGGGACCCGAAGCACACACGACGGCTCGTAAATTTCATTTTCTATTGGACACCGCAGCGCCCTTCGCCACACTAGGCGGCGTGTTGTGTCCGGGCGGAGCCGGCAGCAGAGCCCGGTGTCGCTGACAGTCAAGGTAGAGCGCCTCCGGTGACTCCGGGGCCTCCGGGCCAGCTCACTGTGCAGCACTCGCAGGCACTGAGAGACTGCCCGCTCCGGACACAAAACTGACTCACTGACTCATCGTGTGTGTGAGTTTTCAATTTTCCAGCGCTTGTTCGAGGTTCGACGTCCTTACGAAACCCGTACGAAACCTAATTTATCGTCCGCCTCGTTGGCAGACACGTGACACGATGCCGCGCTCGGTGTTTGAGAGGAAAGTCCCGGCGCGGGGCGGTACAGCAGCAGCGGCGGCGGCGGGGCGAAGGCCGCGGGGTGAAGGCGCTGGGCGTCTAGCCGCCCTAATATATACTGCCAACAACACGTGCCTCGACCAGCTCTAATAACTCACGTCCCGGGGAGGGTTTTCCTCCGATACACACCCGACGAGACGAATCCCGGCGCGAGCGGCAGTAGTAGGGCT
>CM076247.1:12599995-12969995 GCA_038380765.1 Odontothrips loti
TCTCTCTCTCTCTCTCTCTCTCTCTCTCTCTCTCTCTCTCTCTCTCTCTCTCTCTCTCTCTCTCTCTCTCCACCCAAAAAAATATTTTGCAAACTTTTTATCGTCGATATTTCGAAAATCATTTTACAGACTTGATGCTTTGTACGTAAAATCACTCTTAATTTTTCTGTTGCTCTACTCTTTTTTTTTTAAAAAAAAAGAGAAATACGAGAGACGAAACGCGTTACGGCGGAAAACGGGCGCGCTGGAAATTTCAAACCTGTGGTGAAGTACTCGCTCAAATTAGAGACACCCCGCTGAGTTGTGCGCGCAAGTTCTGTGCTGGCGCCCCGCGAGGCGCGTATGAGGACCGTTTTGTGTTTGGCCACCGCGCGTTTGTTACGTAAGTAACTCGGAGCGGCGGTGGCGGCGGCGGTGGCGGCGGCAGAGGGGCGGATGATGAGGTTTTCGAGGCACAGGAACCTCTGGCGGCGGTGGCGGTGCGCGCGCCGTCATACCCCCTTTGTCTTCGTATTGGGGCGAGCCTCCCCCCGTGGGAAGATGCCCCCTCCTGCCCCCCCCCCCTTCCGCACCCCTTCCTGTTGCGTTGCTTCCGCCGCGATTTCGCGAATAAACTTTGGCTGATGAAGGCCCCGCGCGCTGCCTGCCTGCCTACCTACCTACCTACCTTTGGCTGCCGCGTCGTGGCCCCGAGGCGCCCTCACGGCCCCCGCGGCCCCCGCGGCCCCCGCACCTGTGTGACGGCAGCCCCAACTTTCGCCGCCGCCCGCCTCCGCCGCACTCCCTCCCCCTCCTCCTCCTCCTCCTCTCTGCCCTCGCGGAATATAGCACAGCGGTGTGGTTCCACTAATGACCAAATTAACGCAATGCAGTCGCGGCTCGCGGTGCGGTCTGGCGCTGCGCTGCGCTGCGGGGCACCACGCGGCACCGAGCTCGGGGTGTAGCCGGCGGCCGCTGCCCGGAACACCGTGCCCGTGCCGTGTCGTGCCGCCCCGTGCCCCGTGCGTGTGGCGGCTGACAGCGCTGACGCTGACCCGGCATGGTCCGCAGGGGTGTGTGTCTCTGCTGGTGTGGCCGGGGCCCCATCCGTCCGTCCGCACCGCGCCCATCACAAAGGCAAAAGGAAAACACGCTCTGTAAAGTGTTCATGATTCGTTAATGAGCAAAGCCTCGGGAGATTAAAATGGTGCGGCCAGCTGCTGGCGTGCCGTGGGGTGTGCCAGGGGCGTGCCGTGGGCGTGGCGACGTGAACAACGCCGGCCCCTCAAATCCTCTCCTCTTCTCATCTCTTGCGGCGTGTTTCCATTTAGCGCCGGTGTCCTTGACACGGCGGCAGCGGCAGCCTCCCTGGGACCGCTCCGCTGTGGGGCTGGTGGACCAGACCCGCAGGCCTTCTGTTTTTTTCCTGTACGGTCGCCCAGCTTCACCGCAGCTGAACTGTACTCGCACATCTCTCTCTCTCTCTCTCTCTCTCTCTCTCTCTCTCTCTCTCTCTCTCTCTCTCTCTCTCTCTCACACACACACACTGCGCTGGCCTGCTGCGGCCGCCTCTGAGGGTTGGGAACATCCAGTACCCAATCGGACCACCCTTTATTTACCGTTCTCAAAGTTGCAGGCCTGTTAATATTACCGACTGCTTCTCTCCCCCGCTCTCTCCCTCTCTCTCTGTCTCTGTCTCTCTCCACTTCCCTCCTTGTCCCATTTTTCTCCGTCGCCTCCCGTTACCCTGACTTTTCTTGTCCTTTACGTACCTGTGAAGCGCTTGCTCCGTGCAGTCTCTGTCTCTCCAGGCGCGGATCCAGGGGGGGGGGACACGGGGAAAGTGCCCCCCCTTCGGGCCTATCGGCGCCCGAAGGGCGCCTGAAAGGTCGGCAACCTGCGAAACCTCTCCGCCTGTAAGTAGGCAAAAAGTGGTACTTTGCCCCTCCCTTGGGCCGCTCCTGGATCCGCGCCTGTGTCTCTCTCTCTCTCTCTCTCTGTCTCTCTCTCTCTCTCTCTCTCTCCCGCTCTCGCTCTCACCCTCCCTCGTGCCCTCCCTCTTTCTTCTTCCTTTTTGCACTCGGCTGCAGTAGGCGCCCTCCACAGCACAGCAGCACGCCAGTAGGGCGCCGTATGAAATATGCAGCCCTCCTGGTTGCTGCTGCCTTGCAGGGCGTCGCTGCTGCCGCTGTTGGTGGCCGCGGCGCGGTGGCGTCGTGGTCCCGGCCGCAACGCAGGAGGATCCCCTGCTCTCCCCCTCCCCCCCCCCCCCTGGCCCGCAACCACCCCCCGCAACCACCCCGCATCCTGCGCAAAATAAGAATCATTTCGCTTCCTGCCTCAGACCTACCCCCTTCCGGTCCCTTTCTCTTTCCCTCCCCTTCTGCGTGGTGTGTGCGTTGCGGCGGGGGAGGGGAGGCCGCGGAGGCCGGCTGTGGTGGCAGAGAGCCGCACGGACACCTCCCTTGACCCCGCGAGGTGGAGGGGGCGAGTAGAGAGGGGGTGGCGGGATGACTCACAAATGAAGTAGCTTTGGTCGGCCACGTCACCGGCGCCGCGCCCATGCGTCAGTTTCTCCCCCCCCCCCCCCCCCCCCACGCAGATTAAGGTAGAGGGTCGTTGCGGGTCGTGGGCACAACGAATCTTATTTATTTATGGGTAATTTCGTCGTCGTTTGGTTGTGAACACCAACGTTTCGTCGAGGGAAACCAGTTCCAAAGTCGTTTTGCTGCCCTAACAAAAGTTTTGCGTTAGACCTGCCAGGGAAATTGTAGTCGCTGAAAGATTTGTTCGGAAACTTTTTCTCCCTTTTTTTTGTTTGTTACCCGTCCACCTCCCGCGTCGCGACTGAGTGATGCGCGGGGAAATCGGTTGTCACTGGCCGCCACGTCTATTTTCATCTTTTCCATCTATATCGGCGAGGTTCCGCTATTGAAACTTTCCCTGCCTGCCTGGGGTGTAAATGGGGTCGCGACGCGACGCGGTGGCGGCCGGCGGTGGCCGCCGCGGATGTGGCCCGGCCGAGACGAGCAGCAGAGGAACGAGGATTGATAGCTTGAGAGAGAGAGAGAGAGAGAGAGAGAGAGAGAGAGAGAGAGAGAGAGAGAGAGAGAGAGAGAGAGAGAGAGAGAGAGAGAGAGAGAGAGAGAGAGGAAGTAAGAGCAAGGGTGAGAGACAGAGGGGAGGGAGGATGAGTTATGGCCGGTGAGAGGGGTGAGGCTGCGCGGAAGGGGGCAGCGTGCGGAAAGATTTATCAGCAAGGACGATTATGAGAATTTCCCTGTGCGGAAGTGGGATCAACGAAGTCGAGTGGACCTGCGGGCACCGCGCCGCGTCGGGGTACTCGCGGGGTGGTTTGGAGTTTGGAATGGCCGAGGTGGCCGTCGCCGCTGACGCCGCGGTGTCGCCGCCTCGCGCCGCTCGAAAGGTCGGTGCTCGCTGCAAAAGGCCACGGCGGCGCCGTGCTCTTGACACCCCCTGACCTGACGCCCCACGACTGGCAACAAAAGGCGTTCCTGATCCGGCTGGCGGCGCGAGCTCTTCTCGACGATGGGGCGAAAGCGAGGCTCCCGGGGCTAAGGTTCTCTCTCTCTCTCTCTCTCTCTCTCTCTCTCAAAATATAAAAATAAAACCTGCGAATGCCCTGCATGCCGTTTTGCGCCGTTTTCCATGTCGTCATAGAAAAGACACGCCTGGGACAAACGTTTCACTTCTGCTTCCGCGGCGGTGGCTGCAGTGCACCGCTAAACCTCAGCCCGACGGCACCTACGCACGCAGGAAGGCCCGGCCGGCAGGGCGTGAGATATATATGCGCGCGCCAGATATATTGCTCTCGAAAAGGGAAGGTGAGGTGCGGGCGGCGCGGTGTGTGGGCGCGGGTGGGGAGAAGGCACTACCCGGGGAATATGAATGGCGGAATAAGAACAATATTGCGTTTGGCGCGCCCGCCTCCCGGTTGACGGACGACAGGCGAAATCGTATGAGAGATTGGGACTCACAGGGCGGGAGGGGATGAGAAGAGATTGTGCGCGCACGGGAAATTATTTTTCAAGTAAAACATTCGTGTGGCCGATCTGTTCTTTCTGGTCCACAGCGGGCAGCGCGGGGGGGAAAACGAAACTGGCAGCGCGCGCTTTGGAAAGCGCCTGCAGCGGCATGGTCAGGGAGGAAAGTTATTCGTTTGTTTGTCCGCTGGGAGGCGAGCAGGGGTCAGGTGGGGACGAGAATGGGAATGCAGGCGGAAATACGACGTGTGTCGTGCGGGGATGGAGATCTCTGGGGGCACTCAGCACGCCGACGGCGCGCACATGGGCCCCCGCCGAGGCCCCCGCCACCCCTCTCATCGCTTACCTGGGCCCCGTGTGTTTTATGCCGGCGGGGAGGTGGAGGGAAATATTACGCCGTAAAACGCACAAACTTGCGAGGGCCGCATATAAAAATACGCGCCGGAGAGAGGTGAGTGGCCCGAAAGGGCCGAAAGGGCCGAGATCGTCTCACGTGTAACACAACGAACAACAAGAGGGGAGGGCCCCCGCGGCCCCGCCGGCCACACAGCCTCCGCGCCCCACGCGGTCTGTCGAGTTACGGCTGGGCGGCGATCGGGGGCTCACCTGCTATGGGGTTGGCCCCGCCGGGGAAGGGGCGGGGCGGGGCGGCGGCGGGGCTGCGGCGGGCGCAAAGAGGGGCCACCCAACTTTATGTATCGGGTGTTTTATTCGTCGTCCGCTTTGGCTACCCGCCTCTACCGGCCCAGCCGTACTGTGTGCAGTAGTCTGGAGAGTGCTTCCTTCTCCCCCCCCTCCCCCACCTCTCTCTCTCTCTCTCTCTCTCTCTCTCTCTCTCTCTCTCTCTCTCTCTCTCTCTCTCTCTCTCTCTCTCTCTCTCTCTCTCTCTCTCTCTCTCTCTCTCTCTCTCTCTCCCTCTTCCATTCCCCTGTATGGCCGCGAGCTTTCTTTAGTCGGATGGATTCCCGCTTGTTGCCGCGGTTTCATACCCTATATCTGGCCTTTTGCTTTGCTGTTGTATACACCCGTAATTATTGGCGTTGACGAAAACAATACACCAGGTATATCACTAGCCCCGGGCAGGTTTGGTTTTAGGCAGTCCCGCAACGCACTCTCTCCGTGTCTTTCTGTTTCACGCGTGTGGCCGAGCCAGAAAGAGACGGTGAGAGTGCGTTCCAGGACTGCCTAAAACCAAAACTGCCTTGGCTAATGATGCAACTCGTATAAACAGTAGTTTAAAATACTGTCGTGTACCAAATGTAAAGATAGGAAAATCGGCTGAAACCAAGTCAATCCATGATGAAGGTAGTTACCATCCCCCCTCCCCTTCCAACCAGCATTTTTGGAAATCACCCCCTCTTTAGGCAAATGCTGGAGCCTCGCCTGGGATCAGGCCGCTGATGTGCGTGTGTCGTGTGTTGCAGGTGTGTGCTCGGCTGCTCGGCTCAGAGGCGGCATGCGGGGTGCGTCAAAGCCCTGCCTGCTCCCGTCCAGCCGGGGCACCCGCCGGTCGGAGCACCCCGTGGGCGTGGCAGTGGGCTGTGGGTATGCGAAGCCGGGGCCTGTGCTGACCTCAGCACGAGCCAGCGAGCGGCAGCGGCGGCAGCGGCGGCGGCAGTGGCGCCTAGAAATATACTCATGCAGATTACGTTGCGGGGGCGGTTCGCCCTCCCCTCGGCGGCGGGACGGGTGCCCCGACGGGTGCCGCCGACAACGACTGCCCCTTCGCGATGACGACGCGACCCGGGGAATCTCTCGCTCTGCTTCTTTTCCCTCTTCTTCTTCTCCTGCCGGTCCTCGAGTGTTTTCTCTGCGCTCCTCGCGCGCCGCCCTCCCCGTCCTGGGTGGGTCACCCTCCCTTCCCTCTCTCTGTGTAGGCTACCTTTTTGCAAACGCAGAACGAAAGGAAGCAGGGGGCGCTGGTGCCGCGCTGGCTGCGTGGGCTTCGGGCTCCCCATCAGAATTCCTGGCTCTTGGCTGCTTGCTGCTGCTTGCTTGCGCGCCATGCCACTGCCTTTGCGCTGCGCCCCGCGGGCCTTTGGCATCGCAGCAGCGTCTGTCGGGGCGGGTTTGAGTCTTGCTGGCTGCTACCCCCTCGTCAAGTCGACCTCGCGCAACGAGTGCTGCAGAGAGAGAGAGCGACAGACAGACAGAGACAGGGACAGAGAATGACTGCATAAGGACGGATGCCCGTGGTAGAGAATGGGAAACAGGGCGGTGTTTAATAGTTATACAGGAGCAACAGCTTTTTAGAACGCCCCTCCCCGCGCCTGGCGCTGTAGTGGATCCTGCCTGGGACGGCTTCACGTCCGGAGGGCCACTGTGTTGTGCGAGCGGACGCATCTGCATTTATAGAGCAAACGGAGTACATGCGTCACGTCACCCCTTTCGGGGAGACTCCTTGGCGTCTGCTGAGGGGTGTGCGGACGGGTGCCTCTGCCTAGCAGTCCGGATGCTCCAGGCAGGGCTGGGCAGGGCTGGGCAGGGCTCCAATGGTGTGACTGTCTGCCGTTGTGTATGGGCTACTGTAAGCTCAGTGCCGCAACTTGGGCGGCTGCGGCCGAGGGGAGAATTTCGGAAAAGAAGTTTGGGCCATGTTCACGGGGAAATCCCTGCCGCCCAGCACCACTAATGGGGACCTTAGTGCAGAACCTTGTAGGGCTTGTCGGGGGGCCGCGGGGGCCGCGGGGGCCGCGGGGGCAGCGGGGGCCGCGGAGGACCTCGACGAGGGCCCGGGAGGGGCCGCCGCCATGCCCCGGGCCGTGCTTGCGGCACCGCCGAGGTTGCGGGCCGCCAGCAAAAGGGAAGGTAGCCGCATCACGGGCAATTAAAGGTTTCGTAGGGCGCGTAATGGGGCTATGGGCTGCGCAATAGTGGCGGGAACAACCCCCTGAGCCTCTCTCTCGCTCACTCGCTTTGACTATCCGCTCCCTCTCTCTCTCTCTTTCTGTACTTTCTTGCCCGAGAGCGGCGGCCCGCGGAGAGGCCGTACCCTCCACCCCCTGTTCTCACCTTTTCTGCCCGATCCACCCCCACCCCATTCCTCCCCCGTCCTTGCCCGCGGCGGCGTCAGGGGCGGGTCAGGGATACGGCTGCCACTAGGTCGCGGACGCGGGGTGGGCCGGGGGCGGGCCGGGGGCGGGCCGGGGGCGGGCCGGGGGCGGGCCGGGGCGGACCGGGGCAGGCCGCCAGCCATCCCACCTCGTTGAGACATAATATCACATGTTAGCTTTTACGGTCCGTCTCGTTTGTTCGCCACCACCACACCCCCCACTCGCAGCCGGGCCGGGGGGTGGCAGCGGGCGCAGGGGTCGACAGCGCGGCGCGCGCGTCGGTCCGGTTTCGGGGCAAGGCCGCGTCGAGAGGGTGCATCCGCCCCCCACCCCCCGCGGGCTCAGAGGGAGGGAACCGGCGCAAGGGTGTCTCGCGGACAATTAAGAGTGGGTGGTGGTGGGATTCTCCCATGCGGTCAAGGCGCCAGGACATCCGTGAGGTACCCGGAGGTACCCGGAGGTACCCGGAGGCATGGCCCCGCCGGAAGGCGGAAGGGTGCGCCCTCCGGGCCTCCGGAGCATCGATCTGGCAGTGCCGTGCTGCCGATGCCCGCCCTCCGCCACCGCCTCGGCCCCCCCGCGACGCCTTGTCATGAGGAGTGCTGGCGGGCACCGCACCGCACGCGGCCGCCGGCGTGCCACGCGCCACAGGGGGCCGCCGCCGGCACGCACGCGGACTCGGGGGGCGGGAAGCAGCGGCGGGACTCGGCGGGGCAGCGCGTCACCCGGCCTGGTTTTATGTCCCGTGAACTTTAATGGGCGATAAAGAAGCCTCGGTGAGCGTCTTGAGCCGCGGAGCTGTCTCTTGGACGGGGCCGCGGGGGCCGCCCCCCTCCCTCGGCTCCGGGACTACCTTTGGCTCCATCAGCCGGCCCCGGAGCCACTTCCAGCGGCACGACGCTGCTGTTTTGGCGCCTGGGGGCCGTTTGCGGAGGGGTTGGCTCGCTGCAGGCCAATCTGCTGTTGATGTGCGCGTCTTGTCCCGCCCCGTCCCGCCCCGTCCCGCCCCGTCCCGCCCCGCCCCGTCCCGCCCGGTCCGCGCTCCTGACGTCGCGCTGCTCATCGGTGCCCGACGCCAACGGCAGCTCCCTCAGACGGTGGGCGCTTAGCCCGCCCCCGTCTCCGCCAGGGCGCGGCCACTCGGGCGGATGTCGGCGCTGTACGGCCGTGGCCCGCGCCCGCACCTGTGGCCCGGGGCCCCACCTGGGCGCGCCCCGCTCCGCCCGGGACCGGTGTGCGGGGGCCGCCTTCTATCTCGCGCGCACTGTCTGTCTATCCTCTATCCCGGCCGCCATCTATCTACTGCCGCATCCTCGCGAGGCCGCGCTGCGCCGGGGCTGGCTGGGCTGGGCTGGAGATGGATTCCTGCCTACCTCTCTTTCTCCGGCCCGCGGAGCCGCCGGAGCTGGAGCTGGAGCCCGGCTCAGCGGGAGGCCTTGCTTCTTTTTGAGTGATAGCAATCCTTGGCGGATTTCGTCTCGTCCCGCTGGCAGGCGTATAGCGTTCCGCGTGTGGCAGCCGCCCCGCCCCGCCACAGCACGGCTGTATGATTGATTTGTCACTGTCCACGGGCGGGAGGGGGGGGGGGGGGGGAGGGGGCGTCATCTGGAGGGCCGGCGGAACCCAACCCGCCCGGCCGCCCGGCGCCTCCCTCTGGTCTCTGCCCGGCCAGGTAACCTGCATGGCGATATACGGTTGGTGAAAAATTCAGCAAAATTAAAACATTAACCATCTGGGTAGGCAAACATGTATTTTGTTATGCACACGTGTCGTGCGGGCCGGCCTACCCCGGCCCTCGCAGGCGCTCGGCGGCGGCGGCGTGCGCGTGGTGTAAATGCCATGGACTAAAGCGCGGGCGAACTCCGCCCTTATTCGCCTTGCGATTTATTCATTACTTCCGGACGGTGATTCTCCATTGCAACTTCATGTTCGCTCCGGGCCATGACCCGGCGGTGACAGGAGGGCAGCCCTGCAGTGGAGGTCGAGGCGCGTGCATGCATTAACCCGAACGCGGACGTGACACACAGTCACACTCAGTGACACAGGTGTGACAGCTGCTGCACTGCGGGGCCGAATGTCAATGTGTAATGGACTGCGCTGGACATCGTACCACTCTCGGCGTCGGTGTTCTGCGCCGTGGGCATCGGTGCACCGGAGTCCCCCCCTCTCGCAGATCTGTCGCGTATGCGCGCGCGACGTGACCCTGTTTTCTCTCCGGGAACCAAACTTTTCAGCGTACCGGAGCGCGGGGGTGGGGGGGGGGCGTAACTTGTCCGGAAATCAATACCTCTGCTTTGTTACGCGACGAGAGAGCTGCTTGGTAAGGACTGCGCTTCGTGCTTGGCATGGCGATGCGTACGTCCCGCCCGGTCCCGTCTAGTCCTTTGCTGCGGCAGTGCAGCTGTCGTGCGGAGGCTCAAAGGCAGGCCGGGCGGTGGGACGGCTGTAGATGTCTCCTGACAAGGGCCTGCTGGACCCTCTCCCCCCTTTCACCTCCCAATCTACGCCCTTCGCTTTCTGGTGTCCGCCGCTTCGGGATTAATGGCCCGAGCTCGGTAATGACGTGCGTCACTAATTCCTTTTTGCCCCCCCCCCCCCTTTTTCCTTTGTTTTCACCCTCCTCCCCCCTTTTGTCCTCGGTATAATCATTTGTCGTTTTGGGGGCGGCGCCGCGTGGGCGCGTTGCCGGCCGTGTAGGTGCCGTATCGGCCTTCTGCCGCTTGACTTTCTCCGGACAGATGTGGCCCGCTGGACAGGAGCGCGGCTCCGGGGCTCCGGGGAGGTAAGCCCGCCAGCCCGCCCCCGCCGGCTGCGCCTCCGGCCCGGCCTCCGGTCCGACCCCGGAATGAATTATAAGGCCCCGGACGGAAGGTGCCTAACTTGTCAAACAGCGCAGCGCCGCGTGTTGCGGAACAAATCCCCGTGCGGCAGGTGGGTGCGGGCCTCCGGGCGGCGGGCCGGGCCCGGCAGTCGGTTCCGCGGCCAGCTCCGGGCAGCCAGCTCCGGGCAGCCAGCTCCGGGCCGCCTGCTCCCGCTCCCTTAGCGACAGGCCTGTCGGTATCCACCTGCCGGCCTTACGGGTTCGAAGAAGCCAACGAGCTGCCTCTGTCTCCAATGTCCTTCCCAGCTGAGCCCCCCGAGCGCCTGCGAGCGCCAGGGTAGGCCAGCCCGCACGACACGCGTGCGTGCAGCATTTGCGACTGCCTACCCACGAGGCGCTATATTGCTATTTGTGCGCCAAGGGCGAAAAAAGGTAGAGTACACTAAAAATTCAAACCTCTTCGAAAACCTCCGCGAAATAAAAACAAATAATTCAAAACATAAAATAAAAATTAATCCGATGCTGGTGGTTTGCTGCTGTCGAGGTGTCCGATGTTGAATATACCGTGAAGGGGAAATATTCCAAACGCATACGTCCAGATGTGACCCGCCAGCTCACTGTAAATCCCGGCCACATCACGGCGGGGGACGCACTGAACACCGAGCACCCTGGGCCCCGGTCTGGCCCGTCATCCCCCGAACCTACGTCGCCAGCGCACGCACCATTTCCCGGGGCGCCGACGTCGACCGCGGCGTTCGACTGCGGCAGGGCAGCACAGGGGGCGGAAGAAATTGGGGCCGTGTTTGCCGACATCGGGGGCCGGGGGCGGGCCGGGGGCGCGTGTCCGCGGACCGGGTCTTGCTGGGGAGGGTTGTTTACGGGGCCGTTCATATTTTAATGACACCGCCGCGCCCTCTTGCACGTTTCTGTAATTTTTTTCCTCCAGTTCTGCTACGCTGCCGGCGGCGGGCGTGCTGTGGCGTAGGGCCAGGGCCGGCTGGGGGGCACCCCTTTGCTCGCTTGCTTGTCCTTCCGTCTTGTTTTCGCAAAAGGGCGCGTCCACAGCCAGCGGGTCAAAGGCGGAAGCAAGGAGAAGAGGAGAGGGCGGGGGGGGGGGGGGGGGGGCTGCCGTGGTCACTCTTGTTGAAATCAGAGCCTCGGAGGCTGCTGGGTGGCGCGGGTCTCGGGCGGTCTCGGGGCTGGGACCGGATTCGTGCCTCAGAGTCCTTCTCAATGTGCTCCGATTTCCTCCTGGCAAGGATTACACCCCGACACGCACACACACAGCCTCACCGACATGACAACCCGAGTGGTCTCCGCCCGCCGCCTCCCCTGTGGGGGACCTGTGTCAATCAGGAGACGGTGGAGCCAAGGCAAACTCACGCGCCTCTCTTCTCTCTTGCGCGCGCGCAAATTGAGCCAACTTCATCTTCACCGCGCCATATTCCTCCCTACTTCCCCTCCCCCTCCCGCTCTCCCCTCTCCGTGATGCGTCTCCCGCGTGTGTCTTATAGTAAAGATTCAAATGAGTTGTGGTCTGCCGGGGGGGCCAAGAGGGGCGGGAGGGGGGGGGGGGTACATAAACCTTCGTCATCTTAGGGTGAGTGCCGCAAAGAAAAGAGCCACAGGTTTAAATACCCGCAGGACTAGAGGGTGCGGTTTCCCCACCTGGTTTTCCACATCTTTGCTGGGCAGAGGTGGGTTCGTGACCGCGAAGGTGTCACGGCCGGCGGCCTGGCGGTCAGACTCGCGAGACAGCGCGCCATCTCCGCCCGGTGCCGGCGCCTTACCGCAAAACCACGTCGCCGGCGCCGCGGGAACAATTAAAAGTAACTGCAAATTGGGCTGCAGATAAGGCGCTGTCTGTTTTATGCGCGCGCCCCGGCGAGCCCCTTTTGGGCGCTGCCAGCCCTGCCTGCCCGCCCGCCTGCCTGCCTGCCTGCCTGCCTGCCTGGCTTCCGCCCTCCTCCGCCCACACGTCGTCGTGTGGCCACGGAGTTTACCTTCGCCTGCGGTGGCCCGGGCAGCGATTGAATGAAAACGAGCCAGTGGCTCTGACAGGTTAAGGTGGCCGGGGACGGCCGGGGGCGGCCGGGGGCGGCCGTGGGCGGCCGGGGGCGGCCGGGGGCCGTCTGATAACCGGTCGGCGGGGATGGCCGGGCTGGAGTGTTGATGGAATGGCCCGGACAGGCACCGCCGGCCTCCCCCTGCCGGCCCAGGGGAGGGGGGCGTATCACAACGCACGATCGCTATTCTTATGGCCGTGTCCCCCCCGCCCGCCCCCGCCCGCTTGGCCTTGCCGGGGGTGATCTCAACCGCCCTGGGGGAGGTCCACTGAAACGTTTTTCGCGTCTGGCCGTGACGGCTCAACGACTGCGCACACGAGCCCTTGCCGGCCCGCCGCGCCGCGCCCCGCGGTCTAGGCGAAGTGGCGCAAGCGGCGAGGCGCCAGCGGCCCGCCGTCATCACGCTGACGCCGCTGTTCGCCTACCGGTCCTCCCACGGCTGCAGGGCCCCCAGGAACAGGCACTGCATCATGAAGAGAGTGGCATTGTGACGAAATCCTGTTTCGTAATTGCCGCCGCTCGTTCCGCACATGCGCACTTCCCTTCTTCGAATTTCTTTTTCTTTTCGCAATAAATCGCGCGTCTGTGGCGTTGCAGGCCGTGCCCCCTCCCCCCTCTCTCTCTCTCTCTCTCTCTCTCTCTCTCTCTCTCTCTCTCTCTCTCTCTCTCTCTCTCTCTCTCTCTCTCTCTCTCTCTCTCTCTCTCTCTCTCTCTCTCTCGTGCCGGTCCGTTTGTGTGGAGCAGCGCGCAGGACATCTGTGCGGCCCTCCCCGCCAAGGGGGTTGTACGTCCTGGCCAGACAAATGAGGGCTCTCACGAGGTGGCGAGGCGGGCTGCGTCCCCCTCCTCCTCCCCTCCCCCCGGCCCTGGAGACGCCAGGGGCACTCGGGTGTCTCTGTCGCACCGACGCGCCCGTCGCGGAGCCACGAGTGAGACGGCAATACTACGTGTTCGCAGCTGCGCTGCGTGCTTGCTGACTTGCGAGTAGGTTGGGGTGGGGCCGGGTAGCGCAGAGAGAACACACGAACAAAGACACCTCTCTCTCTCTCTCTCTCTCTCTCTCTCTCTCTCTCTCTCTCTCTCTCTCTCTCTCTCTCTCTCTCTCTCTCTCCTCTCTGCCGCCCCCACCCGCCAACCCGTCCTATGTGCGTGGCCTGTCACGATGGCCTCACCTTTAGAGCTCGCTCGGCGCGTGCGAAGATCTCCGCAGAAATGCTCTATTTGTACCACGGCTACAAGTGAAAATGCCGCACACTATGTGGTATGTGCGCTGCGCTCTGCTTTTCGGGTCAAAGTGAGTCGCTCTTTCGCCATGGTGCGTTGGCGAAGGCGTGTTTGTGGAACGTACTGAAGGATGGAAATTTATGCGTCCCTCGTGCAGCGCAAATAATGCAGAAGCTACTGAACTAGCATCACCCCCGTACAGTTTTCATTTTCCTACAGTGAAGCGCTGTGTTCGGAAAATGGAAATGGCACAACGGTCCCCGATCGAGGCTAGAATATTGCTGCGTCTACTACCGATTGTTTGGTCCTAAGTTCCGTACAGTGGCTTCTCCTCCCTTTTACACCAGCGCCCTCACCCATTACCCAGCAGTCGTCTCTGCGATAGAATGAGGAAGTCCGTGGAAGAAGTTGGACTCTACGCGACTCGACTCAACCCGTTGAGCACTGGGGATGAATGCGTAATGGGCCGGTTTGGTCCCGGGCCTCCGGGCCTCCGGGCCTCCGGGGCTCCGCGGCCGGGCCGGGGCCTCCTTGACTTTACTACTGGCTTGGCGCTTCCAAGTGGCTCCTTCCCTTTCCGTGCTTGCTCTTTCTCTCTCTGTCTTCCTGGTCGCCTCGTCGGCTGCGGAAGGAATGGCCGCAACCCGAGTGGGTCGTCGCGCTGGTATGAAAAATTTGCAAGCTCGGCTCCGAGGTAGCGAATTTTCATATCGGGATGTTTGTTCCAAACTCGATCGGATACGGGGCTAGGACACCGAGCTGCAGCCCGCTTGTTGCTGGCTGCTGTCTGCTGCTCTGTTTCCCTGCCGGTGTCGGCCGTATCCCATGTCGCCTTGCTTTGGTGTTTGATTCCCGGTCCGCTGGCCGGGCGGATAGGCCGGAGGCCCTGTTGAGGCGTTGCCGATGCCGGTCTCCGGACTCCGGGCTGGACTCCGGGGCCGGAGCTCCGGGCCTCCGGGTCCTCCGGGCCGGGCCGCTGCTCAAGTGCTTCCGGGGCGAGTAAAGCCTAGGCGCTGCCCTTTTACCGTTTTGCCTGCGCGAGCGGCGCGGCGACCCCCCCATTCCCCGGCCTCCCCGGCGGGTCGTAACGGAGTCTGCACCGCCAGTCCACCCCGGACTTCTAGGCCCCCGACCGCCCCCGCCGCCCCCGCCGCGTTCGGACGGGACGCGAGATCGGCAAATGTAGAAGAAGTGTCCGTCGTTGGCTCCACTGCGCGCCATTTCCGGTCCCCGCCTGGCCGGCCCCGCCCGGCTACGCCCCCTTTCACAGCCCCATATCCGAGTGATTCCTCGGCTCTCGGGGCCGGTAGGTGGTAAGGGAGGGGCACCTTGTCTTGTGCTTCCTCCTCTGTGAGATAAAAGAGTCTGGGGGGCGTTAGGCGGGGCGGCATGAGTGACGGCACGGATCGACCTTGGCGGCCAACTCTTTTGCCTTTCATTGGTAATTACCATACTCAACAACTTTCCCCTTCGTAGAGAGAGAGAGAGAGAGAGAGAGAGAGAGAGAGAGAGAGAGAGAGAGAGAGAGAGAGAGAGAGAGAGAGAGAGAGAGAGAGAGAGAGAGAGAGATAGGCGGGCGGGAGGGTAAAAGAGAGGGGGGCGGGAAGTTTCTTCACTCTAATCACTTTCGCCCTTTCCGGCCCATTCCCCTGCTTGCTGGCCCGACTCATGTCTTAGGTAATCGGCCAGACTTAATGGCTGGGTGCGAATTCCTTAAGTGTATAGTGAGTGCGCGGTTGGGGACCTGCCCCGCACGGGGACCTCCTACCCCGGGGGCTGTCGAGGACCGCACGAAGACCCCCCCGAATACCTACCGGGGACCTTGGTTCGCCACCGATGAAAGGTGCGCGCACGCCGGGTGTTAGCTGCGGTTCAACGAGCACGCAATGGCGTGGCAGCGGCCCAAGTTTAGCGCGATCGACAGCAGGAATTTCGTTGTGGGAGAAAGAGTTCGCGTAGAGAGAGAGAGAGAGAGAGAGAGAGAGAGAGAGAGAGAGAGAGAGAGAGAGAGAGAGAGAGAGAGAGAGAGAGAGCGAGAGAGCACGAGAGGGAATCCCGTCTAATGGCTCCGAGACAGGCGGAGGCGAGCTGGTCCGGCCGGCGGGCTCCAATGAGTGTGTGTTTGTGTCCTCCCTGGCCCTCTGCTTTATCCCCTTTGAAGCCACGTCGTCCTGCAGGAATGAGGTCTCCCTTCTCTCTCTCTCTCTCTCTCTCTCTCTCTCTCTCTCTCTCTCTCTCTCTCTCTCTCTCTCTCTCTCTCTCTCAAACACACATACACCCTATCTCAGGGCCTTACTTTCCCGCTCGGGCGTGGCAGCGGCGGCTCTTTGGTCTTTTCCCTCGCGCGGCAGGCCGGTCGCAAAACGTGCGTGAAATCCATCGGCAGCCATCGCTGTGTGTGTGTGTGTGTGTGTGTGTGTGTGTGCACCGTGCCCGGCCCCGTGTGCCTAAACGGTCCGTGTGCCGGGCTGCCGCACAGGTTGTGGAGCGGGCCGCATCCCGTGCCGCTCTCCCGCTGCTCCGCTGCAGTTCCATACCGCTGTCTGTCGTCGCCCTCCCGTCCCCCGGCCAACTGCTTTTGATACTCGGACGGCATCGCGTCGGGTTTGAGTCCAGCGGCAGTCCTCCACACACGGAGAAAAAATTCCAGCGCTTCCAGCACTGAGTCGCCCTGGGGAAATCCCCCTCACCCTTGTTATTTATTTTTGGCTGACATTGGGAAAGCAAAAGGATAGAGGAAGGAAGACCCCTCTCACAGGCGCGCACCGCCGGGAACGGTTGTACCCGTAGGACCACACGGCTACCAGAGACTCGTGAGAGTACAAGGGCGGACAGAGCCATTTGGCCCACCCGTGCGTGGCGCTAACTATAACAAAAAGTTCCTCCACCAAAATTTAAGTTCTCAGAAAAAGCGTTTACTTCTTGTCTGAAAATCAACTAAAAACTTAGCTCTGACCACAAATCTTTTTCCTCGGTGCACTCCTCTCCTCCCGCTCTCCATGCTTGCGTGAGGTGTGTTGGTTGTGAAATTTAAAGCCCAAGGCCGCGCGTGGGGATGGCGGTGACAGCCGCTGTCCTCTCCGGGAGCCGGAGCCGAGGCCCGGAGCCGAGGCCCGGAGCCGAGGCCCGGAGCGGAGGCCCGGAGCCGAGGCCCGGAGCCGGTTCCGGAGCCGAAGCCGAGGCCTGGAGCCGAGGCCGGAGCCGAGGCGGAGCCGGTTCCGGAGCCGAAGCCGAGGCCTGGAGCCGAGGCCGGAGCCGGAGCCCGCGGGGCAATAAGGCGGTGTGGATCGCAAGTTCCCGGCGTCTGCAGGCGATATGAAACGGGGCCGTGGTGCCGCGCCCGCTCCTTCCTCTCTCACCTTTTCGCTATCTTTTCTCGCGCTTGAACGCGCCGCTTGTATATACGCGGTATGCGCTCCCCGGTGCAGCGCTGCCAGCCTCTCCTCACCCCCTTCGTGTTGCTTGCCGTCGTGGTCGTGGATTTGGCCCGGACGCGCAGCTCGTAAGGGTGAAGTGCAAGCAAAAAGAAAGAACGATGGAAAAATATTCCTAGCGGGTGAAAAAAACAACAACAAGTGACGCGCTCGAAAAAAAGGCAGTATAAAAAAAATACTTTTGAGAAAGGTGTGATTTTACTCTTTTCCATGCACGTCATTGTTTTGCCAGCACCGTGATTTATTTACCTGCACTTTCTCTGGTCCGGTCCGGACGCAGCTCTGCGACTCGGCTGGGACACCGTCCGGGCACACCGTGTCCTCCTGTCCCCCTTCGTTTGCCATCGAAATCAAATCGGCGTACCCCACCGCCTACCGGTCCATCGGAGAGGCCATCCGGGACCGGTGGGCCCGGAGGGGGAGGAGGGAGGGGCCCTGTTTACTGTGGCCGGCGGGGCGGTGCGGGGGCCTCGGGGGCCGAAGGCGCTGCTGTCGGTCCCCGTGGCCCCCTGAGGGGTTTGGTGGACCGGAGCGCTGGCCGCCCCGCCCGCCCTGCTCTCGTTAGGGATGCAGCCCTCGGAGCTCGCGGAGCCCGCGGAGCCCCCGCAGCCCCCAAGCACACACACACACACACGGCACATACACGCCATCCATACGACCCGCAATACGTTAAGCACATAAGGAGCTCCGTGTGGAAACCTCTGGTCTTGCGTTCGCGGACCGCAAGCCTTTGCGCGCGCTTTGCTTCTCGATCTTCATTTTTCTTTCTGCTGCGTGGTATCTTTTTTTCCCTTTTTATATCCTTCTCCTTCCCAACCATGCATTTCCAGCCGCACACTTAAGCGGGATTTACTTGAGGATTTACGTGTGTGCGGCGCATCTTATTTTTCCTTCTTTTTTTTTTTTTTGCTCGCTTTGCATATAATTGCATTATTCCTCACTCGACTTTACCCCTCTTTCCCAACCCTGGCTTCTCTCTCTCTCCTTCCTCAAGCGCCTCATTCTTCTGTTCCTTTTCCGCGCTCCCTCTCGGAATTGCTGGGAATTTCTTAAAGCCCGGAGTGGTCCGGCGGTGGCCACAGACACGTGTGTCGCCGCTGTGGCAAACTATGCATGACCTGTTTCGTTCGAGTTTTAATTACTCAATCCCGCGTACTCGTCGGGCGTAAGTGCTGTCCTCTGGTACGCCGCAGCAGCAGGGCCACTCCACCTGACGGCCGCTGGCCCGCTGGCGGCGGAGGGGGAGTTGCTACGGAATGACGCGCTGTTGCATAATCTCGCGACGTTTTGCATGTCGTTTTGGGGGTGGTCGTGTCGCAGCAGCCTCGGCATGTGTGTGTATGTGTGTGTGTGTGTGTGTGTGTGTGTGTGGCGTGAAGTACGCCATGCGGAGTAACGCCCTCTTAGCTCGCGGCGGGCCCCGCACAGCCGACTGTGTTTTTGCCCACCCGCTCGCCAAAGCATAGCGCCGTCTGATTTGATTTCGTCTTTGTAAAGAGGTCGCCGGGGTGGCCCGGGGCTGTCCACGACGGAGGGTGTGTGCGACGCCTAAGTGATACGAGGACGTTGACACCGCCGGGGTCGCGGCGTCCTTGACGCGCCGGGGGGTTGTTATAGGGCATTAGGGTGTTATACAGCTCCTTCGCGCCGCCCGCCGCCGCCCGTCCTGGGAAGCACTTGAGTGCCCCGGGGCCGCGCGCCGAGGCCACGAAGGCCGTGGCGAAGGCCGTAGCACAGGTCCCCTGAGCAGATTTTATTGCATATCTTTTCCATGCATTTGGATCTGAGGGCCCGAAAGTGAGTTTGAGGGCGTCTTTATACCCCGCCTGCCCCCTCCTCCCCGTTCTCCCAGTACCTGTCTACTCCCAGTGTCCTTGTCACGGGAGCCCGGGCGTCAAAGGAATAAAAATAAATTAAAAATAATTGTGAGAAGCGATAGTGGAGCTGCGAATAACGAACGCCAAGCGAAGAGCGTGGCGCGTTAAGCGCGACGGGGAATCGAACCGGAGTCCCCCGTTCTCTTGACGACGTCGGCATGTCCTGCGGTGGGCGTCGCCGCAGACGTTATTGGGGTAAGTCACATCCACCCCATCCATCGCCCGCGCCCCCACCCCCGCCACGCGCCGCCACGCGCCGCTACGCGCCGCCACGCCCGCGGACGTGATCGACATCGGCAGATGAACGGAGTGAGTGAGGGCCGATGCGGCGCGAGGAGTAATCCCGTACGAAGCGGCGCGCGGCGGCCTCAGCGGAGCGCCGTGCGGGTAGGCAACCGGGGCGCACCGGGGCCGAGCGGGCTTGCCTATCCGCGCCTTGGAGGCCGCCTCTCCGCGCCGCGCTGCGCTGGGGGTGCATGGGAGGTGGGTTGTGTTCGGCAAGGACGCTGCCGCGTAGTGTTTGTTCTTTCACCCTGCCAAAGTCCCCTGCCTCTCGTCTGTCCCTGTCGCCCGCACTCCTCCCGCCCCCCAGCTCCGGGTGCCTAGGTGCCTCCTCCGGCCAGTCGACCGCCCTCTTTTCCGGCTCCGGCACCGCGTCCCGCCCACCTCCGCCCGCACCGCCCTTCTCTCGCCTGGCCGGCATAAAACTCCTCATAGTGGCCATACGCTCGTCAGTGTGGGACGGATTTGCATCGAAATGACGGACGCCCCAGATTGCGTTGGCCGTGCGAATGACACGGCCCGGGGCCCGAGGCCCCGCTCTGGCCGGCCCTCCCTTTCATCTACACCCCCTCTCCTTTCATCCCCCTCACCCCCCACCCCCCGGAGGCCGTGTTTTGTGACGCTCGAAATCATTCAACATCACACTATTCATGCTGCACGGCGCGCCGCGCGGTTGCAACGCCGTCAGCGCCAGCCCAGCAGTCCTGCACGGACAAAGTTTTTCCAGCGACACGGTCTCCCCGGGCCGCCGTGCTGCCGGGGGCCCCCTGGGCCCCCAGTGGGGTCCGTGTGCAGTTGAGCTGGCGGCGCGCGCCCTCGTATAATTTCTGCCGCGACCGGTCTGGCGCCAGTGCGGGGAGCGACACCTGCGGGCACCTGCGGGCACCTGCGGGCACCTGCGGGCACCTGCGGGCACCTGCGGGCACCTGCGGGCACCTGCGGGCACCTGCCCTGCCCGGTCCGCCGTGTGGGTCAGTCCAGGGGCCGCCGTCCGCAGCCGGCCGCCCCGATAGCCATCGGCCGCCGCTGGCCTGGGTGGGTGCGCGGTGTGCCCGCTCTTTGATACTCATTGCCCCCCGCCCCCCTCCTCATTGCGTGGGGGCCCCGCTGGGGGACACTTGAGTGTAATTGGACGTGGTATGACAAGGGGACGCCGGACCGGCACCACAAGAAGATGAGGCGCCGTTTGCGTTGATTGGTAATTTTAGAGGAAATAAACGAGGAAGGTTTTTTTTTGCCCTTGTTAGAAAACGAGCTTCCAATTCCTTTTAAAATGTGTGTGTGTGTGTGTTTTGTGAGGTTCAACCTGAATTCTAGCTCGGGAGGGCTTGTCCGGTTGGTCCTGTAGTGTAGGGCCTCGCGGCCGATGGGAGGGCCCCTGGGGTGCACAGCTCCGCTCGGTGTCAGCGAGCCATCACCATTTGTCATGGCGTGTCCGAGGCCGGGCGGCGGCCGAGACACCCACCACGGCCACCATACGGCGTCTGCGTGCTCGGCGGCCCTTCGTGACGCGGCCGCTCGTCGTTTTGTGAGCGCATCGCGGCGGGAAATTATGGTGATGACATCGACCCGCCCACTTTGGCCGTCATCTCACTGCCTTGCCCGGCCCCGGCCTCTGGCCTGCATTCGCGTGCGCATCCTTTCCGGGGCGCTCTTCCGGGGTCGCGGCGCCGACGACGGTGACGCCCGGAGTTCGGGGAATGTGTGCAGCGGTGTGCAGCGGCCGGCAGCGGCCTCGGCAGCTTGTGCGTTACAAGGCCGCGAGGGGGGCCGTCCTCCGGCACTGCGGACCGCGGGCGGACACCAGACCTGGGTGGCCGCGGGCCGGGTCGGGCCGGGCAGTACCGGGGGGTCGGCGGTCTCGCGTTGCAGCCAAACCGTGACGAATGAGAGATCTGTGGCGTGTGATAAATCGGCTGGACGTCCGCCGTCTGTCCTGTTACAAGGGATATGCGTCGTCCGCCGTCAGAAATAGACCCGCAATGAGCTAACTCGGCGCCGCCGCCGGCATGCTGCGCCTTGCATGCTGCACTTATGCAGAGCGGGCGTGGCTTGCATGTTATGTCAGACATCGCCCGCAAGGAGACACTGTGGTCGCCGTCCCCCCCCCCCCCCGGTTGCCCCGCCATTATGGCATCTGTGGCGTAATGGGTCAATCCTGAGGGGTAATTCTGCCATCGATTTTGTAATGGTGTGTGTGCCACGTCGAGACCGCGGCTGTAGCGCCGCAAGACTTGTACTGATCCTCGAGTCAGCCTCGTGCTGCAGCACCTCACGGGTCGTGTAAATTTACCAATTTTTTTTCACTCTCATATTTTTTCGGGGGTCCTGTGCGAGGCCTCGTGGTCGCGTGTTTCTCTTCCTTGCTTCGATCAGTCGCAGGGAACTTACAGCGGACGTGAACAGAGGGGGTGAAAAAAAATAGCGGTGCCGCGGTAAGCGGCGCCTCAAGCCGGCCGCCCGTCCCCAGCCGGAATGGCCCGATTTCCTGTTTCCATCCGTTTTAAGCCCTCATAAGCGGTTTTTGATGGCCGTCGCGTAGTTGGCGCACCTCCCTCATCGGACTTGGGGTCGTTACCGGCCTCGACGAAGGCGGCGTCGCCGGACCGCGCGCTCCCCACCCGGGGCAGCCCGGGGCAGCCCGGGGCAGCCCGGCCCCCCTGGGAGTTCGGAAAGTTGCTGTGTTGCGTAGTCCAATCGGGAAAAGTGTCGTAACTCGCTTTTCAGCACCTTGTCGGGCTCTGCTACCGCTGCTGCTGCTGCTGCTGCTGCTGCACCGCCGATAAAAGTGTACGGGGCGACACGGGTGGCGGCGCAGAGGCCATCCTCAGCACGCCGCCCCCAGGGCTGTATAATTTGAAGATCCCGATCGCAGACGATTCTTTCTTGACAATAGAATCACTGGCCGCGCCTCTGCCGCATCAGAGCACTCCGGGTGAAATTCCGTGGTGCACCGCAGCAAGTGCGGACGGAGCCGGCCCGTCGGAACTGCTATCCTTCACAACGTTTATTACAAGTTCTGTGTAAAAGTCGCCCCCCAAAACGTTACATCGTATCGGTCGAACAGTGTATGTGTGCGCAGAGGGTGCGCGCCGGGAGATACGTGTCAAGTGATAAAGCCGGATTGCCAAGTTTTTCGAGTCGGCCGCAGCCTGGCGGCGCGGGCTGCGCGGACCGATAGGACAGCTGCTGAACGCCCAGCCCCCGACAGCTGACACCACCACCACCACCACCGCCACCACCAGCAACGCACACCTCGCACGCACGCGCGCACACACACACACACACCCACACACACACACGCGTGCTCAATATTTGCTCGCACCCTGAAAAAGAGAACGCGCGAACTTGCTACATACATACGGTCCCCATACCATTCGACGAGGAATGGCTTGGTGCGAGAAACCCGAAAGTACATCTATGTAGTAGTTCGCCCCCCCCCTTCTCCCCCGGTTCCGCGTTCCACGTTTGGTTAGTTAACTCGCGCTGGGTCATCAACTCCTCCGCGGAGTGTGTTTTGCAGCGCCAGCCCCATCATGATTGCTTCGCACTTTTCAATATTGCACTCTCTCCCAAAGCCATCTGTGAACGTGGTGGTCCTTTTATTTTGTTTCGTTGTGGAATAAATAGAGTTGAGAGGAGAGAGAGAGAGGGGGGGGGGAAGCAGAGAGAACTGAGGAGAAAGGAAACAGAGTTGAGGGGGGGGGGGGTGAAAGCGAGGAAGGGGTTCTATCTTGTTGCTATAGCGAGTATCGGGCAGTAATGTCTTTCAAAAGGAGGTCTTCCCCTGTTTTCCTAGTGGAAATATCAGCAGCTGAAACTAGTATATTGAGTAACCATGGAAAGCTCGGAATTCTTATTCATGGAGGAAGAGGGGGAACCGTTATCTAGACCATGGTACAATCTGCTTATCGACGTGTCTCTTATGTTCCAGGTATGTGAGGAAATCGTCGTCTGGACGAGGCGGGAACACTGCTGTAAGAAGTAAGCGAGTCACCTAAAATAGGGCGTACACAACTTTTCGTGTGTTATTCAGCCCAACTGTCGTCTTTCATCTTGCCTCTTATTCCAGCTGACACACTAGAAAGGCCCAACATGGAACGAGCGGAGGCGATTCAATCGCACTGCAGCCAAAGTGGCCACTTTCTGAAATGAGTGGTCGATGAATATGCAACAAAGTTGCGGGAGAAAGTTAGTTTAGGCGAGCGACGGGTCGACTTTTGATAACAAAAAGTCGCCTCGCCCCCCCCCCCCCTGCTTTTCTCCGGTTTTCTTGTTATATTCACGCTTTTTGCAGCTGTCGCCCCCCGGAGATTATTGGGGATACGAGGAGTGCGTCTGGACGGCGTCCCAATCGACCTTGCCGAATGTTTAATTAAATCTGTCCGGGAAGGCTATGAAAAATATGTTGCGGAGAGCGGCGAGGTGAAGAAGGGCAGCAGCAGCAGCAGCAGCAGTGACTGCAGTACAGCACACCTCTGATTGGGTTCACGCGGGGAACTATTACATTCGGGTTGGCAAAGTTTGGACGCGGCGTGCGGAGCTCTCCATGATTTAGGAAGAGCCCGTGCCGCACTGCCCGCCTACCTCCCCCTCCCCCTCCCTCTCTCCCTCTCTCTCTCTCTTACCTCTCTCCCACTATGGTGCGAGTGAATTGTTTTGTGTTGGTTCCCCACCCCACTGCGACACGGCGGCGTTCGCCCCGGCTCGGATCGGCTCTGCAGGGCTCGGCTGGGCAGTCGGGTTTCTTTGCTGTGCTCGTCGCGTGGCGCGTGCCAGAGGCCGGGTCGGGCGTGTGCCGTGTGCGCCAGGCCTGCAAGGCCTGCCAGCCCAGCGCTGCGGTGCGTACACCTGGCCACCGGGCGCCCACCGGGCCACAGGCCACAGGACAGCAGCTGACTCTGGTCATGGGGGAGGGGAGGGGGAGGGGACCGCTTTTGGACCCGAGCCTGCTGCTGCTGCTGCTGCTGCCGCTGTGAAGGGTCATATTGATTTCTCATTATGCTTTGGCAGCGCGGTCCGACCGCTTTTTCGCGCCCCTCCATCACGCCACCGCGGCGCTGTCATTAGTATGAACGTGGCGACGCGTTGCGACGCGACTAGGCCGGCGGGGGATTCGAACCCACGACTTTACGTTCGGCAGTCTCATCCTCTGACCACTCAGCTACAGGACGCCAGCGCCGGGCGGGAGCGTTGCTAGATGCGGCAGCAGCCGGGGCCAGAGGAGGGGCGCGGTCAATTACCACTAATGCGGTTACCGCCGCGGACCGATAATGAACGAATTAGTTGCTGAATGAATGAACAGTGCGCAGCTGCATCCCCGCCCCGCGCTGAGGCCGCCGCTCGGAATCGAATCCCTCTCTGACGAAACGCGTTGTTAACGAACAGTTACAAGTGTGGTCACCATCGAGAGGACACCTTGTTGTTCGCGGCCGGTGTGTAAATTGGGGCCATCTGAGGGAGTGAGGCTAATGAGTGGGACTTGCGCTGCTGAAGAACCGGGGACCAGGTGTCTTCGACTGTGTGGGCCGGCCGTGCGTCCCCCTCCGGTCCCCCTCCGGTCCCCCTCTCCTGCGGCTGCTCGGCCAGCTGACTCCGAGTGGTTACCGTGTCCAGACGCTGCCCCTGTCGGCGTCCATTAGTCGGGGTACATCAGTGCCATGCACACTACAACAAAGTCCTGCCGTAGGGAATGCAAGTAAACGGATAGTAGTCCTCACGTGCAAAGCTTTTTGCGCACATTTCTGTGCGCACGCTATGCATGCCGCACGTATTCTTCCGCAAATTAATCGCAAAAATAAATCGGACGTTGTTAAGGTTTCCCCGCCCCGTCGCGACCCGCAATTGCGTATGGCCGGCACGTCCGCCGTCACGCACTATGCGCTTTATTATTTTTTTATTATTTTTTATTTTTGCGGTGTGGTGCGGGTCGTCGGGGGCGGCAGCACGGAGCGGCGGATACAGGTTGCGGTGACCGGGCCCTGACCAAAGGCCCTGACCGTACCCACCGCGGTATACGGAGGCCCCCCCCCCCCCGGGGGGGGGGTCCCCGGTCTGTCTTCCTTCACAAAGGGGCCCCTAATAACGATGCGACGCTGCACAGCTCATTGTGCACCGCTACCGGCGACACACGTAACGAGGACTGACAGGAAAGTGTGTGCCGCCTCCACCGTACAGTGTGTGACCCAGGTGGGCGTCGTCTGCCACCCGGAGGCCGGGCCGCCGGGCCGGGCGGGCATTCCTACATGAGAAAAATACGTTCATTATTTGCTGTACGCTAGAAATGCCCATATTATCGGGGCAGAATTCCTGTGGTCTTGGCCTTCTCTCTCTCTCTCTCTCTCTCTCTCTCTCTCTCTCTCTCTCTCTCTCTCTCTCTCTCTCTCTCTCTCTCTCTCTCCCCATATATATCCCCCCCCCTCTGAGTCCTTGCGGCCGACACCCGTCTGGAACTGGTCGCCCGGCGCACCTGGCCTGCGGTGTTGGGGGGGGGGGGGGGGGGGGGCGGTCACCTGAAGGAGGCACGGCGCGTGCCGGGCGGGGTGCGTGGCGACGTATGGCGACGCGTGCGGAAGGATGTTATCAGCGTGCCCACTAAGATATCACGGCCTTGGGGTACAGTGCGTACTCGAGGAATTCTTATTGGCCAAACGGGGGGGGGGGGGGGGAGAATGTGCCTCCTGATGAAAGCTGGGCACACGGGAATCTCTGTCCTCTTTTCATTTTCACTCCGCCCGCTCTGTTCCCTTTGCGTATGTACCGCTGGTCATATGCAATGCACCATACGCAATATCGAGTTGAGTTTTTATTTGGTTTTGCGTATTCTTTTTATTTCCCTACCTTTTGACGCGCGCTCAGAGGTGTAGTGCGTGTGGAAGGGGTCGGGGAGGGGGGAGGGTGCTCTGTGCCCAGGGACTTCCTGGAAGTGTGTGTGTGAGAGAGAGAGAGAGAGAGAGAGAGAGAGAGAGAGAGAGAGAGAGAGAGAGAGAGAGAGAGAGAGAGAGAGAGAGAGAGAGAGAGAGAGAGAGAGAGAGAGAGAGAGAGAGAGAGAAAGAGAGAGAGAGAAAGAGAGAGAGAGAAGGGGGGGGGGGGTTCGTGTAATGGTCTGATTGCTATGCACGACCGCTCGCCATTGAAAAGGCCTGGGATAGTCATAGTCCGATCGGATGTCCTATGGCGTTCGACTCGCCTCGGCTTGCGGGGTCGTCGCACCTCTCTTTCTCTCCTCACGCCACGCAGTCCGGGCATAGTTATTGAAATTTAAAGCATTCAAAGGCACTGGCAAAACAGCGTTAAACTGGCTGGTTGAGTTGAATGATGTCTATGCGGTGCTGTTGCACTACGCTGAGAGCGATGCAGACATTTTCCAACCGTGTTCGACTCGAAGCGCATTTCCGTCTCGTGATAATTGCCCCCAAATTACACGTAAATCCTGGTAGGTGCGATGACCGCCCCCGTACTAAATGTTTGTGCCCCGCCTCCCCCCTATTTGGGCGGCCAGTGGAGCCGCACCAATTGCTTCCGCAGGTCGGCTGCCTGCTGCTGCCGCTGCTGCTGCCGCTGCTCACTGCAGTGTGCTTGCCACCTGAGATGGTGTCGGGGAAGAGGGGCGGGAGCGCTCGTGGAGCGATGATGCACGTGTACGAAATGTACCTTTATAAATTTTGTACGATTCTTGAGTCAGCCTGAGGATTTTAAGAACAGTTGTCGACTGGAAATTTTGCAGCCCAAACCGTGTGTGTGTGTGTGTGTGTGTGTGTGTGTGTAATGCCATTTTCTTTTCCGTACCACTTACACAGTGCTTCATTCCTCATATGTCCGTATATCTCCGAGGTGCGTGCGTGCGTGTGTGCGCCCGTGTGCGTGTGTGTGCTTGCTGGGGGGGTGCGGGGGTGTTTGCAGGTGTGCCGTATTAGTCTGGCCCGGTGGTAAAGGGTTGGCGCGGGCGGGGCAATGCTATTAAGGGAGCGACGGCGGGAGAGGGTGACCACTCGACTCCCGCCCCTAATCTTAAGTACCATCATAACCACCACACACACACACACACACACACACACACACACACACACACACACACACACACACACACACACACCCGCGCGGACACCATAGCGTGGACTGCATTTCCATTTCCTATGCGACCTCCGAAGCGGACCGATCGCTTTATCTTGGAACGCGTGTCGGCTGCGAGCGGCGGTGGCGGTAGGCAGAGTCCTGTGGTGGTGGCGGCGGCGGCGGCAACCGCAGCTGTATCACTATCATTACGGCTGTTGTCGTTATTATATACTCGAAAACGCGCCGGGAAAGCGGAAACAAAAACACTGTGCGCCATGTTTATTCGTCTCGTCTAATTCAATTACCCTCGCGGGGAGAGCAGCAGCAGCAGCAGCAGCAGCAGCAGCAGCAGCAGCAGGTCGCGTGGCGCGGCGCGGGGGCCGCCGATGTGCGCGAAAGTGAATGTATTGTTTGTTGCGCTTATCCTCGGCGCTGTGCTGCCCGGTGACTCCGCGCTGCTGCGGCTGCTTCTGCTGCTGCTGCTGCCTTATTTCTGGCCGGCAGTGAAACTGGATGGAAGGGGGTCATTTTTTTGGGGGGGGGGGGGGGGGGGGCGGAGACGTACTCGTGATGGTTGCCTCCGACTTGAAAGAGTAATGGCGGCTGCACGCAAGGACCCCGTCCCCGTCGCCGTCACTTTATGATAATTTCCCGTGTAAAATTCCTCCCACCAACTAATTGAATTTCGGACTCATTGGAGCGTGTGATGAATGTATGACCCCCCCCCCCCCCCCCGCTTTGCTCCCTCCTCGTGAGTACCGTGAGGACCGGCCCAGTCCGGCCTCTGAGGTGTGTCTGTGTGCTGCCTGTCCGGCCTGTGAGGTGTGTCTGTGTGCTGCAAACCGTTTTATAAGGTGTTTCGCTGTGCGGCGCGGTTAAACGCCCTGTTATGCGCCCCTATACCGCGATGATGATTTTTGGCCGAAGCCGAAATGTGGGTCGGGACGATCCCCCCCCCCCCCCCCCCCCCCATCCCTGCTGTGCGCTGTGCTGCCGCTCTGGACGCAACGTTATTCCGCGTGCATTGATATGACGTCGCGTTATTTCAGTTTCGTGCTTCGGCGGGAAGGCTTTAATGCGCCTGTGTGTGTGTGTGTGTGTGTGTGTGAGTGCGCGCGCGCGCGCAGTGGAGTCACCACACCACGTTGCGCCACAGACGCGGAAGCACGCTCGGTGCACACGGCGGCCGACACGGGTACACACACACACACACACACACACAACACAGTCGAACGGACGGACGCTCGCCGCCGATGTATGCAGTGAGCCGGCCGCCCCCGGAGTGTAGTGGTGTAAAGCACCGTGCGACACACGACCGGCCGGCGCACCCTGGCGCCTCAGCCGGCGCCCTCAGCCTGTGCCCTCAGCCGGTGCCTCAGCCGGCGCTCTCAGCCGGTGCCCTCAGCCGGCGCCCTCAGCCGGCGCCTTTCCTGTTGGCCCCCCGGTGCACCGAGCTGGGTGCCAACATGGATTGAGATGCAATCTGGGCCGTCGGCAGGGGTCCCGCCGCGGGGCCGCGGGGGCGGTGGGGGCGGCAGGGCGCAGCGGGTGCTGTATTTACTCGGTACAGTCTCCTGTCCCGCGGCGGCAGCACCAGCGTTCGCACAGCATTTGAAAGCAGGCAGCGAGGAGGGGACGGGGAAAGGTCGTGAAAAATGGCGCAGGGTGAATCCCCGACCCGAATCCTCTTTAAAATGCCATTTGGCGCGCGCTCGATTTACTTTTCGCACTGCTTCCGGGCCCCGCCCCGCTCTGCCCCGCCACCGCTCATCCAGGTCTTTTCATTCCACCCCTTTTTCCGGGGCGGTTCCATCTCTATTTTATATTATTATTGCCGCGTGTGTGGCGCGGCGTCGTTTTGTTTTCTGCTGTCATTACTGTTTGGCTTTGAGGCCCCGCGCGTCGCATCGAATACGACTGGCGCAATCTGGGGGAGGGGGGGGGGGCGGTCAAATAATTGTATCAACGCGCGCACGGCCTGCATCAGCGGTGGCGGCTCGGCTGCCGTTATACTATATCCGGTGGATGCGCTGGCAGCGTGCAGGACACACAGGATGAGGACATTTGAGTGTCACATCGGCGCGGACGTTTGAATCGTCGCGCCAATTCGGGCGGCATCCTGCTGAGGCCGCTCGCTGCGCTGCGTCGTGGGCGGCGCCCGATGCTATCTCTGTCTCCTTTCCCCACCCGCAGCCCCGGCCGCGTACTTACGCACAGCGCCCCGCCGCCTCCGAACGGCGCTCGTGGACTTCCCTATCCCTCTTTCTCTTTTGCTCGGACCCGCCGCATACGACACGACTGCGGAGACAGCCCGACGTGCGCGGGTGGTATGAAAAATGATGGCGTGCCTGGGCTGCGTAAGTAATGAGGTGGGTGAGCACTGCCGGGTCTGCAATTCACAACAATATCCATTAGCCTCCGGGGCCCGGCCAGGGGCTGCCTGGACGGGCCGGGGGCAGCCGGGGGCGGCCGGGGGGGGGGGGCAGCCGGGGGCAGCCGGGGGCCGGCAAGGGCCTAACTACCGCAAGGTACCCAGGTGACAAAGTGGCAAGTGAAAATCTGAGAGGGGCTGTGCTACGGCTGACTGGGGGCACGAGTTCGATCACGGGGCCGTCCACTTGTTACGTAACGCTCGTAGTGACAACCGGTGACCTGTGCTGTGACCGACGCGAGCCCTTTGTGGCAATCTGTGTGTTTGTGTGCGTGTGTGGCCCGTTGTGTTACGGTGACTGGTGTGCCTGCCCGCCACATGGCCGCCCGTGCGCCGACGACCCGCGTTTGACTGTCCTTGTTGCTCTTGTTGTACTCCCGCCAACTCTTTTCATCTCTCCAAGTTTAAGAATAAAAATAAAAATAATTATTGTTTGTTATTTTCATTTTTTTATCATCATTATTTCCCTGTCTTTTGTTTTCCAGTTTGATATGTAGTGAGAAAGAGACGACGCATAGCGTACTGCATTACATACAGTTGCGTGAGTGCGAGAAGGAGGGGGATAGAAGACCGACCGGCTGCTATGGCGGGAGGGGCGCACATTAAATATGGTGTGTGTCCGCCCCTTATTATCCATCAAACTCTTGCCTCGCTTGGATGATTTAGTTCTCTCTCTCTCTCTCTCTCTCTCTCTCTCTCTCTCTCTCTCTCTCTCTCTCTCTCTCTCTCTCTCTCTCTCTCTCTCTCTCTCTCTCTCTCTCCCTCTCTCCCTCTCTCCCTCTGACCCCCATGGAAACATGAGGCCGCGCTGTATGGTGTGTGTAGCGCAGCGCCGCGCGTTTTGTGTGCACCGTCCTTCTTCGTTTGTGGTCGTAAACAGCCGTCCGAACGTCTTACCCGGTTTAGTACCCACTGCTTGCATGGTACGACAGCGGTGCCGGGGCAGGGCGGGGCGGGGCGGGGCCGAGCCGAGGCGTGTGTCGCACGTGAAAGGCTTGTCGTACCCAACGCGGCGTCCCAGCGGGCCTGCAAAGGGCCCGTTCACAAATTATACGTAACACACCTCGATGGGCGTAAGCTAGCTGAAGTTTGAAACTTCATCTGCTAAAAAAAGGTTTTACCCTCCGTTTTGTGAAGATGTGCTCTTTTCGAATTTTCCCGTATTTCTTTCTGGCCGTTGGCCGTTTTCGATGTTTTTTTCCGCTGCAAAAAATACAAAAGAATTGGAGTTTCTAAAGCGCCGATTCCGGGACATACCCCGTGCTCGAGCGACCCCCTGCAGCGTTACCTAGTTCTGCACGACCCCGGGAGCAGGCTGATCGGACTTAAAACCGCCCGGCAGCACCGAGGTCTCTAGCCTCTCCAGCCTCATCATTTATTCAGAGTTTCCGGCGCCTGCAGCACTTATTTTCCCCTGCCCCCGTTATATTTCCCCCTGGCGGTCACTTCTCTAGGATGGCCATTCTGGAAAATCATAATTTTTCGCCGGCTGCGAGTTTGTTTTAGAGCGCGCGGAACCCGTTATGAGAGTCGAGGCGCCGCCGGCCGGGCCGTGCGACTATAGTGGATTATTGTTGAGGGAGGCAGCGGGACCATACTTTACCGAGTGGAAGTGTGTTCATTCTTTCCTAATCCGGCTTTCTTCCGGTCTCAACTGCTCATCCCCCTTTCTTTTCTCCCCCTCCGCCGCCGCGAACGCGCAAACACCGAGATTGGCGTTTGCACCCCGCCGTGCCCCGCTGCCACGTCCCCCGCTTTTGTTCGGGGCCCC
This sequence comes from Odontothrips loti, assembly GCA_038380765.1. NCBI lineage: Eukaryota > Metazoa > Arthropoda > Insecta > Thysanoptera > Thripidae > Odontothrips > Odontothrips loti. The sequence goes on from CM076247.1 coordinate 12,630,993, forward strand.
GCACCTGCCGACCCCCGCCGCCTGCGTGCGTTGTGCCTCTCGGCGAGACAAATTCCTACTCCCGCTCAACGGCATGCGGCGAGAAACTTCGACGCCCCCCGACCTCATCTCGGGGGAGCTGGAGCGGGAGCTGGAAACTTCCCCCGAGCGATACACACATTATTGCTCAGTCGAAAGCAAAAGGCATGACTCGTGAGTGTAGAGTGAAGCGGGAGCATGAATTCCTCCTCCGACGCACGACACTCGGACCGTGGCGCTGTGGACCTGTCTGCGTCCCGAGGGGAGCCGCTCTCGCTGGACGCTCTCTCTCGGCATGATCACCGCTGGGGCCGACTCTCACCGCTGAGTCTCTCACTCGGCTGGCTTCGGGCCGCCCTTCTGGCGAGTTGTAAAGGCGAGCATCCAGCGACCCGATGACGAGGAGGGCGAATTAATTGGTACAGGTAGGTGACGGGGGTGGTGGTGGTGGTGGTGGTGGTGGTGGTGGGGGGGGGGGGGGTGACAGCACCGAATCCCACCGCCCGGGGCACCTTGGATTCGCAGTGTGCCGGTGGAGCAGGCGACGAGGAGTCCCCCCCCCTCTCTTTCTCTCCCTCTGTCTCCCCCCCCCTCTCTCTCTCTCTCTCTCTCTCTCTCTCTCTCTCTCTCTCTCTCTCTCTCTCTCTCTCTCTCCCTCTGTCTCCCTCTCTCTCTCTCTCTCTCGACCTCCCAGCGTCACCGTCACAGTCAGGCCCTCGGCCCCCGAGCTCCCTGGCGGTACCATTTGACGAGTCTAAGCCGAGACGGCGCGGCCGGCTGGGGGAAAGGGCGGAGGAAAAACCTTTCCGTGCCTTTTAACAGCGGCCGTAAATTGTAAACTCCTTAGGAAAAAAAAAAACGAAAAAAAACGGGCTTTGCAGCGTAGGAAAGTGTCCTCTTGCCCTTCTTTTTGCCGAGGGTGTCCCTGACGGGCCGCGCTCTCCGGCTGCCTCCGGCCCTCCGGACCCCGGGGAGGCGGGGCGCTCCCGGCACGCCCGGCCCCCTGTGACTCGGCAGGTAGGCAAGCCCGCCCGGCACGGCTGGCGACGGGTTGCCTATCTGCTCCTGACGGGCTCAGCGCACCGCGCGCGTCAAGGGCCCGGCGGCCGGCGTTACCCGAGCGGGGCGAAAGGTGATGGACTTCTATGCCAAAGCCCGTCCGCAGGCCCAGCCCCGGCCCAGCCCCGGCCGCCAATAGCCCAGGACCCTGGCCAGCAATCCCATCTAGATCCCCCTTTTAGCCGGCCCACTCTCGGCGAGCCTTGAGCCGCTAGCCCGGAGCCCTAAGCGCCTAAGGCCTGCGCTCTCTCCGTCTGCTCCCCTCGCTGTGGTCGGCGCCAATGGCAGGCCGATGGGTAAACAACTCATCCAGACCAGTGTGCAAATACAGCGTTACAACACCATCCGGGCCGCCTCCCGCCTCCCCCTCCCCTGAGCAGGCCGCGCGCCGTGTTTGTTTCCCTTGTCCAAATTTTTATTTCGCGGCCCTTCATCGGACGGGAAGCGGAAGGAAGCGGGACGTCGAGGGCGGGTCGTGTTTGAGGACGCCCCATGGCGAATGAAGGGGCCTTCTGTGAGGGGCGCTGCCGCCCCTCGGCCCGGACAGGGATCCCCCTTCCCCCTCCTGGTGCCGGCGAGCCGTGTCCCCAAAACTACTTAAGGTTTGGTTGGCTTCGCGAATTGAATAATCAAGAATTAATAACGGGGGCTCGGTTCACAGTTCGTGTAATCCCTTTGCAGGACAGAACCACCACTCCTCTTGTCCTCGGAATCCACCCTGTTCGCCGTTTCCCCTTTTCTTCGTTGCTTTCATTCTCCCCCCCCCTCTCTCTCTCTCTCTCTCTCTCTCTCTCTCTCTCTCTCTCTCTCTCTCTCTCTCTCTCTCTCTCTCTCTCTCTCTCCCCCTCTCTATCCTCCCCCTTTAAAACACATACGCTCGCTGCTTACCTCGGTGCGTGCACTCTCACTTTCAAACTTGTGTTCGGGGCTCGGCGTGCGAAATCTATCAGCGGTGGCACGGAGGCTTGTGGGGCCGGAGCCTCGCCTCTGCCCGCACCACCGCACCAGTTTGTTTCCCGGACGAAAACTTTGCAATGCTGTGTGTGTGTGTGTGTGTGTGTGTGTGTGTGTGTGTATGTATGCGCGCGCCCACAGCAGGGCGGCCATCTCATCAGTCTGTGCCGAGCCGCGAAGAGGAAGAGCAACTCTGCTGAAATTCGACGCGCGCGGGGCTCTGTTATCGTTTCTTTTCGTTTTATTTTATTTAAGAAAAAGAATGTTCTAACACATATTCGGAAAGCGAAAATAAAGCGTGCCGCGCGTTGTGTGTGTGTGTGTTCTCGTTCTCACAAAGGGGCGCTTACGCCAACGTTTTGGGGCTCGGCGAGCGTGAGCGACCGCGATAATAAGGAAGTACTATACATTGTGTGCGGGAGCGGAGGGGGGGGGGGCGCAAGTTCTCTAGTTTTACCGGAGCTTTTGATACGCGAATCCAGTTGGTAGGCGCATGTGTGCGGCCACACTCACACAGGTACGCTCTCTCACACACACACACACACAGTATCTTCCGCTGAGTCATACTTTCTCAGATTTGATTTACGGCGAAGCAAGAAGGCACGGCGCAGGAGCTCCCCATGCTGCCCCCCCCCTTCCGCCCCTCGCCTCGCACCTGGGGGTGGTGCCGCCGCCGCCGCCAGATTTTGCTTGTTTACCGATTTCGCTTGTCTGGTCTCAGCGGGGTCGATGTAGCAAAACGGCGCACGGAAGGCAGCGCCCGGAACCCGCGTCCGGTGTGAGGTACGCTTTTTAGTTCACTCGGGTGCGAAAGCAAACCCCTCCCCCCCCCAAAAAAAAAAAATCACCGAGCGGAACGCTAAACCATCTCGCGGGTATGCCTCAGATTCCACTGATGGTGCCGAAGAGTTATTCAACTTTTGGAAAATCAGCGGCACGCTGTACACACGCACACACACACACACACACACACACACACACACACACGCACACCCCGCCCTGCAGTGCAGCAGCGGCCCTGTGTGTAACTTTGTGCCGATGTTCCTGACCGGTCGGGTTCGTGTGGTCGTCCACAGCAAGCAAGCAGTGTAAGGCTTGTGCCTCCCGATGTCCCTCCACCCCGCAGTGCCCCGCAGCCCCCAGCCGCCTGTTCACTTTGGCCCTAATCCCCCTGATACCCCGCGGCAGGTTGCACTCCACCCTCTCGGGCTACGCCCTGCCCCTTCCCTGCCCCGCCCTGCCCTATGGACACTGCCCTTTGCTGTCGTTTGTCCCGGTTTCCCTCCTTTTTCGACCTGTGAAGCACTCCGGCCCCGAGCTCAGTCGTCCCTCTCTCTCTCTCTCCCTCAGCGGGTCGCGGCGCCTGCAGCTGCGCCACCGACGGAACACCCGTCCCGTCCTGGCCAGTCCCGGCCCGGCCGTCCAACTGGAAAACAACGTTTGCTTTGTCATTCGCAGGTGTACGTGTCTCCGGGGGCACGGCCGTTCCGCCATGGGATTGAGAGCAGAGGAGGGTCCAGGCGCCCTGTCCGCCGGTCCACTCGGGGAGGGGGCAGGGAGGGTGGGTATGGGGGTTCCGGCCCATTTCCATGACCTTCGACCTCTGATTCTGAGCGCGGGCCGGGGGACACCAAAAAGGTGACGGAGTTTGGGGTCGTCGGACGTGGCTGAACCGAGTGGTGCCGCTGCAACTTCAGTTCGGAACCCGCCTCCTTGCCGGGGTATGTGTCGGCAGGGGGGCAGCGGGGACAGCGGGAGCGCCAGCGGGGCCGAGTGGGGGCCGCCCCGGGACCGACGGTCCGCGTGTTTGGAGGGACGGCGGTGGGGGCCAACGAGGATCGTGTGCTGCTGGACTCCAGCAGGGAGAGAGAGACAGAGAGAGAGAGAGAGAGAGAGAGAGAGAGAGAGAGAGAGAGAGAGAGAGAGAGAGAGAGAGAGAGAGTGAGAGAGAGAGAGAGAGAGAGAGAGGGGGGGGGGGGCTGGAGCCGCCGCCGGCCTCTCAGCTCTTCCGGCCTCTGCCAAAAAGCCGGAAAAACGAGCGTCCGGTTCGACTGCCTGCCGGGCTGACCGCCTGCCTGTCTGCCAGCCGGGCTGGCCGCCTGCAGCTGCGGTGTGGCGTGCCGACGGCCGGCCGGCCCGCGTCGTCACGGGAAGCGGTCACGTGACGAGCCGCCAGCGCTGCAACTGCGGCCGTTTTGCGGTCAGGAGAGAGAGAGAGAGAGAGAGAGAGAGAGAGAGAGAGAGAGAGAGAGAGAGAGAGAGAGAGAGAGAGAGAGAGAGAGAGAGAGAAAATTGTATGTAAAACTCAGATATTTTCATCGAGAGGTTTACTGAGTGCAGGGGAATCTCTCACCCAGGTCCGTACGGTTTCATGTCACCGATATCAACGCGGCGGGATGTATGGCAAATTGCTGTGAAGCGCGGCGCCCGCAGAGAGCGGCCCGGAAGAGAGCGTTGAGGGCCCGCGGTACCATCACCTCGCGCTTCGTGCCGCTCCGCTGCGTTCGCCCCACATTCACACACATAGCGAAGCGGTTAGGTGGTGGCGGTGTTCCCCGTCGTGTGCTATCGATGAGAGAGAGAGAGAGAGAGAGAGAGAGAGAGAGAGAGAGAGGGGGGGGGTAGAGAGAGAGAGGGGGGGGGGGGGGGGGGGTTATTAGAAGACGTATTCATTTTCAGTTTGAATCAGATCACTGTGCTCAGCCGTGTGCGCCCCTTCCCAGAATGGGTTTGGTTCGAGCACCCAGCTCTGCCAGCCCAATACCTGTCCACTCCACACAACACAACACGCAGATGATGGCGGGCACGTGCCGATGTGTGTGCGTGCGTCTGTGTGTGTGTGTGTTTTTTCCATATGATCAAGGAGCGACACACTTATGCGTTCTTTCCAAACAAAAATACACGTCATGCGTTGTGCGTGTGTGCATGTGTATGTTCCGTGTTGACACTGTGTTCTGTGATTTCAGGTGCGCTTCCTATCGGCCCCGCGCGAGCTGTGGCGATATATGTGAGTGCTGCCCCCCCCCCCCCCCACCTGTTAGAGAGATCATAAGTGTGTTTTGCCCGCGACGCGTTCCCCGTCGGCCCCACGCCCCTTTTGCCCACACGCGCTTTACAAGTGGGGAGAAACTTTCTTTTCACCAACACCACACCGCCTCCCCCCCCCTCTCCCCTACACCGAAACTTCTCCCCCCCCCCTTCATATTCCTTCTCATACACCGCTACCCCGACGCTGGATGGATGCTAACTCCCACACTTGTTGTGCCCTTCCATACACCAGGCCGGCACAATACCGGGCTCTTAATTTTCTTTCTCTCCCCTCGGCAAGTTCTTCGCATGTGTGCGTGTGTGTGTGTTGATGATGCCGCCCGGAACGCCGTTGCTGACGGCCAGACGCACAGCGAGTGGGAGTGAGAGAGCATGGACTGGGGAGGGGCTGCGGGCGGGGCGGGGAGGCGGGCGTTGTGTATATGAAGGGGATCCCTGGAACTGGGCGAATTACCACACCACGTACATACATACATAGTCTTCAGTCGTCCGTGCCATGATGCTTCTGCTGTGGGTTTTCAAGTGCATCGGTGCTGGCCAGTAATTAATAAAGTCAGTCATTGGCCTGGAGGGGAGGGGAGGGAGGCTGTGGCACTGCTTGGCCAGCTCAGTGCTCCGCAGGGCTGTAGCCCAGCAGACCCCGGATTACACGGTTGCCGCTAATTATTACGCGTCAAGCACGACTCCATGGCGGCCTGCGGCTCTCGTGTTTTCATCTCAAACTGTCGCCCTGCGGCTTCTATCTGGACGGGGTCGTGTCATGGCAAGTGGGTCAGAGAACGAGCAGTCCGCATTAGCCAAGGCGTCAGCCCGCGTATAAGGAGGGCAGCTGCGCAGAGATAACCTCCCTTTTGTTTCCACTCCCCCTCCCCCATTTCCACGCTATTCCCTCCGGTCCGGCCTGCATGGCTCTCCTCTCGCCCGCTCTAGTAATTTCGGAATAGATTGGTTTCCGACAAACGCTCCTGGCCGGCCCCGCTGGGCGCTGCCCCCGTTGGGCGTCCTGCAGGGTCCGTCGGGGTCCTGCGGGCCGCTGTCGACGCTCCGTTGCTTAAACTGCGCCTGTGGCCCCCGAGGCTGATGTATTGCTCGCTGCCCCCTCCGCCCCGCCGGCCGCCGTCCCCGGAGACTGGAGCCGGACCCCGGGCTGGAGCCGCTGTGCTGCTGTGCTCGGCTGAGTGGGGGGCTCAACCTGAAAGCGTGGTGCCGGGCTCCGCTGAAGGGGTGAAGGTGGAGCTGAAACGGTAGACCTTCAGGGTTTTCTTTTAGGGGCGCACGGTAAAACAAAATCCTTTCCTCGGGAGGTGAGATGAGAGCCCCCGATACGTAAAGGGGTCGTCCGTCAAGGGCGTTGAGTGAAAACCTAATTTTGACGGCGGTCAGGGCACCAAACGGCGCCTGCTGGGTAGGCAACCGCGGCCTTTCCGTGCACGCGTGTCGTGCGGGCTGGCCTACCCCGGGGCTCGCAGGCGCTCCGTCATCGCGTCAACGTGTTGGCCAGAGCTGGAGCGCGTATTTAGGTGGGATTTGCATCCGGCACAGGTTTGGTCGCGCTGGCCGCGCTAGCCGTCGCCTGCGTAATCTGAGCTTAGCGTCAAACCGAGCAGCGCGCGCCGCATTCATATTCACGTTGGCGCTGTTCGCACTGGACACCGCAGAGCCGTGATGATCATCGCGATAGGCTCCCTTGGAACGCGTGCTCGCTGTTTCCCTCGTTGTTTCTCGTGCTGTCCGCTTTGTGTGTTTCTTCGCGGTATTGTTTGCGCTCGGTATTGTGGTGCGTTTTCGCTGTTATTTCCCGGGCGCGATATCCTGACGATCAGCCCCACCGCCGGTGCCCGGCCCCTGGTTGTCCGCATTCTTTGATCCATGACGAAACCACGGAGGCAGCCATTTTTCAACACTGAGAGCGCCACCGGAGTGACGACTCTGTGATCGGCGCGCAGCAGTGGCCTCAACCCCCAACGGATCCCGGATCTAGATCGGCATCCGAACAACAACAGTGCCATTGTCTTGGTCCTCCTTAACTTTCTCCCAGCAGGAATGAGCTCTGCCCACACAGATCTCATTTGCTCGCCGCACTGCTGCCCTCTGCTCTTGTTTTTGTTGGCAATTTTTGCGAGAGGTTGGCCTGCTTTTCCTGGTCTTTGCCAGCCCCGGAGCCTGGCCGCCTCTGGCCGCCTCTGGCCGCCTCTGGCCGTGTATATGGAACAGCTTTTTCTAATGCCCGCAAAGGACACGCCGTAGTCTAATGGCGGCGCGCTCGCCGCTCGCAGCACGTGCCTCGGAGTGCTGAAATATTTACGCCTCCAGCGCCACCTGCGAGGAACACGAAAATGTTTGTCCATCGCGGTGCTCGCTGTCTCCATTAACTAATTTGCTACACGTTGAAGTGAAAGAGGAGAAAAGTTTGGCGGTGTTTGGTGGCACAGCAGTCAAACCAGGTCAAGTGTGTAGATGTAATTGGCGCCTTAAACGAAATATGGGATCAAGTCAACACTGGAAAAAAGTGTGCTTTGTTTCAATCATATTTTCTGTGCTTCCCGGAGTTTCTTGGATCGAGCATCCATGTAAAGTTCGTATGTTTGATTCGAAGTTCGATTCCAAAGTTCTCATGCTTGATTCAAGCATGCAAACTTTACAGGGATGATCCAAGAAACTCCGGCGAGGCCAGAAAATATGCTAAACATTTCAGCTGACCTTGATGCAATAAGACGGAGTTTAGTGAGCTCCATTTTTCATAGACCTCGAAATTGATTGTTTTCTGCCGAGCCCGCGAAACTGAATTTGATTCGGGAGACGTTCAGGTTTGCGGGATTTCGATTTTATTCCAGGACCGCCCCATGTCCTTCTGTTTCTCCCCGTCATTGACCTTGGGGGACAATAATTCCTTTTCGCGAAATCAGCTCGTTCTGCAGTCCCGAGCCGTCGGTCATAGTGCTGGGTGTTTTGTCCGTCGCTGCCTCTTATCAGGCCCGGCCCGGCCCGGCCCGGCCGCGGAGTGCTTGGAGAAGGCGTCGATTGCATTTCGGTGTGAAAGGCGCGTCGCACGGCCTCGGCCTCGGCCTCGGCCTCGGGGTCCTTCATGTGATGCTATCGCGGCGACGTGCCGAGCCCCTCAACTGTTCTGCAGCACTCCGTCGAGTAGTTTCCCTTCAATCGCGGAGTCGACGCCGCGTCACCCTCGCACTGCTGCGCCCTTGCGGACAAAGTCTCTCCGCAGCTGGCCATGGCTGCCCCGCGCGCCAGCCGATACGGCGAGGGCCGGCACTCCGGGAGGGTGGGGACCAGTAAGGACGGGGAGTAAATTTAATCCGCCGACTGTCGACAAACGCCAAGTCCCGCTTACCTCTGGCCGTGTGTTTCATTTCAAACTTCTTGTTTCTGGAGCCAAGGGGTTAATATCGCGGCGTTGGCGAGCCCCGCGGGGGGCTCGGGGCACGGGCTCGCCCCCCCCCCCCCCCCGTGGGACCCCGCCCGGGTGCGCAGCGTGAGCAGCGCGCGTGTTTGCTAAATCGCTGCGATATTGTGTGGATCGCAGACGGCGCAGCGCCCGGGACCCCCGGGGACGCGACGCTAGACTCACTCACTCTCTCTCTCACACACACACACACACACACACACGGTCTAAACAGAGACGAGCAGTCAGTGCCGGCAGCGCCCATTCGTCCAGGTGTCGGCGCCCGGCCCCCGCGCTGCAGTGCAGCACCCTCCCGGAGGCGACCGAGGGCGTGACGGTCGACGTCAGACTAATCCGGCGGGCTGCAGCCGATGCACCCTCCCTCCCCTAAGCAGCCCCGGCAGCCCCGGAGCAGGTCCTCGGCTGCGGTTCCATAGATTGGCACCGCCCCGCCTGCCTGCGGGAGGCACGATATTTGTCAAACGGTAAGAGAAGAGCCTTGTTCGAGCCCTACGTCGGAGACGGTGGAGGAGGAGGAGGTTGGGGGGGGGGGGGAGCGTCTTTTCATTAGTCTGAAAATTGTTGTCTCCTCCTGAAGGCGACAACGAATTGGGCCGCAGCCAAATTCGTTCCCCTTCGGGGCCTGGCGTCGCGGAGCGTTCGCAGAGGGTGCCGTGGGGCGGCGTTGGCTCGCACCGTCACCGGCACCACCACCACCACCACCACCGCCTCACCACGGCGAGGGGGAGCCACCGGCCCGACCCCGCACTAATAAGGGGGCGTCTCGGGCTGCAATTTGTCCTAATAAGAGAGTTAGGGTGTTGTCTTCTCCTCTCTGAGCATTCGCAGGGCGCGCGCGCAGAGCGGGCCTGCTTAGGCCCCTCGTTGGTACGTGTGTGTGCGTGCGTGCGTGCGTGTGCACGCGTGCGGGCGGGGCCCGGCCGGCGGCTGCTCTGCCCCCCCGCGTGCGCCGCCGCAGTATAATTTGCATGCGCCAGGGCCGACCCCGGCCTGCCGGGCCGAGGTGTGTAATTGGCTGGAATGGCTTCCCAGATCGGAAAAGTCCTGTACCGCGACTGGCTCAATTATACGGCGGCCCGGATCGGTTTCCAAATTGGGGAACTCGTTCTCGTTTCGGATAGATAAAATTCGTGCAGCGCGGATTCCGATGCAATTTTTATTTTCGAAAAATTGGTGATGTTGTTGCGCGCAGAGGATAGCTTATGTGGTGTGATGCTGGCGGGTGTGGCGCACAGCTCGGTGCCGTGTCGGTCCGTGTCGGCGCCCCAGTTTGACTTTCATTTGGTGTGGCCCGCTGTCAGGTCCCGGCACAGCCAGCGTGTCCTTGCCGCATCGCGATGAGAGTCCGTACGGGCGAGCGGGGAGCGCAGTGTCAGCGTGACGTGTGTGTGATGTACGGCCGGCCACAATGCACCTGCCGGGGCGGGCAGGACGGACGGCTGCTGGACAGAGGCGCCCTTGGCCGTCCCCCACCGCCGCCGCGCACACACACAGACACAGACACACAAACACACTCGTCATTTGCACAATTTACTCCGCGGACTGTTTCATTCGGTGCGTCCGTACGCCTCGTAACCAGCGGGGCCCTGCTGCTGCTGCTGCTGCTGCTGCTGCTGCTGCTGCTGCTGCTGCTGCTGCTGCTGCTGCTGCTGCCGCTGCTGCTGCTGCTCCTGCTGCTGCTCGCCGTCGTGTGTAATTTTCGCGATAAAAATCGCGTGCGCTGCGTCGTCGTGCGCCGCGGCGTCTCCGCTGCGTCCCGGTGCCTTTGTGCCGTTCCCGTCGTCATCTCACTCCCACTGCCGTGCCCCGTCATCCCGGCCTGCCGCTGCCCTCTCGCTCCCCCCCCCTGCGTCGGCGCCGCGGCGGAGCTTCAAGTGCAGCCAGACCGCAGCGTCGCCCCCCCCCCCCCCCCGGGCAGACGAGTGGGGACGGTGCGCCGATACTCTCAGACAAGCGCTCCCTTTATTCCTGCAGGGCGCGCCCCGCCCGCGTCCTCCAGGGGCCCCGCAGGCCCCCGCCGAGGACGGCGACGGCGGCCTCAAGGGCCGTGCCATGCCGACGGCGGCGGCGGCTCTCAACCCGACGGCAACGCCGCTCTCCATTTGCCCGCCGCGTGCGCAGTATGAAAAACGCGCCGCTACTCGGCGTTTCGTCCGCGCGGCGGCGGTGGCTTCTGTCAGGCAGATTAGTTTCCCGGCTCCTGGCGGCCCCCCTCAGCCGCGCAGACGCACATGAATGAGTTTGCAGCAGTTCGGCGCTGCCCCGGCTGCCCCCCCCCCCCCCCCCCCTCAGCACTGCCGTACCTTGCCTTTTTCGACCTGTTTTGAGGCACGATATATGTGCGCTCTTTGCCGCGGCCAATATGGCGCTAACGAGGCATAAAGAGGGCAGAAAAGTGGAGTGGGAGTGAGAGGGCGGAATGGGAGGGTCGCAGTTGTCGAGACACTAATAACTCCCCCCCCCCCCCCCCCGGCGAGCGTTTAGGAAGCAATTTTTCGTTTTGCTCATTATTTCGTCCGCTCTCAGGTGCGCACTGCCCGGCACAGCGTACTCCCAGCGCACCCCAGTCGGATGTAGATAGTTGCGGAACTGTCGGCTGCGCTGCCTGCCGCTGCCTGCCGCTGCCGCCTGGCACATACGTGTGAGACGACCGCAAATCCGGGGCTGCGGCTCCGGGGACGCGGCCGGGGCGCAGGAAACAAACTCGATTTGAGACTTTGCCCTAATAGTGCGAGCAGGAACACGTTCGGCCGTACGCACTTCGTGCCGAATTGGTGCGGCGACCAGTGGACACCAGTGGACACCGGTGGACACCAGTGGACACCAGTGGACACCAGTGGACACCAGCGGACACCAGCGGACACCAGTGGACACCAGTGGACACCAGTGGACACCAGTGGACACCAGTGGACACCAGTGTACACCAGTGGACACCAGTGGACACCCCGCAGGGGTCGGCTTACCGATCGGGGTACACGGCTTTGTCGGCGGGCGGCCAAGGCCGGGGCAGGTTCACGGTTCATGACAATGTGTTCTACCTTTCTTCATGCAACCGTTTTCTTGGCGGTAGAAATTTTTACAGAAAATAGTGCAGCAAAATATTTGAAAAAAAAAAAAAAGAAATTAATCGCGATAATGTTTCCTGGAGGTTGGCATGACGAGCGACTTGTTGTACATGATGTCGGTATGATGCCGACGGGGAGGTTCAGGTTCCTCGCGGCCCGGGGCTGTTTGCGGCGGCACCGGGGACCGCTGGGGACCGCTGCGGACCTCAGCTCCGGGGCCGGAGAGGTGAGCAGGGCCGCATAGTACCGGCGCTGAGGGCGTTCGATCAGGGGGCCGGGCCGGGCTGAGCCTCGCTGTTGTCGCGGTCGGCGCCGGCCGAGCGCTTCAAACCCGGACTGACCCGTCCCGCACAATTGGCGGCGCTTGTCCGGGGCCTCGGGTAGGTGTGGCTCTCCTGATCAGGGGCCGACGTAGTTGATGTAAAGATCGGACGGGGCTCAAAGTTATGGGGATGGGGGATGGGGGCGCCCGGGGCCCCGCCTAGCTTTATGCGTGGACGTGCCCACACACGTGCACACACACGTGCAGACACACACACACAGGCGCGCGGGGCCTCCACAGTAGCGCGTGTTCAATTCTGCAAGGCCCTGCTGTGTGTGCTGTTGGCCGAGGGCCGCCGCTACCGCTGAGAGAGAGAGAGAGAGAGAGAGAGAGAGAGAGAGGGGGGGGGGGAGAAAAATGGATCGGGTATTGATCGCCTTGTATATTTCTTTCTGTCGAATAAAACCCAGCTGCCACGAGCCGGTATAGAGCAAGGGCTTGGCTTGTACTGCCGGCACACACACACACACACACACACACACACTCGCTGACCCGATGTGAAATTATCGAGGCCCCCGTGAAAAATGTGTTGACAATTACGAGGCGCGCGGCAAAATACGGGCGTCGGGGTGTGTGAGTGGATTACCTACGCTGGGCCGGGCCGGGCCCCGCTGGCGCCGCGCCGCTCCCGGCTCCCGTTCCGTTTCGCTCGCTTCGCGCGCTGATTGTGGGCGCCCCCTGGGCGGGGCGGGCGGAGCCGGGCGGAGCCGGGCGGAGCTGCCGGCGGCCAGTGTCCGATCAATCACGGCCACCTCGCAATACGGCCAGGGGAGACAGGCGGGTCGGCCGCCCCGTCCGCCTCATCTGATCGTGTGTTAAAAACCGGCCAGCCGACATGAATTTTCATACTGGGCGCGCGAGCTGCGCTGCCAGCTAGGTCTGCCCCTGCCTCCGCAGGCGGGCAGGCAGGCAGGCAGCCCGACTCGACTGCTCCGGCCGCGGCAAATGGCAGCAGCGACCCGTCCCAATATTCCTAGATGGATCTAGTTGTGATTCAGCTCACCGCCTGCTTCCAATAGGAGGACCTGGTGCTGCGAATCGTGTAGCCCCGACAGCAGCAGCAGCAGCAGCAGCACGGCGGAGCCAATATTTGGACTCGAGTCGTACGCCGCTGCCGCCGCCGCCCCGCCAGGACCAACTACCAAAATGGCATCTGGAAAGCGTTCGGCTCCGTGGCAACATCATTCATGCATATTCCAATCGCTGTCACTTACGCGTGACCCTTTGACACCGGAGGCCCGACCCGCAAGTGGGGGACGTGAGCGAAACGTTAAAATGGCAGATTCGGACAAAGCTGCCCACCCTGCAAAAAGAAAAATAATTAAAAAATATTTTAAAACATATTTACATCGTCACCCAAACGCCTGTGAGTGCCAGGGTAGGCCAGCCCGCGAAACACGCATGCGTGCAGGAGTCGTGGTTGCCTACCCTGCCGGCGCCATATTGGTGCTCAGACTCAGGCTTAGCATAGCGAGCAAAGTGGGTTTGCGATTGCTTTATAGTATCGTGTGGGTGCCAATAAATGGTGTTCCAGAATCCAGGAAGAACTCGTCGATACCGTGAAACACGCTTCCTTTTCGAAAACAATTACCCCCTCGCACGCCATAATGCGGGCCGCATTCGGGTCCCGACAGGCGGACGGACGCACCATTGTGCTGCGGCCGTGCCGTACGTGCGGAACTGACTGCGAGTGGCGCCCTGTTGTAAAGTGGCGCGCATTTAGCGGCGGCGCCATGAGTGCTCGGCGCGCTATGTGCGCGACATCAGGGCCGCCCCAGGCCCGCCCGAGGCCCTCCCGCCCGAGGCCCTCCCGCCCGAGGCTCTCCCGCCCGAAGCCCTCCCGCCCGAGGCCCTCCCGCCCGAGGCCCTCCCGCCCGAGGCCCTCCCGCCCGAGGCTCTCCCGCCCGAAGCCCTCCCGCCCGAGGCCCTCCCGCCCGAGGCCCTCCCGCCCGAGGCCCTCCCGCCCGAGGCCCTCCCGCCCGAAGCCCTCCCGCCCGAGGCCCTCCCGCCCGAGGCCCTCCCGCCCGAAGCCCTCCCGCCCGAGGCCCTCCCGCCCGAAGCCCTCCCGCCCGAGGCCAGGCCCGCTCGAGCAGCTCACAGCAGCGTGTGTGCTTCCCTCAAGCGGGCCAAATTGGGGGCGCAGCCGCAGCTGCCGGCTGCCGCTCGGCGGAGCCCTAGCAAACTGCACCGAACGGGGGCGCCGCTTGTGAGGCGCGCGCCACAGAAGCTGCCTCAGTAGTTCGCTATAAACTGGCGATGGCGCGTGAGGCGGCGGGGGTTATTCGCAGGTCGGGATGGACCGCTGCCCAGCTCGGCTGCTGTGGTCTGCTGCCCCCGCCGCATGCGGTCACCTGTAAATGCGTTCTGGCCCGGCGCACACACATCCAGCAGCGGTCGGGGGCCACGGGCGCCGCCCGGGACGGCCCTCTGGCGCCACCCCGGGTCAATAGTCCCACCGCGCATAGGGTCAGCCACGAGCCGCATCAAAAAAAAAACGTAAAAAATAGTCGGAAGCTTAGCTCTCGCTGACGATAGGTTCCGACCATTTGGTAGGGTCAGAACGCGCGCGTACATGTTGGGGCTGCGTGCGGTGATCTGCATGAAAGGGGCGTGACACATTATCAGAGACAGCGATCAGCTTCCAAATGTTTCTGTCCCGCGGTGGAGATCCTCTTGGCCGTGCGAGTTCTCGTTCTACCCGTGTCCGCGCCGCTGCTCCTGGTCTTCAGTCTACTTGTGTTGTTGAGCCTCGCTGGAAATGTGGATGGGATGGGAACTGCGGCGCCTTGCGAAAAAGAACACACGCGAAGCGCTTGTGATTCATAGACAGCGCGTCCCGCTGTGTCTGGCGGCAGTGATCCCGGTGCGGGGGGGGGGGGGGCATCGGGGGTATTTTCTGCAAATGGCGAGCATCCGGCGGAAGGAGCGCCGGCTACTGTGTAGCAGCTAGCCGAGCTTGGAGCGGGCTGCGTGCCGCCTCTGAATGCGCGCTAACTTTGTGTCTCATTTTGAAGCTGCAGCGGATATGCGACCTCTGCACTGCAACAGTGCGCCAGCGAGGCGGACCGGGGCAGCCGGGCCCTGACGTGCTGCTGCGTTAGCCACCGCAGCGACTCTGTGTGTCACCTTTTCTCTGGTAGGGGAAAAAATCTTCCGGATGGAAAACTGTCCACTTATTTTATTTTTGGACCGAGAAGCGTTAGAAAAGTTCAGAAAATTCCTGTACTGACCCCTGAATGATCTTTGGAGAAAATAAATTTGTCTCCACGGGCTGATTTGTTCATGTAATTATGAACATTTCAGCGGATGGAACGTTTCCCGAAAAATAAATGTGAAGCGAATGATGTCAACTTACGGCTCGACGTATGAAAGGAGCAGCGTCGTATTCCTGCTCGTCGTTTTGTATGCAAATATATCTATCTTTGTTTGAAGGGGACGGAGGGATGCGCGGCCCGTGCTTGGGATGGTCTTGACCGCTCGCCGTAGCAGACTGAGCAAGGGAGAGCAGCGGGCGGAATATTTTTTCCCCGCCGCACTTTCTTCTGTGTTTGGGGACTCTAAGATCCAATTTTGCGCTATCAATGAGAGCCATCGTCCTGAAACAACGTCGGGTCAATCTCCCCGCCCGGACCGAGTGGGGTCGCCGTTTACCCTTTTCCGGCCCCGGCAATACTATCAGCGAGGCGCTCCGTGCATGGCTGGAAGGGCCCATGTAAACGGCGCATCACTTATGTCCATCGCAGCAAAACTGATGTCGGCGCAGGGAAGACCGGTGCACACCGAACGCTTCCACGGAAATATGCCAGCGCTACCAGCACTGATGAGTCGCTCTCGCCGAGCAAAAAGCCACACCTCATCTTTTACGACGTTGGGGAAACACTCTACTAACCGCACCGCGCGGGGAAAAAAGGAAAGTGCCGGCACGAGCATTCGCGTGGTAGTTGCACGCGCGTCGTTACGGTGTACGTTGCGTGCATGTCATTTGCGGCGTGATTATTTAGTAATGCAGCAGTCCATGTTGTCCGTGGGAGTATATGGTGGCTGTGGATGGACGCAAGCGGCCGGTGGGTGGCCGTGGTGGTAGTGGTGGTGGTGATGGTGGCCTCTTTTTCGGACCGTCCGAGAGACGGTCGCAGCACAGCAACCACCGCGCCGGCTAAAGCGTGCGCACAGAGCGTGACGTAATTTTCACCGAAATTTGGCGGCCGACAAGATTAAAAGGCGTTCCATTAGCATTGGCCATGCTAATCCCCCGCAAGTAGTCTGAGAGGGAGGGGGGTGGGGTGCTACTCCTCTCTCTCTCTCTCTCTCTCTCTCTCTCTCTCTCTCTCTCTCTCTCTCTCTCTCTCTCTCTCTCTCTCTCTCTCTCTCTCTCTCTCTCTCTCTCCCCTATGAAAAGCGGAGCGCAAGGCTCTGCTGCCGACTTTGGGTGCGCGGGCGGGCGGAGTTTCGGTTTAGGTGCACTTTTCTACGAACACACACACACACACACACACACACACACACACACACGGGAAGCAATCTGGGCCCGGCGAAGGGCGCTCAGTCAGCAGTGGACGCGCTGGCAGCTCTTTGGGGCGCATACCTCTCGGCCCGGCTTCGGCTCGGCCGTCACAGGGCCTGGCTCGGCCCAGCCCAGCCCAGCCCAAGGGCCCGGCCCAGCGGACCGCGTCGGCCGTGCGTGCGAGGCTCGGTGCTCACAGTACACACCACTACTTCCGCGCACTGCGCACTGCGCACTGCTCGTCCGCCTCCGTCCTATTTGTGGCGCCCCGGCTCTGTTTCTGTTCCCAGCGGCACGGAGGTCATTACGACCTCTCTGATTTTCCTTTTTCTCTATCGGGCGGGCCAATTACACATGGGAGCGCGCGCGCGTTCCGTTCCGTGTCATTATGTGGACTTTTCGTCGTGGTGTGAGCGCGCGTCAGACGTGTGTGCGTGTGTGAGTGTGTGTGTGTGTGTCTGCGTGAGGTCGCGACACTTCTTGTGCGGACGATGCCCCTGTATAGCATAGGAGACCTCGTCCGTCCGTCGCCGAGTTTGCCTGCTGCTGCTGAAATAGTTTGGTTGGGCCTTTGCCGCTGCGTGCGGGTGTGGTACCCTTGGAGGGGTGTGGCCGGGTCCCCGGGGGGGTCCCTGGGGGGGTCCTCGGGGGGTCCTTGGGGGCCCCGGGGGGCGGGTGGGCCCCTTGAGGGGGCCGGGCGGCGGTTAGTGCGACAGAGTCCTTGGAGCATAAATCGGTTATGGAAAGCGCTCTCGAATTGACTATCCCATGCTGCCGCAGTGAGTTCGGCACCACTCCACTCACCGCCACACATCGCCGGCGACGCGATGAAATATGTTTGCCGGCACTGTTTGGCCGGGCGATACAGGCCTTTCATTACACCACCAAACGGGTTAAAGGGGAGGGGGGGGGGGAGGAGGCATCATTAATGTTATGCGGTGTCATGAAAGCCGTATCCTAAGAGAGGCGACGGCAAAGGCTTTCGTCACGACACGTAACGTGTGCCGTGCGGGACGCTCCATCTTTTTTCCGGAAAATAAACAATTCGGGCTCCCTCCCATTTTCCGAATTTTACCAAACCCCCCAATAAATAATTCATATTTTTCTCCATTTGGGTGCTTTTGGTGCAGCAGGTTTGCGGTGGATGAGGTGAGGTGGCTTGTCGTCTGCAGCCGCACGCCACCTCAATAGCGCGATCCCGGGGGTGGCCTTTGCCCCCCCAAGAGTGGTGGGCGGTGCGGTGAGTGTGCGCGATTTGGGCGGCCGAGCCCGCCGGGGCCTGGACGGCCTGGCCCCCACCGGGACCCAGCGGGTCTCTGGCGGACGTGCCTGGCGGACCGATTCGCGGACTAAGAGCCGCCGGCTGGGCCTTGCCTGGGCCCACACTCCCGCAGCACAGGAGAGCGCGCGGCGCGCGGCCTTGTTGGAGGCCCGCTTGGAAATCGCCAACAACGCCAGACTGGCCAGTCGGCCGGCCGTTAGAGAGAGAGAGAGAGAGAGAGTGTGTGTATGTGTGTGTGTGTGTGTGTGTGAGGGGTGCGTCGTGGGGCGGTGTCCATGACGATACACGTGCAGCACTACTACGCCACTGCTGCATCGGTAATGGCGGCTGAGCGCATTGGTGTAGTAAAGCTGGAAGCAACGTCAGCAACGGTGTGTGTGTGTGTGCGTGTGCGCGCCGCAGGGGTGTGTACTGGAGCAAAGAAGAGAGAGAGAGAGAGAGAGAGAGAGAGAGAGAGAGAGACAGACAGACAGACAGACAGACAGACAGACAGACAGACAGAGAGAGAGAGAGAGAGAGAGAGAGAGAGAGAGTGGCTGGAGTACTCCCCTTACACACACACACGCACACCACAACGTCACCGCCATCGAGCAGCAGTCACGTCCCCACGCCTTCCATAATTTATCAATTTGTGTCAGCAAGATTGACCCTTCCCCCTTCCCCCTCCGCCCTCGCTCTCTATCGCGCTCGGTAAATGTATGTATACGGAAATGCGCGTGTTTTGATGCCGACGTCCGCACGGACTTCCGTGTGCCGCCGTCAGCGAGGTCCCGGAAAGAACCCGAGAGGGGGCGGTGGTGCGGGAAGTCTGCGAGGGTGGTACCGGCGGTCCCTCTGGGTACTTCTGCGTAGCCCGGCCTCGCTTCTGTATGTGAATAAAAACAAGACAGGCATGCAGAACGCGTCAGCGTTCCAGGACACTCTTTCTTTTAGTATTGAGGAAATATAAGTTTGTTGTGTCAGAATAATGTGTGAGGCACAAGTAAAATTTATTGAAATTTGTCAGTATGAACGTAGAATAGCAAACAATAAAATAATATACTGGAGCAGCTTCAGTTGCTCGGTAGCAACATGGGATCCATAGGTTGGCGAGACATACCTGCTCGGCGTTCCGTTTTCTGGCGTCATGAGCATCATGAGAAACAGTTTATTTTCTCAGTCTTAGAGACAACCGAGGAGCGCCTGCCTTGGTGGTCGATCGGCCCAAATCGGTCGTGACTTTGCGAACGAGCAAACATGTTTTGCTGCATGTTAAATTGCCAGTCGGTCTTTTCTGGAAAGTCGACTTAATTGATTATGATCACGTTTGTATTATTTGGCTGATTGACTTTTTTTTTATTGTATTTGCTAACGTTTTCGACGGCTGGGTGCGCTGAAAAAAAAGCCATGATGTTTATTTTGGTGTTTTTTCCCCCCACTGTTTGTGCGATCCCTTCCCCACGCGCGACGGGTATAAATGTCATGTCGCTGGACAGCGGAGAGTATTTGCAGAGAATTTTGCACCGGGAAAGTCGAGCTACTGCCGGCCTTGTGTTTTCCCCTCCAGGAGGCTTAGCCAGCGCACAGCGTGTGTGTGAGCGCGCGCATGCACCGTTTGCACAAGACAGTACGTACAGCAGCGCGCTGAGTAAGTCGGATAATGTCTCTCACCGGCGGTGATGGTTCTGCACCCCCCCCCCCCTCCGGCCAACAGCGGCGTAGTGAATGAAGTTTACGACGGTTGCTTTACGCCCCGTGATGCTGCTGCTGCATCGCTGTTGCGTTTTGTTTTGGGCTTATCCTCGCTAGTCGTGTTTTCTGGCTGGGCTTGGAGTCGCGGTGAGAAATGGGGAGCGCAAAAAAAAAATAAAAAAAAAAAAATAGTGGAAGGGGCAGCTTCCCTGCGTGCTGCCAACGCCGCCGCCACTGTGTCCATGGGGCTGCGGCAAATCTCCGACGAGGAGTTGTGGAGTGAAATTTCAAAGTGGTGGAATCGATGATGTGTGACCAGCGGTCATGTTCATTAGCACCGGGCGCTGTCGGAGGTTATTGGGACGATTATCGGCGGCGTGTGTCGCTGCTAGCTGTCAGGCGGGGCAATGGCGGGGCGTCGCAACGGGGTGAATATTCAGGGATCGATGGTCATCGAGTTTCTGAAGCATGGACGAGTTTTGCGTGTGAGTGTGTGTGCGTGTTTTTTGCAGCTACACTCAAACGCCCGTCACCGGGAAGGTGTCAAGTCGAAAGGCTTTGTAACGGAACAGAACGCCGTGGCAGGTGGCCGCGCGGTAGCCGCATATCTGGACAATGCCCCCCCCCCCCCCCCCCTTCTCCTCTTTCCCTCGCATGTCTGTCTATACTAAAGAGGCGATTGATATTCTGCGGCGGCCACCGCTGTGCTGTGCCCGCTGCCTCAGGTACTATATTGTCTCTTTTGTTCTCTCTCTCTTGGGAGGGAGTTGCCATGGCTGGTCGAATCTAGGACGTCATTGCGCCGCGCCGCGGTCGCCGCACCAGTGCACCACACCGCGCCGTGCGTGCGCCAATGAATGGACTCGATTCGCTGGAGCCGTATGAAATAACCCTCGGAGCGCGTCTGATATGACGTCATGTGACGTCATGCGTGTGCATGCCGTCCTGCGGATTAGTCACCCGCGTCCTCGCCGCGGCCTATAAAAGTCGGCCAGAACGGCGTAAAAACATTTGAGGTGACCTCATTAGATATGTGAATTTTTCTGTCACAGAGAAATGTGACATTTGATTTCTGTAAAACAAAAATCAACAAAAAATCATCTGACCGAAGGAAGTTTTTTAATTCATTCGCTAAAATATTTCATGTTGTCAAAAGCTGTAAATATAGTTTTCTTTTGATGAAACTGTTTTTTTTTTTCGATTGAACATCCAAGAGGTGGCGATGAGGGCAATGCTCTCGACGCGGAAATGAGAGGAGAGGAGGAAGAGTGACGGAATGGAAGAGAAAATGAATATTTTAGTATTGGACAAAACAAAAAGGGGAGGGGGAGGGGGGTGGGGGGCTGCAAGAGTTTTTAAGTAACGCTCATGCAGCTCGCGTGGGTCACTAATGACTCTTTGTCGCTGCTGCCGAAAGTGACGCACGCACGCAGGCTGCAGTGTTTGCTGTCCAACAGGCACGCACACGCTACCAGTTCGCCCATTGTGTGAGCCGCCCCCCCCCCCCTCACCCTCTCCCTTCCCCCCTGCATCTCACACACCACAGAGACCACACACCAAAATATAATAAACACCAACCGCAACAAACGCCAGGCGCAGAACACAGTGATAAGTCACCCTGTACCTTTGTGAGTGTTGCGTTGTACTGCTGGGCGTCGAGGCGTATATTGTCGTGGCGGCGTTCAGCAAACATCTCTCTCTCTCTCTCTCTCTCTCTCTCTCTCTCTCTCTCTCTCTCTCTCTCTCTCTCTCTCTCTCTCTCTCTCTCTCTCTCTCTCTCTCTCTCTCTCTCTTTTTCCGAATGGGACTTGGGCCGGGCTTTTAACCACTCATTTCCGTTTTAGCCCGCTCCTCCATTACTGGATGCCACAAATTAAATCATTTTCAGTAATTCGAAGGTACCAGCAGGTCGATTCAATAGCGACATTCGCGCTTCGAACGCCTCCGCGCGTTTGTTTGACTCGGGGCAACCCCGCCTTGCAGGTTGCCGACGGGCAAGGTGGTAGCGTTCCCTCCCATCGATTTGCAAATGAGTTTGAAGGATGACAAAACATCCACCGACCGCCACCGCCGCCTTCCCGGGCCGGGCAGGGCCTCTATTTGCTTGTAATTACTGATCCGGCAGCACCGCTCGCACACTGAGCCGCCCGGCCGAAGGGCCGAAGCTTCTGGGACGGGACGGGACGGCCCCCAGGGCGTCGGCGTCCCCCGCCCAGGTGAAACACAAATATTGTGGCAAGTGTGGCGCCAAGGGGGCCGGGCCGGGGCGGGCGGGGCCGGGCAGGGCCGGGGGTGTTGTCCTGCGGTGTGCGGGCGGGGTCCGGCCGGGGGTCGCCGTCCGCCGCAGCCCCGCCGCTGCCGCCGATGCTGTTGCCGCCGGTGCCGTTGCCGTCCGCGCGCATCGATTTTGCATCAAAAGTGGAGGTGGGAGGGCTGTCCGCCGCCGCCGCCGCCGTGTATTAAATGTAATCGCGGTAGGAAACTTGATCTGCCGCATGAGCACAGGGTGGGGCGCGGTGCCGCGGCCATGTGCCCTGTGTGGGTCACGTGGGTGTCTGCTGAGACCGTACTGCAGGTAAGACTCGCCTTAGGCATAAAACGGCGACTGCAGGGCGGCGCGCGGTCGGGTCCCCTGCCGGCCGCCGTCATACCTTATGGACGAGCCCACGAGCCCTGCGCCCTGCACGTCGGCGGGCGGGACGCGGCCCGGACACCGCCTCGGGCGCCGCCCTGTAGGGCCGGGGACAGCGCAGGGGGCGTGTCGCAGCAGTGCAAACAGCAGTGCGCGGGGCTGTGGCCGCGGCCCGGGCACCCCGCTCTGAAATCAGGATGGGAAAAAAAAATCAGGAAAAGACAGAATTTTTACAGAAAATTGTTTTTTAAAAATCTGTAGAAATTTGAAAAGTAAATGAAAAACAAATTTACAGTAAAAATCATGAAAAACATTTGGCCTACCCTGGCCCCTAGTGCCGTTCAACCTGCTGGGTGCGCTAGGGCGGGTGGCGGCGCCCGAGGCACAGACATACCGAGGCCGTGCTGGGCTCGGTGGAAGCGCGCGCTCAAGTAGGCCTAGACCAGCCCCTACAGGCCCTACAGGCCTAACAGCAGTGCGCCAGAATGTTGTTGCAGTAATCACGGCGGGAATGTTTGCGGATGGATCTCACCTGTCAGTCCATGGTAATGAGCCTGGGCCTGGCCGGGACGGAGCGGGCGGAGCTGGGACGGGGTCCCTGGCCGTGCCGGTGGCCGTGCCGAGGGCCGTGGGCCGTGGCCGCCCCGTCGCCCGTCATGATTCATAAGGGCCGGCCCGGCCGGCCCCCGCCAACCCCTCCGCTGTTATGAGGTGAGCGATCGCTGGCCATTTCGTCACCCCTTCGCGGCGCGCGCACAGACTACAACAGCAACAACATGGGCCAGGCCGGAGCGGAGGGTCGTACCGCACCGCCGGCCGGGCACTTAACGGGGAACACGTTGCCGTGTCCACGGTCCGTCCGGGGTCCTCTCTCGGCCCTCGGCTCTCGGCGGCGGTACGGACGGAGGTCGGTGGGTTGCGTGCGGCTCCGGCTCCCGGCTACAGCTTCCCGCAGAGGAGTCTCCGGGGCCGGCCGGGCGGCAGCAGGCAGCATGGTGGTCGTCAAGTTGTGCGCCGACCGACTGCGAGGCCAGCCGAGGCCAGCCGAGCGCAGCGCAGCCGCGGCCCGCCCTCACTTACCCGCAGTTTGGCAGAAGGGTGTACTTACGAGTTGACTCAATTTAAAACTCATTCTTCCCCCGCGGCACTACGCGCAAGCCGGGGATTGTGGGGCAGGGGAGGGGGGGGGGGTGCGTAGCGCGGCGTTAGCTATGCTCGGAGGGCTTAAGACCGCCGCGCGCCCGGGGCGAAAAGGAGGGGGGAGGGGGGGGGGCACTCGGGGGGCACCACCTCCAGCCCCCTACCAGCCCCCCTCCGAGGAGCCGCAGGGGACGCGGAAGGAAGGGGTGCCCCGCTTTGACTTGCTAATGGGGTGGTGGCCGACACCTGCGAGCCCACTGGGCCACCGTACCACCCGGCTACCGTGCCACCCGGCAGCAGCAGCACCAGCACCAGCAGCAGCAGCAGCAGCAGCAGCACGAACAGCAGCAGCAGCAGCAGCAGCAGCAGCAGCAGCAGCCTGACCTCCACGCCTGGCCCAACTGGCCGCTCCTGTTCACGGTTAGACGCGCCCGGGTTTGCATTGTCACACAACAGGCGTGGCGCACCGCCTTCACCGCTTCCCCGCTTTGCCAATAATTTTTAGTTTTTCCTCGCGCCGGCTGCTGCGTGGCGCGCGCGTGTGATGCGGGTGGCCGCGGAGGCCGTCTTCGCCGCGGATCGGCGTCATGCGCCATCGACTCGCCAGGAAGGACTACTATCCGGAGGAAAACCCATGGTGCGCGCCATTTCGGGGAAGTGCTGAGGAGGGGGAGGGCACGGTAGCACGCGGACTCACCTGGCGTAGACCTTGGGCAGAGAGAGAGAGAGAGAGAGAGAGAGAGAGAGAGAGAGAGAGAGAGAGAGAGAGAGAGAGAGAGAGAGAGAGAGAGAGAGAGAGAGAGAGAGAGAGAGAGAGAGAGAGAGAGAGAGAGAGAGAGAGAGAGAGAGAGAGAGAGAGAGAGAGAGACCGCGGGCCGCCGCCGTCAGGTGTAATGCTACCTCGGTTTTATCTCTCCTTTTTCGCGACTTGCCGGCGCTGTCCGGACGGGACTGGCCGGGTCGGGTGGGTTTCCAGCGGGGCTGGGCTGGCTGGGCTGGCTGGCCGCTATCTTCCCTATCACAGGGCCGTACAGCAGAGCGCAGCGGGGCCCGGCTCGGCCTTCGGGGACCTTGACGGGGGGTGCGTAACGGTGGTGGGGTGGGGCGGGGGGATTCATGGCGGTAGGAGCCTGCCTGCGCGGAACGCCCCCGCCGGATCTTTTTTCATTTTTTTTCCACCCCGACCGCACCGCGCGCGTGTTAGTTATGCCCGTGCGAGGTGAGAAGGCGCTTTGCGTGCCCCCCGACGTACGCCGGCGGACGCTGGCGGAGAGCCCCGCTATGCGACGCAGCGCCATCGCGGTTATGGATCGGCCCGTGCGTGCCCACGCGTGCCCTCCTCACACCCTCACACCCACACGCGTCGCATATCGACTTTCTGATGTCATTTCCCACGGTCCTCCGCACAGCCGTGCGGTTCAAGGTCACGGCGCTTGCGGCTCCCGGCGGCCCTTTGGCGCGGCCCTCGGCCCCCGCATCCCTTCCGGCCCCCTTCCGCGCGGCCGGCTATTGGGGCGCAAACAAACGGCTCGGGGGGCGGGGACGACGTTTATCACGTCGTCTGAACGTTCGAACGACGGAGGCCTGGGACAGTGAGTAGCGGACGCGCCGCCTACCTGGCTTCCTAGAAATGCTAGAAATTCTGAATTTTCAAAAATTCACTGTTAAAAAATTTTTGTCATGCCAAAAACATGAATTCAATTTTTTTCAGTGATTTCTCAGTTTTATTTTTAGTGATTTTTTTCTTATTTCAGTGAAACGATTCAGTAAAAAAATACTATTTTTGCATCACTAGATGTCGGTGCCGTCTTCGTTTTGATTGGAGCAGCGCGGCACTGTGATCCTTGAGCTGCGGACTGCGCCGTGCCGCCGGGTCCCGTGTACCTGGCCGGCCCAGCATCGCCATTCCAACCGCGAATATCGCCGCGCCGCGTGGCCCCGCGCGCTCGCTGGCCTGTGAGGACGCACCGAGGCGTGCCCTCCATGGCCTGTGCTGGGCTCGGCTGGGCTTGGCTCGGTGGCGGCCGGGCGCGCATCTCCCCGCCCAGCCCAACGCTGAGTCCCCCATTTGCACCTGGCCGCGGAGGTCTAGTTTCGCTATGAGTGGCATTGGGTGCCCATGGTGACAGAAAATTGAAATTGAAATTGTTTATGAATGAGAGAGAGAGAGAGAGAGAGAGAGAGAGAGAGAGAGAGACGACGACGACGACGACGACGACGACGACGACGACGACGACGACGACGACGACGACGACGACGACGATGAATGATTTTTCCTGACAATTTTTTTAATTTTTAAACTTTTAATAATGGGAAAAAAATTCCACATTTTAAATTTCAGTGTTGGTAACACCAATTTTCCTAACGTTTGCAGTAGGCCGGCCGCAGAGCTACGCCACGCTTCTTGGTGATGACTCTGTCGTCGCTTGATCCGTGTCGCGCTGGGGCCCCCGCAGCCCCACGCCCCCGCAGCCCCTCGGGGCGCACGCGACGCAGCCGAGGCCCTGAATTTCGCATGCATGCGTGCGGAGCGGGGAGCCGTGAAATATGTGTGGACGCGTGCAGCGTGCGTGCGCGCGCGCGCGCGGGAGCGGGCGCCATCTTGCGGCACAACGCCATAAATAAAAATATTCATTCCGCCGCTGAGGTGTAGGGAGCGACGTCTCCAGGTGTGTTGTGCTCTGTGTGTGTGTGTGTGTGTGTGTGTGTGTGTGCGTGTGCGCGCGTGCTTTCGCGTGCGCGTGTGCGGTCAGAGAACATAAGGGGTGCTGACCGAGGCTTGTGGAGCCGGGGCCCGGCCGCCCAGTCGGGGGATATCGACGGGTAAGGGAGGGCCCCGGCAGCCCCGGCCCGGCGGCCCGGCCCGGCAGACGCGCCGCCGAATCTCGAATTCCCGGCCTGGCCTCGGCTCCGCGAGGCCGGGGCTGGCCAGGGCCGGGGAAGCGTGAAATGCGATCATGTAATACGGCGTATGGGGGCGGCGCGGGGGCGGCGCGGGGGCGGGCCAGGTAGGGCCAGAGGCTCACCTTCCACGTGGCGCATCGCCTTGCCGGCTGCCTTGTCGGATTTTGAAGGACGGCTAGCATATCCAGCCAACCCTTCTGCCTGTGCCGCACACACACACGCGCACACACACACACACGCACACGCACGCACAGGGGAAGCAGTGCCGGCGGCTCGAATCTCACCCACCCCCACCACCGCCGGAGGGGAACCTTCTCCTCTGAGAGCGCGGCGCTGCTGTCGTAAGTCAGGTTGCGAATTGGCTCGCATTTGGGGAGGCAAGGCCCTGCAGAGGCCCCCCGGACCCCCGGGCGAGGAGGGGGCGGGTATATTTATGGCTGTTAATTCACCTGGCGTGTCAAGGAAACTTACATGTTTATATGCCTGTGACTGCAGCCCCCACCCCTCACCCCCTCTCAGCCGGCCTTGGGGGCGTGAGAGGGAGGTTTTTTTTCCCTCCCGAGGAAGCACACATCAGGAGCAGCCTTTGCATCCTACCTCCTACAGGGCCTGCCGTGTGCACAAGAGGACACCACTAGTGAGCTCATTCTGGCCCACTTCCCTTCCTGCCACACTTACCCCTTACCCCCTCCCTCTTACCTTGTGCACTACCGGCACCACCCTCGCCCCTTCACGTGTGTGTGTGCGTGTGTGTGCTCCCAACTCAAAGCCGGCAGGCGCACACGTGCTCTTCGCTTCTCGGTTAGATCAGTCTGCCACACCCTCTCGCGGCTGTCGGCTCCCGGGGATGCCGCCGGCCGTACTTGTGCGTACCGTACCAGGTTCCCCGCGGGTTCCCTGACCCTTCACACGACGCACCCGGCCCCCGCTTTCCCCCGCCGTCCTCCGCGATTGAGGACCGTAAATTGTTCCGAAATGACAATTTATAATGCCATTTATCTCCGTTTAACCCGTAAATCGGTGCCGCGGCCGTGGCAAGCGGACCGTATCAGTGACGCCGGCGGCGCTGCTACCGCGCATGCGCTCTGCTGCTGCTGCTGCTTCCCCTCTGTTATTGCCAGGCGCGCTGTCAGAATTACGTCGTGATGGCCCATTTTTTTTATTTTATTTCCGCCCCTGAAAAAATAAAATAAAAAAAATATGTGTGTTTGTACGAGCCGCGTCGTGTGTGTGTTCGCTGGCTTTACAACCGGCCACACCGTTAATTTGTGTGGAGGGAGGGGGCGGCAGGTGCGCGCGCATACGTATGGGCCCCTACGCGATCTGTCGTACTGTTGCCACGACTCTCAAAATATTTCCGCGTGCGCGTGTGGAAAACGGGGTGAAAAACTTGCGGGCTGCACATTGGCGGGGGTCAGCAGGTCAAGCGCGGTCTGTAATAATATTCCATTCGGCCGCACTAATTGAGGACTAGGTGTGGGGGCAGGACACCTCGGGCCGCCGCCGCCGACTGCTTGTCTGATCTCAGGTCGTGGTCTTGGCTTCGGGGCAGTGGTCAGCAGTGGCTGTCAGCCCTGTGAAGAGTTAACGTACACACACACACACACACTTACACACAGACTATGAAGGTGACGACGGTCATGGTCGGTGGATGGGTCATGTGTGTGTGTGTGTGTTTGTACCGGCTGGCCCTGTTGTTATCGCGTTTGCTGCGAAACAGTTATCACCGTCATCAGGCGGGGGGCTTTGGACAGTAGTAGCAGTAGTAGTAGTAGTAGTAGTAGATGTAGTAGTAGTAGTAGGGGTGCCGGGGGGGGGGGGGACGCGCCGCAGTTTCGCCAGTAACACACCCGCGCCGCGCACTGCGTTCGCCGTTGTTGATCTTGTTTGATTAATGCCGGGGGGACGGCGGCCAGCGGCGGCAGCTGTTGTTGTGAACGAGACTATCGTGTCCGTCCACGCCCACGCATGTCCTGACCCCAACCCACCCCAACTTGGCTCCTTCCTCCCCCTCTCTCTCTATCTCTCTATCTCTCTCTCTCTTTCTCTCTCTCTCTCTCTCTCTCTCTCTCTCTATCTCTCTATCTCTCTCTCTCTTTCTCTGTTCCTGCCGCTCGCCCTATCTGTGTGTCTCACCCCCACCAGCCGCAGCAGCACCCTCGCCGCGCCGTCCGCCGCCGCCGTCGCCACCAGGGCAGCTGACGCGTGCGAGTTTATGAGAGTGGTGTGCGTGCGTGCGTGTGCGTGTGTGTGTGTGCTCAGGTGAGTCGTGACTAATGTGGCATCGATAACTGCGCTTGGCTCCCCTGCCTGTACTTCTGGGAACTGCACGCGGACGGGGAACACACCCGCGGGAACACCCACCCTCTATTGCTTCGTCATCTGGCGGCAGCAGTGCGGCGCGGCCGCCGGCTCTCCCGTCAGCCTGCCGCCCGCCCGGGTCACGGCACCATCAGAAGGCATTCCGCGCCGAGACACGGCAGAAAATTATATATCCGCTGCATCTCTACTGGCCGCGAGGGGGCGGGCGGGTCGGTGAAATAACAATCTGGGAGCAGACATGTCACGTGAGCGGGCAGCGCGGACAGCGCGGGCTGGTGACCCAGACACCGCAGCGGCCGCGGGGGGCGTATCATCAGCCGGATATAAAAGCCGAGCCCGGAGGTAGAGCGGTGAGAGAGAGAGAGAGAGAGAGAGAGAGAGAGAGAGAGAGAGAGAGAGAGAGAGAGAGAGAGAGAGAGAGAGAGAGAGAGAGAGAGAGAGAGAGAGAGAGAGAGAGAGAGAGAGAGAGAGAGAGAGAGAGAGAGAGAGAGAGAGAGAGAGAGAGAGAGAGAGAGAGAGAGAGAGAGAGGGGGGGGAAGGGGGGGGGGTAGAGGGTCGCGCAGTCGTCAAAGTTGGGCTTCCTCCTTCCCCTCCTCATCCCCGCCGTGTACACCGTGCCTCGTTTGACAACGGCAAGGTGCTTTCTGGGGGAACAGGGCCCTGCTCTGTGTGTGTGTGTGTGTATGTAGGTGTGTGTGTGTGAGGGAGTGTGTGTGTGTGGGCTTCGCGTGCCGCGCGCAGAAGGGCCCCCAGGAGGAAGGGTGCTGAAGGGAGTGACGGCCGCCTGAGCAGGTGGGCGGCGGCGGTGCCGTCGGCAAAGAGTTTGTAGCACGGCGTCGTCGTGGGCAGCGGCGGCCAGAAAGGCAGCAGCAGCAGCGGCGGCAGCAGCAGCAGCAGCAGCAGCTACAGCAGCAGCAGCGGGTGGGCCCCGCTGAGGGCCACGCGGTAATTAACGGGTACGGAGGGCTTATCGGCGGGGTACGCAAACCGTGTAGCGCCCCGCCCTGCCACGCCATACCGTGGCCGGCCTCCGAGCGCGCGCAACAAAAATAAAAGAGAAATTGGCGAAAAATTCCTTGCCTGTTTGTTTCTGTTGTGTTTTTTGTTTTCCGCGGGAGTTTACTCGCCTGGAGTATACCTGGATGCGGGCGCATGTGTGCGGTCTTGACTTCGGTGTTTCGGAATATTCCCTCGAATTTTCCTAATGACTGGACTGTGTTTGGCTTCCCGGGTCGGGGTGTATAATTTTTTTGTTTTTTTGTTTTTATGAGCTTGACGTATAATAACGTGGCGCGCTGCGCAGACACGGAGGCATTTCCCGACATGTCCTGCGGAGGAATGCCGACTCCGATTACAGGAGGGGTCCGATAACAGTCTCATTTGCGGACGCCCCCTGGGGGCTCGGCCCTGAGGTCTCTGGCCAGCGGGGCCCTGGGGACCCACTAACGCGCAGCCCCTGGAAGGACTGCCGGGGCGCGGCCGGGCGGGGCGCTGCGGGGTGCTGCGGGGCACTGCCGGGCACTGCCGGCCGGCCGCACTGGGTCACGGACGGGGCGGCCACACGCGGAGCGAGAGTAAGGGTGGAGTCCGGCGGGGGCCGGCGGGGCCCAGCCGAATGAAAAATCGCGCGGGTTAAACTAGTGGGCTTCACTGGTTGTAGGTGTCATTAGGCCGATTTTCACACTCCAAAAAATATACACATACAATTTTTTTTTACAAGGTCTTGAGTTTTTCTGGCAGTGCACCAGGCCAGCGTGTACAACGTCGCGGGCGGCGCGGCGAAACACGACGGGGTCTATTTCCTCTGCGCTCATGGAAATTCATCCGCCGGCGATTATGTTTGAAAGCGACCACGTCCGCCTTCGGCTGCCCGCGGCCGCCGAGTATAAAGAATAAGCAGCGGCCAGACGGGGGAAAGCGCTGCGATTAAGATTTAATGTCGACATGGCTCTGGACATTGTCCGCCGTCCGCGCCCACTGTGGGCGCCCACAGGTTTGTCGGGTGCCCTGCCACGGAGTGAAGGGGAGGGAAGGGCACACTGTAGTCAAAAGGCTTGCGGCCACGACTAGTGGTTTCATAAACGAAAAGACTTGAAGAAAAAAAAAATGGATAAAAATGGGAAGAGAAAAAAAAACGGGTCGCAACGGCATTCATTGATTTTTCATTGACGAATTATTATTGTTATCTTGGGTCGGAAAGAAAAGGCAAATCCGTCCTCCTGAAATCCTTGCGGGGCGCGCTTGGCGTCAGCTGTTGCCGAGTGTGCGGCTCTCCGCGGGACCCCTCGCGTATTTAACACCCCCAGCCCAGCCCATCCCAGCTCAGCCCAGCCGGCAGCGCGGTCGCCAGATGACGTGTCGAACTGCGGGGCGGCAGCTGGGGTTGATACGGCTGTGCATCCCTGCACTGGCTCCCTCCGGACGAATACGTTGGCCTGCTCCGCTGCTTCGCCCCGTCGGCATGATCAATGTATTCTCTGTGTTTGTCGGCATCGCATCTCCGTTATATGCCAACAGCAATATCTCTCTCTTTTCCCCCCCCGGCCGTTCGCTGCCTGTTTCCCTTTGGTTTCACCGCACGTTCCGCGCGGCCCGCGTTGGCCCCGAGCCAGGCGGCAGAGGGTCATGGGGGCGCCGGGGTAGCTGTGGCTGCATCCTCCGGGTCGTGTTCGTTAGGCGCATGCACCATCAGCGCCGCGGCTCCGGGCGGCTCCGGGCCCTGGCAGCGCTGGCAGGCTGGGCAGGCGGTGCGCATTGCCCGGCGGCGGCCCCTCCCGGCCCTTTGTGATAAGGCCGTGAAATACTGCAGGCGCGCCGCTGCAGGTGAGCGGTGCGGTGCGGTGCGGCAGTGCACCGGGGCCGGGCCGGGCCGGGCACGGAGGCCGACGCCAGGCCGAGGGTCCTCCTCACCGGAACCTGCCGGAACCCAGTGAAGGCTCTCGCTAAGTGATGGCGATAGCTGCGACGTGCTCGGAATCACCCGGAAGTGGGAGCAGGAGCAGGGTGGAGGAGCAGGGCGGAGCCGGCATCCGGGCCGGCCGGACCACCCCGCAGGGGTCCGCAGGGGCCGCAAGGGGCCGCAGGGGGCCGCAGGGGGCCGCAGGGGGCGGCAGGGGGCCGCAGGGGCCGCAGGGGGCCGCAGGGGGCCGCAGGGGGCCGCAGGGGGCCGCAGGGAGCCGCAGGCTCCGGGGCGGGGCTATCTACTTGCCCGCCCCCCCTCCTCCACGCACCGTACCTCTTGGACACGGGCCGGGCTCGTCACGTCCTCATACGGCTACTTGACCACTACTGCTCCTCGCTACCGCCCCTCCTGCTACGGCTGCTGCTGCTGGCGCCCCAATTCGTGTTGGTGAGTGTGACACTCATGGGCACGTGCAGCGGTGCACACACACACACACACACTCACACACCCACACACACACACACGCACAAACGGCGCACCGCTCCCGACCCTGGAATTCCATCGGTCGGATTGCGCGCAGGGATTGCCAGCCCTGAGTCGGCGCATACCGCGGCCGTACGAGTATAATGCGGCGGCATGCAGCTGCGGTGGCTGCGGCTGCGGTAACTGCGGCTGCGGTGGTGCGGGCGGCGGCCGCATTGCCCAAGGCATACACCGCTGCTGCTGCTGCTGCTGCTGCTGCTGCTGCTGCTGCTGCTGCTGCTGCTGCTGCTGCTGCTGCTGCTGCGCGATGCAAAAAGTGCCGCATCAACAACGCGGTGCCGCACTTGCCGCAGGCAGAGGCAGAGGCAGGGCGGCGGCGTGGCGCCCGCGGAACCGAGGATAGGCAGCACGCGCTACCGCCGTGCGCAGCGGGCCGCCCGGGGACGTCTTTCAGGCGTCCGCTCGGCCAGAGGACCACGGACCTTCTTCCCCCGAGTGTGTGTGTGTGTGTGTGTGTAAAGCGATCCGCTACGGTGCGCGCATCGGCGTGACGTTGATATGTATCGTGTCATTACGGTGCATATTGCGCCCCTCTCTACGCCCCAGCGCTCGGGAGAGATATCATGTGCGATGAGACGAATATGCGTTGCTCACCCGGCCGAGGAGCGGAGCGGCGGGACCGTGGGCAGAGCCGTGGGCGGGGCAGGGCAGGGGGGCGTAAGCGCAAAGAGGGTGCGTCTGCACTGCAATCGGACCGGGCTATGAGAACCTTTGACGCGCTCCATTGGACTGAGAGAGAGAGAGAGAGAGAGAGAGAGAGAGAGAGAGAGAGAGAGAGAGAGAGAGAGAGAGAGAGAGAGAGAGAGAGAGAGAGAGAGAGAGAGAGAGGCACGGCCGAGTTTGATTATACACAGCTAACTCATTCCCTGAATGCCTGCTCGGATGTACGGGCGGTCCGCAATGTGAACACGACCACAAGGCATCCTTCTCTCCGTACCCCCCCCCCCCCCCCCCTCTCTCCCATGCAGTGTTCCTCTATCGCTCTTGCACGCTCTCTCTCTCTCTCTCTCTCTCTCTCTCTCTCTCTCTCTCTCTCTCTCTCTCTCTCTCTCTCTCTCTCTCTCTCTCTCTCTCTCTCTCTCTCTCTCTCTCTCTCTCTCTCTCACACACACACACACACACATTGCAACGGTCCATTTCAACCGAGATTAGGAATA
Source organism: Odontothrips loti (assembly GCA_038380765.1). NCBI lineage: Eukaryota > Metazoa > Arthropoda > Insecta > Thysanoptera > Thripidae > Odontothrips > Odontothrips loti. The sequence goes on from CM076247.1 coordinate 12,663,937, forward strand.
GGTGAAAATTTTCGCGGATATACCTAGCACCGCTGTGGCGGTAGAAATATATATATATATAATAACCGCGCGGGGCGCGACGACGGGGCACAATGAAAAATGTGGAACAATACACCAGCGGTCCGTTACACCGCGGAGTCCGGGGGGCTAATGGTGTGGATAGGGCTCCCCTTTTACACCTGAGTGAGTCGGGCTGCACTCCACATCGGGGTGGGGTGCGGGACGTGGGTCCTACCCGCGGAGGCCCCCGCAGCCCCCGCAGCCCCGCGCATGCCGCTGCCGAGGTATGAGGTGGCTGGCGTAACTTTCCGACCGTAGCCGCAGCCCAAACCGCCGCACCTTCCCCTTCCTTTCCTTTTCCTTCACCTCTCCCCTCCCCGTCCTGCGGTCCTGCGCCGCCTCCTTTCCGGCCGGGGAGGGGCGGCGGCGGCGGCAGCAGCAGTGGTGGTGGCGGAGGCGGCGGCAGCGCCCATCCAGGCGGGCACACTGCGGCCCCCGGGCCCCGCCCCGCCCTGCCCCGCGCCCTCTACCCTCGTCGGGCCGGAGCGGACACTAGAGCGGAAACCGCATAATTCCTATTCCGGGCCGCAGTCAACCCCTTTGCCCTGTCAAGGCCCACGGACGCCCACGGCCCGCACGCCGCGCACACCGGACACACAATGCACCGCAGGAAAATATCGGCCTCGGGTCGGATCGAGGTGCTGCCGGGTGCTGCGGGCCGTGGGCTGGCTGTGGGCTGGCCGTGGGCTGGCCGTGGGCTGGCCGTGGGCTGGCCGTGGGCTGGCCGTGGGCTGGCCGTGGGCTGGCCGTGGGCTGGCCGTGGGCTGGCCGTGGGCTGGCCGTGGGCTGGCCGTGGGCTGGCCGTGGGCTGGCCGTGGGCTGGCCGTGGGCTGGCCGTGGGCTGGCCGTGGGCTCCGGCCGCCCGGCCTGTCGGGCTGACGAGGCTGGCGCAGGACCCCGGCCCCGACCCGGCCCGCCCTTCACCTGTCTGCTCTGCACGGCCAGCCGCAGTCGTGGTGGTGTTGGTGGTGGGAGGCGTTGGGGCGGGACGACACCAGGAAACCGATCCGGACCCGAGATATCGACCCCGTCACGGCACGACGCCGGTCTCGGGGTTCGTGTTCGGAATTGATGTTGATTTGAACCCGTGAAAATAACTTGACATACTTTTGGAGAGCTTTCGGTGTGCGGATTTCCTCATGCTCCACCCGAGTCGCTCACAATTATTGAAAGAAAAATTTAAATCCTTATTTAAATAGGAAGCAGATGATACCAACTCTAAATGTCTTCCAGTTTCTTAAGGCTTTTTAGAAATTTTCTGTGGAAGCAGAACTTATCTTTTGTTGTATTATGACGGGGAGCCGAAGATATTTGAAAGGAAATGAAAGGCAATTTTTGAGCGGCGAGGCGGGTGCAGGAGGAGGGGAGGGGTGCCTTCCTTTCCCCGCCCAGGATGGCTCGCATGGCCCGCGAGTGCAACAATGCCACGACGCGAAATGCGACAATTCTCGACGCGGACGGATACGGACACGGACGCGGATCGACGCGGACGCGTCTCCCCCTACAACGAAAGTACAAGCTAGCTGACACCTCTTTCTTCCATATTATTTAGCTAGGCCATTCTAGTGCCATTTGAAGAGGTATCATCTCTTTAAGAAATTTCCTGATTTTTAAAATCCATTAACCAGAGAGCTAATTTTGGCATTGAAGCGCGAGGTGGTGGCGGGTGGGTGTGCGGCCGTGAGTTGGTACGGAGGGCTCTGCGGAGCGGGGCTGGCCGGGGCTGTCCGCCGGTGGCAGGGCAGGGCGCTAAGCCTGCCGGCCCTGCCGGGCCGGGCTGCCAGAGCCGGGGAAACTTTGCCTGGCCGCGTTTGTCGCAGCGCTGCGTGGGTTTTCGCCGGGCGGCAGAAATGATTTAGGGCTTTATCGCGACGTCTCCCGCAGCCTCTGGCGGCCCCTCGGGCGGCCCCGGCTCGGGCAGCCCCGCAGGGGGCTCATTGCTGAGGCGGGGCGCCGCAAGTGCACTGCCGGCCTGCCTCAGACGAACACGCTGAGGCGGCGCTGCGCGTCTGCTGACGGCTGTCTGAGGTGTGTCACTGCCTTCGACCCCCCGCGGCGCTCTAAACGCCCGGCGCCTCGTTTGCGGCTCAACAGGCGCACACCATTCTCGCCTATTTCGCGCTATCTGATGGTGTCGCCGTGCCCTGGCGTGTGCCGGGCGTGTGCCGGGCGTGTGCCCTGGAATGCCTCTCGGAGATGAGTGATTCGCCTGTAGCGTGTAAACGCTTTTGGGTGGCGCGGCGTGGCGGCGCACAGATTGGAATTGGGTCGGGGCTCAGCAAACAGCACGGGGAGGTAATGCAGGTTGTCTTAAGCCCCTCCCCGGCCGCGTCTGCACCCTGCCCCCCCCCCCCCCCCCGCCTCTGCCACGCTACAATGTCGTGCGAGGCTCCGCACAGTGGGAACGAGAGGGCTTTGGCAGTGGTCGGCGGGGCTCCGTCCCTTTTCAGGCAGAGGATCCAGCGGGAGCGTAGGCTGTCACTCGGGTCGGGTTGACACGCGCTCAGCGCCGAGCGGATGGCGGATGTGTTCCGAACTAGCCTCGTGTGGCCGCGCTGACCGTGCGGGGCGCTGCTGATTAGGATGGCGATGGGCGGCAAGACGCTTCGGCTGAGAGCAAAGTTCTCCCCGTTGCTGCAATCCCTTGTTAAACCAAATGAACATGAATATTTACTCGGCCGCCGCCGGCGCGGGCGTCTGTTTGGGCTGCAGCCTGCCCGACTTTTCTTCATGAATATTTCTAGTCGGCCGCGCAAAGTTTGGTTACACTGATCTCTCCGAAGAGGGGTCCATCATAAAATACGCATTTCTCGCGAAAATGGCGTTGTGATGACTTTATAGTTATTCCGGAGCGGTCGGCGGCGAGGCAAGGGTGGAGCGGCTCCGGCCTGGGCTCCGGCCTGGGCTCCGGCCTGGGCTGTGGCTGTGGCCCCCTGACCCGCCGCAGCCGAGCCGACACTCGGTTCGGGTCGGGCCCGAGTTGGAAGCAGTCGTTCATCTTCTGCGCGCCCTTCCAGCACTCCTACACCTGCGGCAGGACCTGCGGCCGACACAAACACGGTGCCGTTAAGATTCGCACCTTTTTTACCTCTTTTTTCTCTCCCCTCTGTCTTGCGGGCGAAATGGCGCGCAATTTCAACGGAAATATAATTCTTCTCGCGTGTGCTTACACAACGGCGGCGCGCTATGGCAATCGGAAGGCTAAGGCTGCTCAGTCCCCTTTGAATGTGTACACCGCGCCCGGCACTGGCAAGGAGACGGAAGCAAATGCGCGCTGGAACGGCGTGTAGTGAGTTCAGCTGCTCACGGCTGTGGCATTTCTGTTTTTTGTGGCCGGTGGTGGTATCCGTATGGAAAGTAAATGAGACGTCATGAAAGCGGTCGTCGCCAGAAATTACCCCTTCAATTAGATTTAATTTCTGGGAGTGGCTGTGCGTGTGCCGCGGAGAGGTGCCGTTCGTGTCGCCTTATCTATGGGCGGGTACGGCCGACAGCAGCAGCAGCAGCAGCAGCGGCAGCAGCAGCAGCAGCAGCAGCTATAGCGCACGGCCCGGCGCCTTGGGGCCGCGCCTTGGGTCCGCGCCATAGGGCCGCGCCTTGGGTCCGCGCCATAGGGCCGCGCCATGGGGCCGCGCCGCGGGGAAATGCAATGGCTGGGCTTTATTGCCGATAGTTAATGCAAGGCGGGCCGCTGCTCGGGCTTTATCGCTCGTGTAGCGTAACCGAATTTCTGTGTAAACACATTTCTCCCCGCCCGGTACCCGCCACCGGTACCCGGCCGGTGCCCCGCTGGCGCGTTGCCCCCGACGCCCCCGCAGCCCCCCACCCCCACTCTGCCGCCGGACCGACAACGAGGGCCCCCGCCGCCCCCGCCTGCTCCGCCCGGACTCATCTGCTTTCACGCGGCCCGCCCTAAAGGCTACCCTGTTGCGGCGGGAGGGCATCGCTGTTACTGGCAGTGGTGGCTGCACCCGCCGGTCCCCGCCCGCGCCCAAATTGATCCCATTTTCTCTCGCTCAGAAAGTATTTCAAACTCGTGGGAAAGTTTGTCCGCCGTCCCAAGTGGTAATTCAATTCTCATTTGCGTGCAACTGTGCGTGCATGCATTGGTTCGTCCCAGTGAGCCGGGGGGGGGGGGGGGGGGGGGGGAGGGCTGCCACCTATCCCCTGATCCCTTTCACCCCGCGGCGCTCAGCCACGCACCGCCCGCGCACCCTTTAAATAGGGGTGGTTCGTTGCGGTCGGCGTCGCGCACCATGACTGTGCCGGGGGGGGGGGGGGGGGGGCTGCCGACTGCCCGCATCGACTGGCCTGGCCTCTAGGGCCCAACACGACGGCGCACTGTACTGGGCGAAACGTAATCAAAATCCACTTAAAATGGCATATGTACCTAATGGGGGCGGGCCGGGCAGGCAGGGCAGCCTGGTCTGGTCTGGTCCTGGTGGTGGCGTCGGTTTGCTCTCGTACTTTGTCGATACTGCCGCTTCGGCCTCCTCCTCCTCCTCTCCCTGCCTTTCCTCCTTCCAAACCTCCTTCCCTCCATTTTTCTCTTTTCCCCCCTCGGCGCGCTTTTCCCGCCCGGACACAGTTTGACCCAATCTGCGATAAAGTATTTGTGTCGAAATTACACGCGCGCGGTACGGCGGCCCCCGCGGCCCCCGCAGCCCCCGCGCACCGGGGAACGGCTGCGTACCCGGCGGCCCCCGGTCAGTGTTTCGTGCCCCAAGCCGTTGTTGCATTGGTGTGCTTAGTGCGCTAAGCAGCGCCAGTCCCCCTCCGCCGGCACCCTCTCCCCCTCCCCCTCTCCTCCCGTTTCTCCCCTTATTCGTGCGTCTTGTCGAGCTAATCGGGAATTCGTGTGCAATTTCAGAAGGGGCACGCTGCGGCGGCATAGCTTTAAAGAGAGAGAGAGAGAGGGGGGGGGGAGAAGGTTTCGTTTGACAAGCCGGAGGGAGCGCGCCTGACGTGAGGTTTGATTGGTCCATGGCGTGTGCGGCGGCTCGATTTTCCACCTCACGCCTTTTACATTTTTCACGAAGGTGAGCAGCAGCAAACGCTGAGAGAGAGAGAGAGAGAGAGAGAGAGAGAGAGAGAGAGAGAGAGAGAGAGAGAGAGAGAGAGAGAGAGAGAGAGAGAGAGAGAGAGGCCGCCTCGACCAGCAGATCCCAGTGAATAATTGAGACGTGGGGACTGCGATAGCTCACACACACACACTCGCACACGAACGCCAAAACTTCCACTGATTTTTCGCCGTGTGCGTGTGAGTCGAGAACAGACTTGTGCCCGCGGGGTCCTCTCTGGACAAGAGGTTTTGGCGAAGTTTGGGGCACCGCCGGCACCGCTCCCACAGATAACCGATAAAGGCGTGAGTCGTCCGATGATTCTGCCTTTTCGTTGCCGATTGAATATTTACCTGTCCGTGCGGGCGGGCTTCTGACGAGCAGGACGACGAGGAAGTTCCGGACGCGACCCTGTGATAATTGTGTGCGTGTTTTGACGACGGAAGATACGTGCACATATGTATATTAGTCATGACTAATATTTCGAGTATAGTTAATTAAACATTTTTGTTTTTCCTTGACGAACACTGAGGTGACCCGTGAATCAATGCCAAAGTGAAATCCTTTTCTAGCGGTCTTGTAAATATTTTTTTTTAAATTCAGAAGACATGTGATTTCTGGTGATCAATTCGTTTCTCAAATTTAGCCTTGATATAATTGTCCCAGAGTGACGGTAAATAGTTGAACAGCTGACGGTAGCACTGCGAGGTCTTCTGGGGCCTGAGTGCGCGCCGCTGCGCCGCCCGCCAAGGAGCACAGTGGCGGCGCTAATGGCGTGTGTGTTTGCTAATTTAGTCCCAGTTTGTTTTCATTTGCCGTCGCTGGCGTTAGCGCGCAAATCGGTTCGCCCGAAATGTGTTTTCCTGGCTCCCCAGGGGGACGCCGTTGCCCCCGGATACAGCCCCTCTCTTTCGCTCTCTCTATGCCCCACATACGGCGGCCTAGCTCTATCCGCATGAATACTTTAATGCGCTCCGCTAAAAAAAAAGTTAAATGCAAAAAAAAAATCTAACGAAAGCTTTGGCCGTCGGTGGCGTGGGGGTCAACCATCGTGTCGGCAGAGTTGATTTGGCGCTGCCAAAGTGACGCAGTCACGCAGCGCGCGCCTTAACTAGAAACAAACAACAATAAGTCGGAACGGTTCGGCGGTGTGGCGGGCGGCCTTGGGAGAGGGCTGCTTCCGTAATGGAATTCGGTGCGAAACAAAAACAGAGAAAATAAAAAATAAAAAAAACAAAAACAGGCAGCAACAACGACAACAACAAAAAAGGAGGAAGAAACGCGGCGGAGCGGATTGAAGCGGCGCTGAGAATAACGTCGCGTCTGCACGGCGCGGCACGGCACGGCGCGGCACGGCGCGGCACGGCGCGGCACGGCGCGGTGTGGCCGCGCGCGCCTCTCGCTCATGTCTCCGAAACACTCTGCCGCCCGCCGAGCCCAGCGGAGCCCTGCGCCCTGCGGGCGGAGCCCGGCGGAGGCCACCTGCCGCGACCTGCCAAGCCGCCTTGTTTGCGACAATCTTTTGTGCGCTTCCCTATTTGGTGTGCAAATAGTAGCCGGTACAACGTGCTGGGGATCACAGGTCCAGGACAGGTCCAGGACAGGGCGCCGCTGGCCAGGTGAGGCGGCCCGAACTGAAAACCAAGTATCGATCAGAGAGCTCTTTCCGCGTCGTCCTCGCTCGTGTCCCCGACTTTCCTGTCCTACCCCACCGCGAACGCCCGGCGCCTGCGAGTGCCAGGGTGTAGGCCAGCCCGCACGACACACGTGCATGCAGAAGCCGTGTATGCCTACCCAGCAGGCGCCGTTGGAGCACAATGGCCAGATACCGTATTTTCTTACCTATTTTATACCTTCAGGTGTGCACGCACGTGCTTCTGGTTCCCAAAGTTAGGCAGGCATCCTTCCGGGCACACTAGCCATGTTTTATGTAGCGGTTTACAACGGGACGCGTAAGTGGCACGACTTGCCACGCATTCCCTGGGCCGGGCAGAACGCAAAACCGCGCGCGTCAGACGTCGGGGTGGTTTTGCAGCCGTTCCCCCCGTGGCTTGACGGGGTGTACAGCAGGGGCGCCGCGGCGGCCGCCGTGTGAGCGGGGGAAAACAAAATGTATCGGCCGGAAGATTTGCGTAAATCTGGGGAGGTGTGGAGAGCGCGCGGCGCCGGCTGAATACAAACAGGGGACATTGAGAGCAGCGGAGCGGAGGCCGTCGAGGTGGCCGTTCGGGTCGGGCGGCCCGCACCTCCTACGCGCTGCTCCGGGCGGCCTCCCGCTGGGCCTCCCGCTGGGCCGTGGAGTGGTATCCTGGCCTGTGGTCAGGCCGAGGTGAGAGCCGAGAGCCTCCCCACAAGGCTGCCGCTACTGCCGCTACCGCTGCTGCCGCTGCTGCCGCTACCGCTGCTGCCGCTGCTGCCGCTACCGCTGCTGCCGCTACCGCTGCTGACCGCCCCGTCACATTCCGTTTCGCTGCGCCCCCGCTCCGCTCTCCCGGCATTCGCAGCAGTAGATCTGTCGCTACCCTTTGCCTGGCCCCGCACCGACAAGAAGGATCTTCCTTGGAAATTGCGGTGATCCCCCCGGCCTTGTACCCGACCCGATACGCCGCCGTTGGCAGATCGAAGCCACTTCTAGGGGTATAGCGGCGCAGCGGCAGTGCCGGGGGATTCAGTGTCGCACATCCGTCGGATTTGGGAGCCGCTGTGAGCGTTTGTGTGCTGGTGTTGAAACAAGTCTGGTGGCAGACGTCCCCACCAGTCATGCCCGCTCTGGCGCTCCACACATGGTCGGTCCCTTTTCTCAAAAGAGTTTTCCAACAAGGCTCAGAATCGGAAGCTGAAGAACGAAAACCCTTCCAGACCGGAAACTCTCGAGAGCAGGTATGAGAAATATCGACGTACAAGGACCTCGCTAAATATGGGAACTAACCTCCAAATTCACTCAAAACGCCATTCAAGTTTCTCATACCTGTTCTTGAGAGTTTCCGGTCTGGAAGAGATTTTGTTCTTCATCTTCCGTTTGCAACGTATCATCGGAAACCTCTATTCCCAATCCCCAAACCAGGACGCTTTTTCGTCAGGTTCTGTCTTCTTCATGAAGAGGCAATCGCGCCACTGTTTGAAAAGTGCCGTCTGATTGTGCCGAGAAGCCGGGACGCACATGCCTCGGTAGGTATGGCGCTTGGCCCGTGTTGACCCGCTCTGTCTGAAGGCTGAGCCGCTCCCGCATCTCGAGAGGGAACGGCACGGGTGCTGCTGCTGTCTTCCTCCTCCCGTATTCTGTTTGCCGACAGAAGTGGTCGGTCTTCTTGTCTCAGACATGGGATTTCCTTTGATTCCAGGTGCGTGATGCTCGCCGAGTCCGGGGATCGTGTTCTGCGGCACCGTGCTGGTAGTACCACTGGTACGTCCGAACATTCCCTCATACCCTGCCTGTCTCACGTGCGAGGCTAGTGCTCTAGTGTTTTCGGCGCAGCAGGATTTAGAGCAGAGTGCTCCAGCGGTTGGGAAACAGCATAAGCCTCTCGTAGGGTAGGTGCAGGTTAGCGAATATTGCTGGGGAAGAATTACACACGGGGAAAAAAAAATTCGGAAGTTCTCATTCTCTCCCAAACTTTGCTAAATTTCAGGGGGAGGTGTTATTTTTTTACCCGTTTTTTTTTTCAATCGCGATTTTTTCGCCTGCATTTCGGAAACCTTGCCTGTGCTTTGCCAGTGTTATGCGTGATACAGACGTCCGCTTTGGTACGCGGCAGGCAGGTGTGTAGTGTAAGCGGTCCCCGTAACGGCACAATCCGATTCCATTTCATGATGCCAGCTTCATTCGTGCTGCTGACGCTGCCGGTCGGCTGGTCCCGCCTGGTTTCCGCCCGGTTCCGCCTGGAGCACAAGAAGAGCAGGACTCGCAGCGTGGGCACAGCAGCGGCGTGGCGGGGGGAGGGCGGGGGGGGGGGGGGGGTGAGGGGGTACCAGATGAACATCCTGGACGCTCAAACTTTTATCATCTGAAGCCGCTGCGGCGGGCCTCAGACGTGGTTATGCCGCCGACGCAGCATCCGAGCTCTGAGCAGTTGTGGCTGCGGGGGGGGGGGGGGGGGCCATGTGGTTCGGTTTGGCCAGCTGTCTGGAGTGGATGTTCGACAAGAGGTGCAGACATGAAAGAGAGAGGGATAGAGAGAGAGAGAGAGAGAGAGAGAGAGAGAGAGAGAGAGAGAGAGAGAGAGAGAGAGAGAGAGAGAGAGAGAAGACAGACAGACAGAGACAGAGAGAGACATAGAGACAGAGAGAGTGAGAGAGACAGAGAGACAGAGAGAGCGCGGGTGAGAGAGCGGATGCAGATTTTCTGGCAATCCGGCGGCGCTGCACACGACCAACGCTCTAGTGGGACAAGTTTGGCGGTGAGGGCGTTGCGGTGCTGCGCGGGGCTGCGCTTCCGAGCCAGACCAGCCCTAAGCCGGATGCAACTGGGACGTTGGCAGCGGAGCACACGCGTCGGTGGCGATCAGGGCAACCGATATCTTACAACGGCGGCGGCAACACCATCCGTGTGGTGTTTGAGAAAGAGAGCGACAAAGCAGGAGAGAGAGAGAGGGAAAGAGAGAGAGAGAGAGAGAGAGAGAGAGAGAGAGAGAGAGAGAGAGAGAGAGAGAGAGAGAGAGAGAGAGAGAGAGAGAGAGAGAGAGAGAGAGAGAGAGAGAGAGAGAGAGAGAGAGAGAGAGAGAGAGAGAGAGAGAGAGAGGGAGAGAGAGAGAGAGAGGGAGAGATTGGGTAACCCAACCTGCTCACGACGACACACTTTAAAATGCGAAAAGGGTACAGGATGTTCGTCCGGAACACGCTATACACGTGGGCCCGAATACAGGGGGAGGGGGAAAGGGGTAGGGGGATGTCGTGAAAACGGGGTTATGGGGCTGATGTGGATGGCAGAGGCAAGAAAGATGAGAATTTTAGATGGCAGGGGAAATGCCGGGGGTGAGATAATGGCGGGCGTGTGTGTGGGGCGGTAGATAAGGTGGTGGTATGGAAGGTCATGGTGCAGCACAGCGCGGGGATACGGCACGGCGGCACGGCCAAGAGAAACAAGGACTAAAATCCATCCCCGCGTACCCCGCCGAAAAATGTGTCCAATTTGGCATTCAGGCTGCTCCGTCAGGTGAGTCACGTAGCTGTCGTGAATTTTTCTTGGTGAAGCCTGTGAATGCACGCCGCGTCCTTAGCGTCGCGAGGGAGCGGGGGCTGAGGAGGCCGGGGGTCCCGAGGGGGCCGGGGGGCCCAAAGGGGCCGGGGGCCGAGCCGCCGTCCCCCTGGCCTGCGGGCCTTCATTCATGCCATTCATGCCTCAATGGGGCCCCTAATTGAATGAGTCAGTCCAGGCGAATCACGTCGATGGCACAAGCGACGGCCCGCGCGTTGATTGGTTCGCGACTATGACGTCGCCCGGCGTTTCAACCAATAAGAAAAACTCGTTAACGTCGGCCGACGGCCCCCGCCCCGCTAATCATAATTTGCGCCGCCGGAGTGTGGCGCTCTTGTACTTTATTTGGCCGCTGCTCGGCCGAGCCGCAGGCCTCCTCCTCCTCCTCCTTCACAATTTTTTCGCTCCTCGCATTGTGTGTAATATTTGGAGTCGATGCTACAGAACTATGACATCAGGGCGATGGAAAGCCGAGAGCTGGAAAGGAAACTTTTACCGCCCGTCCCACACCCTCCCTGCTCGATGTAACAAGTGGCTCACACGTGTTTGCCTGTGCATGACTCCAGATATCTCCCTTTTTGGTGCGGAGAAGGACCAGCTGCGTGGTTTGAGGGGGGGGGGGGGCGTGGGGTCGTGAGGGGTGCCGCGGGGTGTGGCGGAGTGTTGCGGGTGCCTGCGGCGGCGCGGGCCGCAACGGAGGGGAGGGGAGGGGAGGCAGGGAGGGGAGGCAGGGAGGGCAGGTGAAACTTGGCGCTGCCAGATCGAGTCTAAATAGTTGGGCCTCGACTTTAGCGGTGGTTGAGTGAGCGGCGCGGAGTGCTTCTGTGCTGTCGCGGGAGCGGATCAGGCGGGGGGGGGGGGGGGGGGGTCTGCTGGAGTTAGGTGGCAGTCACGATGCACCGTGACGAGACTGTGGGCCCCGTGTCCCTGTCTCGACACTCTTTGTTTGCGTTGCGGAACAGCGTGGCCACTCTCTCACAGTGAATGCCTGCGGCAGGGCTGTAGCAAAGAATTAATTGCTTCCCGTTACGGGAGCGGCAGCAGCAGCGGCAGCAGCGACAGCGCGGTAAATGATACCGACCCCGAAACTTGCAATTGGTTTACCACTCATATCGGACGGGAACTAGACCGTCGGAAGCCCACGTTGGCAGCCCTGGTGCGGCGCTGCACTCAGACTCGAATTGATGTGAAACTTATACCTCGAGTACCGCCCCGCGGTGGGCCTGGGGGCCCCCGAGGCAGGCCCCATCCGCCTCGTACACTCTGCCAATTAACGCTGGGACTTACGCACGGCGTTGTTTACGATAGCGACCGGACAATAAGTTGCGGACTGCGACCGTGTAAGTAGCCTTTATTACAGTCCGGGCGGTCAGCCGGGTGGTGGTCAGCTCCGGCATTAGCCCGGACCGGTAAGCCCGTCCCGCCCCGCGGTGAGGCTTGGCCGGCGGGGCCCGGCGCCGGGGGCCGGGCCGGGGGTGGGCAGGGACTTAGCCGTGATGCTGCGCCGTGCGCTCCGCAGTGCTATCGACACGGCCGCGGGCGGGATGCCTTGGCGTGCCGCCGTGCCGCGGGGCCGGTGATGAGCCGTGTCTTCGCCAGGGTTGGGCTCGGAGGGGGAGGGCGGGCGTGGCCTCGGCCGTGGCCAGCAAGGCAGTCAGGAGCAGAAGGCCAGCCGTCTTCTATAATTATAGAATGGCGTGAGATGGCGAGAGGCCAGCCAATGGCGGCGGCGGTAGCGCGGCGGGGAGCGGCAGTAGCCTGGGCGCCAGCCTCGGCGCCGGCCTAAGCCGCGGCGGCCTGCAAATGACCTCTGAAATCGACCAGGCGTGCGCATCACTGGCACTGCCGTAGCTGCTGCAGGCGGTAGCTGCGGTAGCTGCGGCCGTGTTTTGGGCCGCGCCGCCATTTGTCAGGGCGGCAGGAGGCTTCCGGCAGAACGATCGTGATTGAATCCGCTGGGCCGTGTGCTTGCCCCCCGGCCTGCCCCCCAGACTGCCCCAAGGCCCGCCCCCGGCACGCCCCCGGCCCGCCCCCAGCCCGCCCCTAGGCCAGCCCCCGTCGGCCGGCCCGGTGCGGTGAGGCGTGAATGGGCGCACGGCCGGGCTGGGCACGGCAGTGCCGTGCTGGCTGCCGGCGACTCATTCCGTCCTTAGCCCCTTGTAGGGTAGGCCGTAGGCCGTCCCGGTGTGCACGGCCGTGTTGCGGGTCGGCCTACTCCCAGGCGCACTGAGGTCTCCGTCTCTCTGCGGTCTACGAGCTGCTGCTGCTGCTGCTGCTGCTGCTGCTGCTGCTGCTGCTGCTGCTGCTACTGTGACACTCTCATTGCCAGTGCCCCGCTGGGAATTCCTGAATTCCCCAGTCCGTTTCTTCCGGTTTCGTCGTCCGCTGCCCATGCGCTCCTCGGCCGGAGCCCCTGGCAGGGTAGGCCGTCCCGTCGAGCACGGCTGCGCTGCGGGACAGCCTACCTCCGCGGCGCTAAGTGTAAGGCGGTGGTGTACCGCGAGGTGTACAACCGGCACTCCGGACAGAGAATCAGCCGTTGTGACCCGGTAAGCTGGGTCATGGCCGCACGCGCTGTGTTTGTTGTGCCGCCAGCAACACGGCGGCCGACGGCGGCCCTCCCCCGTAGGACCTTGCGGAAGGCGCAGAGAGCGGAGCCTCGATAAAAATCATGGCGCCCTAACCCTTATAACCCCTCCTCCCCTCCAAAACCGGGGTAAAGCCGCGCAAAACGGCTCACGGGGGAGGGGGTGCGGTGCGCGTGCCCGAGCGGTGTTGTGACGAGAAATGTTCATTTGTGTGAGGGTTTCCGTGGTCAGAGGGGGAGAGAGAGAGCCAGAGAGAGAGAGAGAGAGAGAGCGGGGCGGAGGCATGTAGCGGGGAGGGCGTGCGAGAGGGAGAGTGTGCGTAACATTGTGCGTGCGTGCCAACGTGTGCGCCGTAAGCCCTGGCACTCACACACGCGCGCGCACTGGGTAGCCGGAGCCGGGGGTCTCTGTAGGGGATTACGAGTGGAGGAGCGCGCGCACGCGTGGCAGCGCAGCGCCCTGGCTCGCTTTCAATTAGCGGCAGCAGGGATAGTCGCATACCCACTGGCCGGCCCCGCGATCGGCCACGCCACGGCTCCGTGATTCGGGCGGGGGAAGCGGGGGCCGCGGAGGGCCGCGGGGGCTGCGGGGGCTGCGGGGGCCACGTGCCCCACGATGGTCTGCTCTTCCGGAGTGAGCCGTCGTGGTCGTGTCATTGAATGCCGCCTGAGAGATGGGGCCATAAAGACGGAAGCCGGCAGAGCATTTCTGGATAAGTGGGAAAGCGGAGGCGTGCGAGAGACAGAGAGAGAGAGAGAGAGAGACCGAGGCGCCGGGGGGACGACGAGAAAGGGAATGGTGAAAATGGAAAAAAGTGATGAATGACAAGGAGAAAAAGAGAAATAGTGTGCGCGCGTGTGTGGGTGGGTGGGCGGGGCCCCTCTCACCGCACACCACAAACCGTTCCGCGTTAGAGCAGACAAATTGTACGGCCGAGGCAAAGGCCCGGGGGTGCCGGGCCGGAGAGCTCGGCCGGCCGCAGCCTAGGCAGGCTGTCCCCCCGGGGGGCTCGGGGGGCTTCGCCGCCCGCAAGTGTCCACGGGGACCTCTACGTGGACACGCTTTACCGGGCCCCCTTTTTACTCGGCCCCGGCCGGCGTTGTCCCCTCCACTCGGCGCCCCGCCCGGCCTGGCCCGGCCCCACCCGCTGATGGACGGATTGATTCCGGAACGGCGTTCGCGAAGTGCGGAGCGGAGACGAAACATTTTTGGCGCACTAACGCCATTGCTCACATATCTCGGCGACACGATTAATTAATTCCGCATTCACTCAGCCATCCGGCCATATCTGGCGCCCGCGTGCCCCGGCTGCGGATGCCCTGAGGGCGGCTGTGGCGCGCTTGTCTGAGATACAGAGAGGGAGAGAGAGAGGGGGGCGGAAGGGGGGCAGAGGGAGAGAGAGCCAGGCTTGTGGCGGCCTCGTATTGTGGCATTAGTGAGCAAATGAGGGCGTTATTCTAGCCCCACCCACAGCATATCTCTTTCTCTGCCCCCTCTCCTTCCTCTCCATCTGGTCCCTCCCCCCCCCCTTCCTTTGTCTCTCTCTCTCTCTCTCTCTCTCTCTCTCTCTCTCTCTCTCTCTCTCTCTCTCTCTCTCTCTCTCTCTCTCTCTCTCTCTCTCTCTCTCTCTCTCTCTCTCTCTCTCTCTCTCTCTCTCTCTCTCTCTCTCTCTCTCTCTGTCTCTGTCTGTCTCTCTCTCTCTCTCTCCCCTTGCATGTTCATTCTCTTGTCATCCCCTGAGGAGCGCCACAAGGAGCACAGTATTTCCCTCGGTACATCCACTCCCTGGAAGTACCAGAAGTCGGCTGTCGTGGCTGTGCATCTGGAGACGGTCGGTTAACGCGATGCGGCCTGAGTCATCGATTCTCGTCTCGTCGGGTCCGAGGGGACAGTTCTATATCGGCCAGCTGCAGCTCCGTTTCAACAGAGTTTTAACGTCCAGTTTGGGAACCCATCGCTCTGCACCTCGCGATTCTGTGTTTTGTTTCCCTCCCCTGAAGCGGGTTGGACCGCGGCCGCTGACTCCGCTCGGTTTAGACTGAATTCCGTCGCGCTTTTAGTACCGTGTGTACCAGGTGTACCATAATTACGAGCGTCCATAAACAGGAGCGTGCAGTAATCGCGCCTTTTTTCTCCCGGTCCGGGTACACGGTGTAGCTTAAACACGACGGTCCGCCCGTAAACCTTTATATATATATTTTTTTCCCTTCCGGTGCGGCCCGTGTAATTGTAGCTTTGAGTAGTATGGCCGGCCGCCCCTTAATCCTAACCCTTTTGCGCGACTCTGGAGACGCGTTTTCTTCCTCTTCCTCGGCTCCCCCCCCCCCCCCCACACATTTTTCATCTGGGCGCGTGGTCACACCCGAGCCCCCCTTACCCTCCCCGTTTCTTTGCGCATAGCAAGTCCCCTTCCCCCTCTTTCCACTACTACTGCGCTCGCAAACCCGGACTTTGCATTTTTGTGGCGCGGGGATTTGGTTGTTTTGTGGCCGGATCAGTTTATTGTCGCGTCTCCAGACAGATGTCTCTCGCGGCTGCGGAGCGGTGGAGTGGGGGATGTGGGGGGGGGGGGGCGTACGCAGGGCAGAGAAATGAGAAAGAGGCCGGCCCCTGCTGGTGGAGGGGATGGGGGCTCTTCGGCAGAGAATGAGCCTTCTTATTGCGTTTGCGGGGCGCTGGCTGCGGTTTTGCTCCGAGTTAAATGAAATCGTGACTCTTCCTCGCGGTGCCCGCACGGGTATGGGCGCCATAGGGCGGCGCTGCGCTACTCGGCCGTTCTTCTACGCGGCTGCTCTTAAAACGAAAATTATCGCCCTCTGAGAGAGAGAGAGAGAGAGAGAGAGAGAGAGAGAGAGAGAGAGAGAGAGAGAAGGTAGAAGGTAGAAGGAGGGAGAGGTCAGTGCCGTCCTATGAGAGAGATGTATGTCGTGCGGTGCGGTACAGCGGTGTTGCGAGGTCCCATCTCACGTGTGTGTGTGTGTGTGTGTGTGTGTGTGTGTGTGTGTGTGTGTTCTTCGTTGCACCCTGCGGCAAACGCCGCGAGGCACATCAGTGAGAAGAACTTTGCCATGATTCTCCTTGTGATCTCTTCGCTGTTTTAGTCAAACGTTGTAGGCACTCCCACGGGGGCCCCGCCCCGCCCCGCCCCGGCCCGGCGGTGCGGCCAGGGGCGCGCAGCTCTGCCACGGGCGCCACCACTTCCGCTGCGGCTGCTAGAGCTGCTGAATTTATAAGAGCCGGAGCCGCCCTGCCGTTGGGGGAGGTGGGTGTGAATTTCGGTGTACGCAGTTGAAAATCTCGTTTCACCATTTTCTCTTCTTTTTTTGGGTGGATTCTGATTTCTGCGGTTGGCTGCTCTTCTGCATCGCGACGACGAATTATAGGAATGTGCCTGGAGAAAAAAAAAGTGTTTTTAACAATTAGTTGATCAGTGGTCGCAACTAATTTTTAAGTTGATTTTCAGACAAGCAGTAAATTTTTGTTCGGAGAACTAAAATTTTGGTGAAGGAACTAAATTTTAGTTGCACTAACGCAATGTTAGCTGCTCCAACGCAGAGCGCCGCTTAAAGTGCGAAAAGCAGACAAAAACTTGTTTAGTGCCCGCAACGAACCCCTTTGTTGGAGCGACTAATGTTTCGTTGGTGCTACTAAAATTTAGTTTGCCCAACAAAATGTTATCTCTCGGAACAGACATTTACTGCTTGTCCTGAAAATCAACTTAAAAATTAGTTGCGACCACTAATCATTCCTTTTTCCGTGGCGGATGTGCGGTTGCGACAGACAGACTCAGTCTCAGTACACTTCTCATCTCTCTTCCACCCACCGACCCACTTTGATCGGTCGATAATTATGGCGGCAGCAGTGGCGTGTTTTATCAAAGTGTGTCCGCGTAACGTGCCAGATGAAGCATGAAAATGATGCGCTTCCGACCGTCCCCGTTTTAATTGAGGCAGCCGGGCGGCCTTTCCGAGTGGACAAGGGCCACAAACCGCCCCGCGGATGAGGGGAGGTGGAGGGTGAGGAGAGGGGGGGGGGGAGGGTTGTGTGTCGCCCGCATCAAAGGTGGGGCGAACAGGTCGCCGCACACAGACCTCACCAAGGTCTGGGGGTCGACTCGGTGGATAGTGATCTCCCGCGAGCATAAAAAGGAATTATTATGAAACAGTGTGTGTTGTACAGTCTCGCACAGTCTTTCTCCCCCTCTTTCTCTTTCTCCGTGTTGGTAATTGACCCCCATGAAAGTGTGAGGAGGAGGAGGAGGAGAGGGGGGTAGGGGAGGAAACAAGTTCATTTTATTTTCCGTATAGCCCCCTCGTCTGCCCCTCTCTCGCTCGCCCTCCTTATTCGGATTGGGAGGGGGCGCTGAGTGGCGCTACTCCGCTTGGGCGTTTTGGGGGCCGAGCGCTGCAGCAGCAGCGGCAGTAGCGGCGGCAGAAGCGGCGGCAGCAGCAGCAGCAGCGGCATAGCGGAGTGCGAGAGAGCGCAAAAGGACCCGACCCGGACCCCCCTTGGTTAGTGTGTCTCAGCTCATTCGTGCCTGGAATGTGTGTCCAGAACGAGGGAAAAGAGTGGGCGAAAGGGAGGAGGGGGGGAGGCGTAGGGAACGGTTCTGGTGGAAGGGAGGCTGCGAGTGGAAGGGGGAGGGGGGGGGAGAAGCCCCCAAAGCGGCAGCGGGGGAAGGGCAAGGCCGGCGGGTCCAGCCTGTGGCCGCCTGTGGCCCTGCGCGGCCTGCGAGCCGCAAGCAGACCCACTGACCATCTGTCGGCCGACATGTGGGTCACATAAATACACGCGCGGGGGGGCCGGTGTAAATTGAATGCGACACGCTAACGCCACGCCGCGCCGCGCCACGCCGCGCGACCGCAGTCCGGCCCCGTGGCGTTTAACCCGCGAGATCCCCCCCACCCCCACTTGCGCCGTCGCAGACTTTGGACAGCGCCGACCGCAGGCGGCTGTGCAGGGGTCCGTGAGGGGACTAACTGACGCTTGAGCCGGCCCAGGCAGCCGTGATGCACCATGATTTACAACCGGTTTAAAACAAAATTATTTCTTGTGTTTTGTGATTCTTCCTATTTGTTTTACAGATTTATTTTCTTTAATTCTGACATTTTTCTGCAACTTTTTTTTAGGGTGTATGTACTGATATCTTATGTCAGTAAGATTCTTCCTATATTTTTTTCCACAAATTTTTTATTTTTAAATTCTGACATTGTTCTGTCCATTTTTTTGAGGGTGTACTCTGATACCGGTGTTGGCCCGCGCTGCAACGACATCGGGGTGCTTGGGCGCGCTGGGTACCTACCGGGCAGCGTGCCAGCAGTCAGCGGCAGCCAGGGCAGGCAGAGCAGCCAGCACAGTCCCCTCAGCGCTGCCCGCTCGATGCCCGTCTCGTTTTACAGCGAGCTGTGTGCAACCTTACGCCTGCCTGTTATTTTCACAGCTACCGCCGGCCCGGGCTCCCTCCGGGCTCCCTCCGGGCTCCCTCCACGCCCTCGCTGTCGGCTGCGCTGCTCTCCTGGCTGTCCTGCTGTCCGGAGGCGAGCCGGCGGCGGTCAGCCACTGACGGGACAGCCCGCCACACTGAAACTGCACAGCCGAGCACGGCCACATCGCGATGCAGTGCGAAAAGTGCGCGGTGTCCCGTGACGTGTGCCGGTCTGCCGTCTGAGCTGGGGATAAGGGTGCGGCAGCCGGCGGCAGCAGTTCTCATTCCGTGTCCCCCGCTGACGGGGACGTGCCGCTCCCCCGCAGCTTTTCACATGCCATCCGCCGCGGCCGTTCCGGCCAGTTGAGCCCTGTAAAACCGCCCCCCGGCCGCCCCTGACCGCCTCGCACACTCCGCCGCCCCGCGAACCCTCTTTCTGGGAGCTCTGCCGGGCACAAGGCAACCTGACGGGCCCGAGGACGCGACAGCCGCCCCCCGCCACTCACATGGGAGGGCCGGGGCCGGGCCGGGCCGGGCGGGTGCCGGGAGCCTCGGAGAACGTTTCACATCTTATTTGCGCGTTTTACGAAGTGTGGGGGCCTCCGCGCGGCCGGGTGGGGCCTTGCGTCGGTCTCGGCCGGGTCCAGCCCGTCCCTAGACCGCAGCCTCCGGCCGGAGCCCGACCGGACCAGACCGTCTCCAGGCGTGAAAAGGAGGCGAGGAGCCGGAGGAGCCCCCGCCTGACGGGTCCGGGTACACCGGGTCCGGCGGCCACCGCCCCGTCGCAGTGACGCGTGGCCGCTCTGCTGGGCCCGGCCGCCGGGCCCGGCCGCCAGGCCCTGCTTAGCGGTTCCGGCCCGACCGGCCCCCGGCCAAGCCCCTGGCCAGGCCGCTGCCTCCCAGCCCCCCGGGCTCTGCCAGTTTGTGCCGCTCCACAACATTTTCTGGACTCCCGCCGGAAAGACGGGGAAGCATTTCTGGTCGAAAAGCGGCGCGGCGACAATGGAGTCGCCACGGAGGAAAATCTTTGAGGGGGGTAACAGTCCTCCCATTTCCGGTTTGACTTTGAAAAAAACAAAAAAACTTTTAAAAACACTTCACAAAAATAAAATTGGGACGATTGTTACCCTTTTCAGATCATACACAAGTTTTCCAGGTTTTCGTTTCCCCCGGTACCTGTACTACAGCAGCAGCTGGTGCAAGGCCGGCGCTAGAACGAAAGTCGTATGCAAATCGTGATATGGAAATGGTCCCGCTCCGGCCACACGCGCCGGTCTGACCGTCGTCAAGCCCCGGCACGGCCCCGGCACGGCACCGGCACGGCACCGCCAGCCGGCTGACGGCTGAAGCTCCCCTGTCGCCATCACGCATATCACCTCCACTAATCGGCACGGAGACAGCCGAACGCCTGTCCATCGGACCTCGTCCCCAGACCCCTCTCACTGTGAAGCGGCGTTTGATATGCTCCTGCAGGAGCGACATTTTGGTCATGTTGTCTACATTGCCAGCGCCCTTCGCGGAGAGCAATGCGTATGAAATCGTGAAGACGTTAGTAGAGCAACGCATTTTCATGTGTCGCTCCGTTAGAGCTACGCACTTCCGTGTCAGCCAAATTGAGCGGCAGCGGATCGGCTTCTCGTGCTCCCTCCCACCTGTCGTGCGCCGCCCCGCCGCACCTGTCCGCCCGATGTGACCGGGATTAATAAACGTCCTTCAAAGGCTTCGGTCTCGGAACTGACGCGGCCGGGTGACATTAAAGGGCCGCGTTGAGGGGTGGTCGGACTCTTTCCCTCTTCCCGGACGGCCTGAATTATGATTACCGCGGTGAAAGGCGGGCGGCGGTATGGGGCGCTTTTGCAATATATCACGATATTCGGGGGGGAGATGGGAGCGGCCGACGATACTGTCTTGTCAAAGTGTGATGCCGCCGCTGTGAGTGACAGTCGCCAGCTACGTGACTGTGGGCCGGCGGGGACCGGCGGGGACCGCGCCATGGCGCCTGTCCGCACCGCCATAAACTGATATATGGATGGCAGACAGATCGCAGAGGTGCCCGCAGCTTTTCGGCCCCCTTTTTCCTCACTCACACACACACACACACACACACACACACACACACACACACATAGACACACACACACATTGCTAGAGCACACTTAGCCCGCTGCTGCAGCGGTGGCCAAGGAACATCCCCGGGCCGATCGGGTTGAGGGTCAGCGAGCCGGGGTCCAGCTGAGACCAAGCCGGGGAACAGCCAGTACCTGCAACGTTCCCGGGATCCGGGGTCCGCCGCCGGAGCCGGGGGGCCGGGGCTGTGATTGGATCCGGCGGGGGCGGACTGCGGGGGCGGGGCTCTCTGGCTGCCGAGGGGCGGGGCCCGGGGCGGGGCGGGGCGGGTGCAGGGCCGGTGCAGGGCTAATGCACCGTCCGACCCCTTCCTTTGATTAGCGTCGGCGCATTGTGACAGCTTTGATCAGGAGCCCTCTCGGGTAGGAATGCTGCCACGGCCGCACTACTTGACCGCCCCTCCTGCCCCACCCGGATGCATCCGACACTTGACCCGGACCGCGCCCGCCATATTGGATAATTGGATAGCAAATAATTAATGTGAGTGAGGGTGACAGCGGCCGGGTCAGAGGGGTTCGGGTCTGCGGCACGAGCACTGATCACGGGCCCGTTCCATTCAGCACTGCCCCAAAGGTTTTCATATTCATCCCCGATGCCACCACGACCACAGCCCCCCTATACCGCTCTGGCGTAAACCTGACGGGAATATAAAACCCGAGCGCCGCGCGCGTCTGCCCCGGGATGTGGGTGTGCCCTTCCGCCATCTCAGTTTCTTTCCCTCAGCATTGCAGAGCCCTCTAGTAATCCCCTCATAATTACGTTTGCCAAGGCGATTGCGCTGTCCAGCTGTTGTTGTTCTTCCTGCGCAGGACCACGGCCACGACCGATATTTTGTACACGGCGTCCGCGCGGTGGGGTGCCGCGGGGGCTGCGGGGGCCGCGGGGGCCGCGGGGGCCGCAGGGGCTGCGGGGGCCGCAGGGGCTGCGGGGGCCGCGGGGGCTGCGGGGGCCGCAGGGGCTGCGGGGGCCGCGGGGGCCGCCCAGCCTTCCATCGCACCGGTCAGCAAACCTTGCCGCCCGCCTCATCTGAATTACAAATACGGTGGGGCTCCCCCCCCCCCCCCCCGCCGTCTCCCTTCAGCACCCCGTATTTTTCCCCTCGCACCCCCCCGCAGCACCCAAACCCGCCGTACCGCCACAGCAGAAATCTAAAGTGTCACTTCATCTCCCTCTCTCCTTCTACCCTCTCGATCTCCCTCGCTCTCACTTCCACTCCCCGCATCCCGCGGCTCTCTCTCTCTCTCTCTCTCTCTCTCTCTCTCTCTCTCTCTCTCTCTCTCTCTCTCTCTCTCTCTCTCTCTCTCTCTCTCTCTCTCTCTCTCTCTCTCTCTCTCTCTCTCTCTCTCTCACCCTCACACTCCTCTTTGCCGAAATTCACGCCTCCCTCCCTCGCTGGCCGCTATGGTTTTGTTATTTTATCCGTTCGTTGATGCCCATTGAATTTGAATGAAAGTGGGTGTTTGTAACAGTTTGGCCGGCGGCGTGGACTGGAGCGAACGGCCGCCGCCGGCCTCCGCCCCAACGGCGCCCGCGCCCGGCCGCGCCCCGCACGCGTCACCATTTAAAAATGATCCATTTTCGTCCGGGTGGGCGCTCACGCCACGGCGTGGCGGTGGGCACGGCCAAGAGAATTGGCTATTACAGACTTTTTATTTTCAATTACTGGCATCGGAATTGCTGTCGCTCGTGTGCGACCGTACGCACGTGCGCGCGCGCGCGCGTGTGTGTGTGTGTGTGTGTGTGTGTGTGTGTGTGTTTGCGTGGCGGCCACCGCCGTGCGCGAGTTGGACGTCGCTTTGTCGGCGCGTCATTCAGGAGGAAGAGGCGGTCAGAGCGGCGCTGCTGCTCGGCTGCTGTCGCATGGAACAGTTGTGGCTGGCTGCGGCTGGTTGCGGCAGCACGACACGCTTTGCTTGTCGGGCCCCAAAGCTGTAGTTAGCCATCAGTTGTTGGTTGTTGGAGTCCATTGGAGCCTGACCTCGCCATGTGCGTGTGTGTGTGTGTGTGTGCGTGTGCAGCCCTGGATGCCGCATTTAGCACGACGCTGACTAGGGCTCACCCCAATACCGCCTGCCCAGTCCCTCTATCGCTCCGCTCCCATCTTCTCGTTTCCGCGCTGTTATTAACTCGCACATTTCCCCTTTTCATTCTTTTTTTGATGTGTTTCGATGACCGAGCGCCGCGTGGCGTGGTTCTTCATATCCTGCCGCTCACGCCAAACGCGGCGGCCGTGGGCACGCAAAGGAGCACCCGCCCAATCACGTGTTGGACACTTATGCGAGGCCACCGCGAAGCCATTAGCGTTCGGACCGCACGCTCGCTCACTACAAGTTATTTCCCATTTTCTCGTCAATACTTCTCTGTGTGTTTTTTTTTAATCATTAAAAAAATCTTTTCAGAGATTATCCGGTGGTCTTATTGACGACATTTGTTTTGTGGGGCCACTGATTAGTGATGTTATGTTGCCATGTGTCGTGTGCACAGAGATCCCCCCTTTTTTTCTAGCTTCAATATTTTATTTAGTTTTGTTTTGTGCCGGTGCGGCTCACAGCACCGCAGAGGGAACGTATTGATTGACTGTCATAGCCACTGGCAGGCATTTTTGTGTACGCGTTAATCTCTTAAAAGCATGTTTTGCCCGCGTATATTTCCTGGCCTGCCTGGCAGTTATCCCCGCCCCCCCCCCCCCCTCCACCCCCGTTAGAATCCTATCGCCATCTTCTCTCCCTCCTAGTCCACATAATTTTTCCAACCTTCTATCCGATTGCGCTGCTTCCCACATCCCGTTCCATCCCTCCGCTTTCACCTGTCGCCCTCGAAACATTCCTGACCGACTTTCTCCTCACTTGTTCTCTGTCAGTATATTGCTATCTCACATCGCTGAGCCCTGCGCAGTTTATTGAGGGTTCACTCTCTCTCTCTCTGTCTCTGTCTCATTGACGCCCCACATCCCTCGTTCACTCCCCATCCAAACTCATTCTGGAATGAATCATGGCGCACACGGCGCACTCGAAAATCCCCTCACCAAATGTGTGTATTAAATCGTTAATTCCTCGTTCCGAAGCGCTCCATCAACCTGGCGGGTCCGTTCGAACCGTGGGCATCGGCATGAATGTGGAGGCCGTGCCCCGTGCGGGGTAGGCAACCGTCCGGCACGTGACGTGTGCCTAGCGATCGGGTGCCCGCCTCACGTGTTGACGGATGCCTACATGATGTGTTAACACAGCGCATCCTACAACGGGCGGAATGGTAAGGGAGCACCGCAACGTTGCATACCTTGCTATTTCGTAAGAAATATAAAAAATAATCACGTTAATGCGTATTATTTTGTCTCTTTCTCGCAGAATCTAGGTAATAGTTCGTGAGTCACGTGTTGACGGAATGTAATACAGAGTCATAAAAAGTACCCACGACGCCTCGGCAGTGTGCCCGTGTCCCCGGGATGGGAGTTCCTTGTCCGCCTTTGCTCGGGTCTCGGCCTCGACCTCGGGCCCTGGCTGCTGAGGTGTAGTTGTTTCTGGCCGGGATGGTGCGCTCCGCCGCTCCGCCTGTACCCGGCCTGGTGTGGGAGACCCGCCGGCCCTTCCCGCAGCCAGCGTCCGCTGCCACACATTTTCCATACCGCCCCTCCCCCATCGACTAACCTTGTCACCTGCGGTGACCTGACCCGCTCCGCATGACGTCCACCGCGCGGTGTGTGTGTGTGTGTGTGTTTGTGTTTGTGTTTGTGTGTGTGTGTGTATGTATGTTTGTGTGTGTGTGTGTGTGTGGTCGGGGCGCCACGTTATGGAAAGGGATTTGCGGATTTTAATCATACCGACACGCCGCGCAAATCCATGCAAATTCGCCACCGCACGCGCACGCAGGACGTTTACGCTCCCCTCCAGCCTCCATAATACAGGCCGAGTCCCTGATGACGACGACTCGCGGCCGCTGTTTCCGATGGCGTTGTCCAGCCAGAGCCAGTAGGGGTGGGCCGGGCCTCCTCCACGAAGTGTGTGATGCTGTGGCGAAGACGCGTGTACGCTGTAAGCGAAGCCGACAAGGTAAACCTGTCCTGCCCGCACCCCGGGCCGTCCTGGAGGCGGTGCGCCGAGTCCCGAGTATACCCAGGTGTCCTATTTGCAGCGTGTCGAGGGAAAGGTGGGCAAGCGCGCAGCGCGCTAGCTCCGTCTCTTTCTGTCGCACGCGCCCCGCGGTAGATGCTGTGTGTCGGTGGTCGTGTTGTTTCAGTTGCTTGTCAGCGCCCCTGTGGCGGACAGGGCTGCCCCGAAGGTGTTCGTCCGCTGCAATATTATTTTGTATAACCGGTGCGACGTGGGAACACCGCCATTACTGTTTCGGAGTTTGCGACGAATCAAAAATTCTGCAATGTTTTTTCACGAAACGTTAGTGGTGGTGACAATTTTTATTGCAAAATCAATCGCAATGTTGTAATGTCGCAATCAATTTTTTAAACATGTTTTTTTTTTTTTTTGTGTTTTGCCGCTGTTGTGAAAGTGCGACTGACCTCTCATTGACGGCTCGTTGCTGTGGTGGTCGTGTTGGAATTCCATTAGGCTTTTGTACATGAAGATTGTCACTCCACACTGATGCGCAGTATGCAAAGCCCGCTACGTAATTAATCAGCGAATGGGGCGGATTTCCGAATCCCATTTGCATGTATGCCCCGTCTCGACCGTTGTTATTTTTTGACGACGCGAATTGCACCAGGCCCGTATAATGACTTATTTGATTGTGTTCGGTGTGTCTGCAGGTAACGTCAGAGAAGCCTCTCCAGCCCGCTGCGCCTGAGCGTCCCTCACGGGCTGAAGGACGCGCGGTATGTACTGTTGAGAGGAGCGTTGGCCGGCGACCCCCTGGTAGTGCCTAGTAGCTCATTCTGTATTAATGTCTTCGAACGATCCCAATCCTCTTACGGCGCTCTGCTCTCTCTCTCTCTCTCTCTCTCTCTCTCTCTCTCTCTCTCTCTCTCTCTCTCTCTCTCTCTCTCTCTCTCTCTCTCTCTCTCTCTCTCTCTCTCTCTCCTCTCTCCCCCCCCCCCCCCCCCCCGCGGCGCTATGGTTGTTGGGCGGATCTAGCGGCCGTTTCTTTCCCACTCCACTCCGGCACTCTGCATATGGCGCCAGTGTCACCTGAGCGCAGCGGAGCCAGTGCTCGTCCTCCTGGCACGGGTCAGCAGATAACCCCGCCGCTCTGAGAGGCCGTGCCTCCGCGTGCACCACAACCAGCCCACCCCAACCCGTGATTAATTAACGGATTATGACCGTTTCCACCGTCCTGGTACTAATCGGAGGAGTGCAAGGTCTGCCCGGCGGACGGCGAGCCAGGCCTGCATCCCGCCTGCAGCATGGCTGGACGCTGTTTGTGCTCTCTCTCTCTCTCTCTCTGTGTCTCTCTCTCTCTGTCTCTCTCTCTCTCTCTGTCTCTCTCTCTCTCTCTCTGTCTCTCCCTCTCTGTCTCTCTCTCTCTCTGTCTCTCTCTGTCTCTCTCTCTGTCTCTCTCTCTCTCTATCTCTCTCTCTCTCTCTCTCTCTCTCTCTGTGTCACTCTATGACAGCGCCCGCATATCCGGCCGACGCTGAAGTGAGCGCCGCCGGTGACAGGCGAGCTCCAGCGGCCGGCGGCGGTCCTCAGAAACAGAGAGCTGTTTAAGGACAGCCCGCTTAACGACGGCAAGTGCGTCGCGGCTGCCATATTTTTCATCCCCGGCCGCTAAATGCGTCGTTAGGAACACGCACCGGCGGCCATAGCTTTGGGCTAATTCGAAAACTCTCCGCGGACTCCGCGCGCAAATTTCCGCGCGGTGGCAAGGGGACGGCTTTTGTCCGCCGCGTCGGCGGCAGGACATTTGCGGGGGCCGTCGTGAGGCGGAGAGCTGGAGGAAATCGTCGCGGGAATATGCAGAATCGCGCCTATTTTCTAAAACGTAAACGTTAATACCGTCGTCGTCCCGAGTCGAGGGTCTCGCTTCGGCGGCGCTCGCCATGGCGCCGTTCGGCCCAATGACTGTCCCAATAAATTGTGTTCACAAATAGGCGGCCCGCCCACGCTAACTACCCCCCCCCCCCCCCCCCCCCCCCAGCCCGCTGTATCGTTAGTGGCCGAATGCGAGCCGTCGCGCCGCGCCGCAGCCCACTGCACTCCGTCCAAACGAGCTGATCTGCTCTGCTGTGCAGTGCGCCCCCACAGTGGCATGAATTAAGAGCCGACGAAAAAAAAATTGATCCAGTTGTCGGTTTGCGTGGCAAAGCAAAATAATTGTGGCACGCTGCGTGTTGATACGTACAGCGCTGTTGTTTTATTATGTTCTTGATATTCAGTGTGACCTGGACACTTTCGCTTTCATCGTCACACCACGGAGGGGGCCGCAGGTCCGCAGGTGTGTGTGCAGGTGCAGCATCCTGCTGACGACTGCAGTATTTACCGGCCGCCGCCCGTCCATTATTCTTAGCGGCCGGTATCGGTTTGATATCCCTCTCCCCGCTCTGTGTCACCGTTCCATTACGGCTCTGCTGCTGCTGCTGCTGCTGCTGCTGCTGCTGCCGCCGGGGAGTGAGCCGCTCACAGTCCGGATGCAGGGCCCCTCCTCCCTCCCCCTCCGTCTGCAGCCAGCCGCTGAGTGGGCATGGAAGCGGCGCTGCGCTTTCAGCGGAGCAACGAGGGGGAAAGATGTACTTTCTCGAGTATATGCAGTTCTGTCCGACGCTGCGGCCACATAAACATTATTCGCTCTTCTACGGCCTCTCTTTGCCGCTCCGCCCCCTCCCATCGCCTTGTGTGGGCGGGGAGGGGACCGCCGGCAGCCAGCCAAGCTTTGCAATAAGCAATGTCGTTATTTTGAATCACGGCGTTGAGAGTGCGTGTGTTCCCTGCCCGACTTTTTGCGTATGGCTGTCGTCGGTGTGGTTCTTCACGTTGATGCTCTCATATTTTGCGGGTCGTTACCCGGGCGGGTAGCCAGCCACCCCTCAGCTACCTGTGCGGTATATGCACCCCTTTCGCCCACCCTCTTTCACATATTTTTTTTCCTCGCGCCTCGGCCCCAAGTGGGGCAGGGGGCTGTGCTCCACACTGACCCTCGTCCCGTCCGCAGCCCATTGTCGCGTGGGACACGGACCCCACCGGACGCCGCCCCTCCCCCCTCCCCCTCTTGCCAATGTCTCTCCTTATATACGTCTTATACACTCCCCCCCCCCCCTACCCCCGGGCCGCACTCTTTCTTTCCTTTCGCCGTTAACAACAGGGAAAAACGAGAATAACGGTCTGAGGGGGATCATTTAGTCAGCGGAACAATGTGACTCGGATTACGGCCGGGGTCGGCGGACCGGGAGTGGCGTCGTGTCTTGTCCTCGACCTCTGCCGTCTGTCTGCGCCTTATTTCGACATGCGAAGAAAAGACGTTCGCCGGTACACGTGCGGTTTTGAAGACCTTGGCGATCGTGGTCGATGTTGTGTGGTCCCGTTGGGAGTGCGCAAGTACCTATGCAAGTTTTGGGAACGCTGGCGGCAAAGTGTGCGAGCTGGAGCCGGGCTCCGGCACGATAAAGAATTTCATTTCCTTTGGGAACGCGGCAGCGATCGAGACTTCCGATGTTCCCAGAAACTGAGAGGCGGACGGGCTGGGTGATGCGGTCGATTGAAGAATCTTGAACAACACTGTCGCGACGCCGGGGGGTGGGGGGGGGGGCGTTTGGCGTTGCACCGACGCAGGCGGCACAACACAATAGGGCACCGCCGCTGAAATGCAAAGTTAGCCTCACCAGCCTTCCGAGAAATATTAATTAATTCTACAAGTTAAGGTTTCGGCGCTGTCGCGCAGACTTGACCCCCTCTGGACCGCAGCCTCGCCGCCAGGAGGCCGCAGGCGCTATTGTGACAAACGCCAGAGGTCGTCAGCGCTGCCGCCAACTAACAAACATTTAACAGCCAATTACCACGACGCCAAGACCGGCTTTGTAATTTATCATATTGCGCATGTAAGATTTTGCCAGTCTAGACCAAAACAAGACAAACAACAACACATCATATTCAAAATTGGCCATTATGTCCCAAAAAATTGAAATTGAATTTTTTTGTTGGAGGGTGTCATTTTATTAGGTACTGTAATTTTTTCAATCGCGTTCTTATTTTATTTTTATTTTTTAACCTGTACTTTACCCTATTGTCGGAATATCCAGCGGCGTCTTTCCTCCGAGCGTCTTTCTGAGAGCCCTTGAAAGCCCTGACACCTACACCGCGCCTTTATTGTGTGGGGTGAGGCGGCAGCTCCATACAGCTGTGCGAGTCGGATATGAGCTGGCCGCAGGGTGACTGCACACAGTATGCACACAGTATGCACACAGAGCACACAGTGTGCACACGGGTGCGTTGGCCGGCATCTGAGGCCAGTGTCGTCCCGGCCGCGGCCCCCGGCGTGCTCTGCCAGCGCTATACGCCTCAAGCCGCGCCCGGAGGAGCCGCCCGGAGCCGCGCGGTCCACTTGCATAGCGGGGGAGCTTCCACCCGGGTAATGTGCTCTCTGCACTCCATCGTAATGACATTGCAAGTGCCTTTGAATAATTCAGCGCGTGGCAACTGTAGCGCGCGCGCGCGCGCGCGCGTGTGTGTGTGTGTGTGTGTGTGTGTGTGTACAGCGGCAGGTTGGTCCCGCTCCTTTCAGAGCTCGCACCTTTGCGGCGCGCGCATGGGTCTTTCGCAGAATCTGCGGAAAGAACCCGGTAGTGAGTAGCAGCGCGTGCGTATGCATCGTCCAGGTGTGTGTGGGGGAGAGAGGGGGGGGGGGGCAAGAGTTTAACGGGGCGGCCCATCTCGCTAATCACCGTTTTGGTCCGGGTATATGGCCGGGCCTGGGTCTGCGGCCCGAGGTCCTGGGGGATCCCTTTACGGTCTGATGGTGATGTTGATGTTCATTGTGTCACCCCTTCCATCAAAGCTGCTGCAAATGCTTGTTTTGCCGAGTGTGTGGAGGAACGCGTGCTGAGAGAGAGAGAAAGAGAGAGAGAGAGAGAGAGAGAGAGAGAGAGAGAGAGAGAGAGAGAGAGAGAGAGAGAGAGAGAGAGACAGACAGAGAGACAGATAGAGAGAGAGACAGACAGAGAGACATAGAGAGAGAGAGAAGGGTGGGGGGGGGGGGGGGTAGCTTTTGCATCGCCGCTGTTTTCGTATCACCCTTTTTTCCCCCCAGCACGCTTTTATTACGTTTGGTCGTGTTGTTATAACCGTCACGCGTCATGTAATGTAAACACGGTGTACCTGTCCTCAGCGCCAAAGTGATAACAATCTTTCGCGCGCTTTTCAGCACGCACTCGCGCCTCTGTATTTCAAAAATAAAAAATAAAAAATCCCCTCATCTTTTGTTTTTAAAATTACGAAAATAAATGAATACGCCCTTTCCCACCCTCCCGCTATTTTTTTTTTCCCCGTTGCCCCAGCAGGGGATGTCCGCCCAGTACTTGCCGTATGACCAGCACCCCTTGCGAGGCTCCGCGCTTCCCTTTCTCGCTCTCTGTCCCCCAACGCTCGGAGCGGACGGCAGCGGACGGCAGTGATCCCGCACTAAACCGTCTGCTCCCGACACGCACCGCCGCCATGCGCATGCGGATGACCTGCTCTGCATCGGGAATCAGGCGCAATCGTTGCATATAATGATACACGAGTGTGCGATTCGTTCGGCTGCGTCGCGCGGGGCCAGAGAAGCGGGGCGCGGCGCCCGCGGACATCCTTGTGTTGTTCCCGCGCGTGTCTCTGCAGAGCCCACCTAATCGGGCCCTGTTTGAGCCGCCCAGACAGGAATACTGCGAGCAGCTGTCTGCGCGGCCTCATAGCCGTGTGGTCTCAGCCTCCTCGGCTCAGCGCCACGCCGTGCCCAGGCCGGGACCTGGACCGGAAAATTGGCCTGCTCGGCGTCGTGTGGGCTTGGCATGGCCAGCGACCCCGTCCTCCCCCTTTCCGACAACGGACTCTCTCCGTTTCTCTCCCCCCCCCCCCCCCCTCTCAGCCGCCCACTCGCTGACCCATCTCCCGTTGCCAGTCCGTCTGTCTGTCTGTCTGTCTGTCTGTCTGTCTGTCTGTCTGTCTGTCTGTCTGTCTGTCTGTCTGTCCGTCTCTCTCTCTCTCTCTCTCTCTCTCTCTCTCTCTCTCTCTCTCTCTCTCTCTCTCTCTCTCTCTCTCTCTCTCTCTCTCTCTCTCTCACCTGGCACTGTGGCGCCTGACCTGTCCAGGGATGCAGCGTGTCTGTCGGGGATGCACGGCGGCTTGCCTATCCCTTACTCGTAAGGCGCCAGGCGCTCTGGCTTACGGCGCCATGCCTCT
Organism: Odontothrips loti; assembly: GCA_038380765.1. NCBI lineage: Eukaryota > Metazoa > Arthropoda > Insecta > Thysanoptera > Thripidae > Odontothrips > Odontothrips loti. The sequence continues at coordinate 12,694,704 of CM076247.1, forward strand.
CCCGACCGTCTGTATGGAGGCCCCGTTGTTCTGGCCAGACTCCCCGCCCCCGGCCGCCCCCGGCCGCCTCTCGGCTGCCCCCGGCAGTGTGTCGTATCGTTTCCCCAGACTGACAGGCAGAGAGATTGCCCAGGTAGCGCAGGTTCGGGCCCGACCCGGGCAGCCGTGGCGTCTCCAGCAGCTCCTGGCCTCTCTTCTTGTACGGGCCCATCTATCACTTTCAAGTTTGAGAGTTGTTGTTCTCCTTTTCTTGCCCAGTCGTCTTGCTTGTGTGTGTGTGTTTTTTTGTTGGGGGGGGGGGTCTTCCTCTTATGTTTTCCGCGTCGTTCCATCTGCTGCAGAGTGGCTTGCAGTGCGCCGCGGTCCCGTTGGTGCAGCGGTGCACTTCCCTTGTGTGCGGTTAGCGGGCCACACAGGGGCCGCGGGTGCCGGAGTGCACGCCCGTTGTCTCCCAGCCCGCTAATGTATCAGTGCGATGCTATCGGCTCCGCCCCCGAGGCCCCCGCCCGGCCCCCGCCCGGCCCCCCCACACTCTTACTCCGGCGACCGCCTACCTGCAGCCAGTCCCCGAGGCGATTACCTATTAATGCCTCCCGTAATGGCAACAACTTGGTGCATAATGGCGCTCACACAACATCCTTGCGGTGTGTGTGTGTGTGTGTGTGTGTGTGTGTGTGTGTGTGTGTGTGTGTGTGTGATCGCTGCTGCAGAGGCCTTTATCAGCCACCTACTCACCCTGCAGAGGCGCGGCCGCAGCGGAACGCTGTGGGGAAAGCTTTAAGACACGTTATGGTCAAGAATCGCCGACGAACGACGCCATTCATGCCGTATTCATGAATTGAAAATGTGCGCACTGGGTAACGCGGGCGGGGAGGGTGGCCGGCGGTGTCGCGGGCAGACCTGCGGAGTGCTTCTGCAGGGCCTTGTGCAGGGCCGTGGCGTGATGCTTCGCCGAAGATGGCGTGTCGGCCGTGTCAGTGGTGGCGGAGGCCGTTTGCTCTGCCGGGGACGTGTTTGCCACCGCATTAAGCAGAGTGTGGCGCAGCAGGCGCGCACACACGCCCGGCACATACCGCATCACACCTCTGGCGGCGGCGCGTCGCTTTTCCGTTCCCAATATTTCACGCACCGCGCGAGATGTGTGCGGAGCGCCCAGTCTAGGTTTGAATATAATTTTTTTCCCCGGCCCCCCCGTCGAGGCCGCCAAATTTATTTTCCGTCCCTTTTTATTTCAGGGGGGGGGGGGGATCGCAACTCTGTGCCGCGTGGCGACCTGAAACTCGTCTTCTTATTGGCCGTCGCCACGCGACGTGACATTCCGTGACTCTGCCCCGCCGAGCTGCTCCTTCTGCCGTTTTATTTTATTTGCGCCCCTTCCCGAATTAGATTGATCGGCGACATGGCCAGGGCCCCGCGGGGGCCCTACTGCGGGGGCCCACGGGGGCCTGCGGGGGAGATAGCCCGGTCCGGCCGCATGCGTGTGCCGCAATATGACTGAGTGCGAGCTGTCCGGGATGGTCCCACCAGTCGCGCCGTGACGGGCAGCTCCCCCGCCCCGCTCCGCCCCGCCGTCTGCTGCCTGCCTGCCCTAATGCCACGCACTCTTACGCCACATATCGAGCGCCACAGCCGTGCGCTGACACGGCAGCCCCCCGTGACGGTCGTCCGGTCAATACTGCCTCGTGATAACAGCGAAGCGCGCGGTGTCAGTTGCACGAATAAGGGACTGACCATTACCGCGGCCCTGTCAAATGTGTCGGTGGATAGAGAGTCGAGCTCCAATTACCCAATTTCTTGTCTCTAATTTTGTAGCGTCAGTTTCGGGCACGCGGTCTAATATTTCGGTGGGGCACTGCGTCAACGTGTGTAAACTATTTCCGGTCGTTTTTCCCTGTTTTTTTTTTAGGCACGAAGTAGCCTATTGCAATCTTTAGGATTCCGATTTTTTTTTTTTTTTTTTTTGACATGGCCCCTTATGGACTTCTCCGAACGAAATTGTACGATTTCGATGAGAGTTTGCAAGGAGCAGGAAGGAGACACGCTGATTCAGATTCTAATGCCCATACGAAAACTCAAAGGCTGAAATTGGAGAATTTTGAATTGAAAAATTTGATAATTCGAGTCGAGCTGCAGGCTCTTATGGGCGAAAAGATCGAGTCAAGCAAGGGCCTAGCCGAGCCGAGGCAAAGTTGGTGGAAAGATGAAAATTACAACCAATCAGAGCACTGCCTGTTGCGTAGTACAGCCGCAACGAAAAACGAAAACTGCTGTGTTTGAAAAGTTGATATATCAAGCTTGGGGTGGCCGGCCAACAATGCGGCGAAGGGTACAGACTTTCAAACGTAGCCGTCGTGAGTCGACTGTACTTCCCTCCCGTCCCGAATTTTTCATCCAACACCATGACGACGGGTGGGTAAACAAAACAATTGAGGACACCGACGTCGGTTTCATCGGTTTTGAGTTGTGCGCGAAAGTTTTGATTGTGGTTGTGGCGTGCAGAAATTGGATGATGAAGGTTCTTCAAGGAACAGCTTATCAATACCATGGAGTGTTTAAAAATGCTGGGAAGCAATGCTGTGCAATGGGTGTGGTAGCTTTATGTCATACTCTTCAAAAATTTCCAACCAAGTGAACCAGCCAAGATGTTGACGAGTGTTTGAAAGTAAGATTTATCAACGTTCTCATGCCTCATGCCTGCCCCTGACGTTGAAAGGAGTTAGTTCTCCTGTCATTCAATGTGAGCTGAGAATAAAAATTTTTAAGTTCATAGGATTGAGGTTCGTTCGGTAGTTCCGTGCCCAGCCGACAGAGCGCGCTATCGTCGACCGCCAGAGACCGCTCTCGATCACATGATGACTGTTGTAGCAACCGCGGGGCGCCGCGTTGCATTGTTGGCGTACAGATTGAGAATGCAGTTGAGACCCTGAGCGAGACTAGGGCTAGCCAGAGTAGCCAGTGGTGAGAATGCCATCTGCTCGCTGGAAAGAGCCTAGAACACTACCACTGCCAATCTTCCCACGAAATTCTAAACTCTCTTCCGACAAACTTTTCCGCTTAACAATTGTTTAACTTACCCAAAAAATACAGTTCTTTTTCTCTTTGATAGCATTCCAATATTCATCCAATATTTTCTCAACGAATCATTAATTCATATTTCTTATTCACACTTCTCACTCCTTCTACTCTCCTCTCCTTCCAGATCCTGTTTTTCACATACGCATTCGAAAGACACTTCAAACCATCAGAAAAAACTACAAAATTTACAAAATCTACAAAATCTCGGCAATATCGTCTGACTCTACTTCGGGCCTCCTAGGATTTCACTTTGTGGAATCGTATTTTTTTTGTTTCCTTTTCTTTTCCCGGGTGGGAGAAAAACAGCGACACACAAGTCGGTGAATGGGGGCTGTTGAAAACGGGCTTTAAATAGGTGCGCGGGGAAAGGCGCAGCCGGGCTCGAGAAAACGAAAGAGGACGGGCTAGGTGGAGAGACAAACATAGAGGTTGTGTGTGAGAGAAAGAGATAGAGTAAAAAGTGTGAGGGAGAGAGAGAGAGAGAGAGAGAGAGAGAGAGAGAGAGAGAGAGAGAGAGAGAGAGAGAGAGAGAGAGAGAGAGAGAGAGAGAGAGAGAGAGAGAGAGAGAGAGAGAGGGGGGGGGGAGAGAGAAGGAGGAGGTGGAGTCCCGTGTCAAATATGTAACGACAAGGAGTCTTCCCTCGCGGGGGGTCCTTTTCCTTTCCCTCTCGCACCTTGTCCCATTCTGATTCCCTGCGGGGGTCGTGCGCGGCGGTGGCGGCGGTGGCGGTGGCGGCGGCAGCAACAGCGGGGTGCCTCCCTCCCCCTCTCTTTCTCTCGGCCTTCGGGGGGCGGAGCGGGCCCTTTACCACCCCAGCCGGCATCGCCTCCCCGGCGCGATGCGGTGGGGAGCGCGTACTCTCTGCACTTAGGGCCGGCAGGAAGTATTGGTGATTCGGCAGCGTTGCCGCCGGGGGCCACTGTCCGGTGGCCCCGTTCGGAATCGTCGTCCACCGGCTGTCGCTCCGCTCAGCTGTAATTAGCGGGGATCTTCTTATCGGAAGACGATAATGGCCGGTGCATCGATCGGAGAGTACTTGTGGACTGTCAGCGCAGGCGTGAGAGGGCTTGGTTCCATGCGGTAGCGCTGTAATGTAGTCGAATTATCTTTGAAACTAATGAACCAATTCGCTCCGGGTTGGTTTCATTCGATAGAGGAGTACGTTTTACATACAGGTTGATACTTATATATCTAGTTAACTCATACTTACTGCGTAATATGGTCGATACTTCGTCCCAAATGGCAAATTTCCGTGAAAACGCAGAATCGTAGACAAGATTTGCGACCCCTATTACTCAGAAAGGTCAAGTGAAAACTCATATATCTATTCATATTAGCAACTGCCTAGGCATAACCTGTGCAAGGATATCAATTGCAGGTCGAAAGCACACCTGGCCTCATCGTTATAATACGAACTATTTCCGTAAAATTTCTGCTCGCTACCGCATCGAACCAGGCGCTTTGCCCCTGTTGCCACCCCCTGGTCAGCGCCTGTGAGTGGTCGGGGTAGGCAAGCCCGCACGGAAAACCGAGCGCGGGGCGCGAAGTGCGCGGGGCCGTCTGCGGGAATCGAACCCACGCCGAGCCTTGCAGTCGCACCGGGCTGACTGAGTGTGCTTCGGCACCACCCTCCCACACGTCAGCAGGGCAGCAGGTCACGTGGTTTGTGAACGCCCCCTTACCGCCGCCGGTGCCGCGGCCGCACGTTCAGCCCGGCGGCAGCCGCCTCGGAATTTCCTCATTGCTCCTCATCTCTGTGGAGTCATCTCTCAGCCGCGAGCCTCGCCCGCGGGTACCTCATTCCGCACCGCAATGCCTTTGCCTCAAATTGCTTCGTCCCGTTCATTCCAGCGCCGCCGCCATGTCTTATGCACGCCGCGGTCGGACGCCGGCACGCCTCTGACGAGTCGCCAGCCGCTCCTTTTTCATTCCGAGCATAGAAACAAATTCAGGCCGAAAACTTTAGTGAAACTCTTTCCTTCATATGATAGTCCTATGGATTGTAGTATGATGAGACAGCTTGCTAGTTCACACTTGTAGGCACTCCCTTGTGAGATAGGGGAGTCCGAGTGTGAACGGCGCCTGCTGGGTAGGCAATCGCGTCGCCTGCATTGCACGCGTGTCGTGCGGGCTGGCCTACACTAGCATTCGCAGGCGCTCGGCAGCACAGCGGAGCGGTCGGTGCTGCTGGTGGCCCCACACCGGCCCCGGCTCCTCGCGCGCCTCGCGCTCGCACACAGCCTTGGAGGCGCTCCTGCAAGCTTTATGCGCTGCTGTGCGATAACACCCGCGCAGCCGGTGCATAGCGTGCATCTGGCCGGTCCGTGTGGCCATTCACCACCTCGTCCGAGACCTCGTCCCGGTGCAGAGCCCGCGCGAGGCCGGTCTAAATCAATGGGTTCGTGACGGCGAAAATAACACACGGATAGGAAAGTGCACCCTTCGGACTGACTGGCCCTGCTGCACGGCACGGGTCAATACGGACGTGCCGAGAAATTTCGTGTACGGTTTCACCGCGCACTAATCCAAACTAGTATTCTACTCAAAACTACAAATGAATGAAACAAACGACACAGGATGTTGCATTGGTGCAGCGCAGCCCAGGCAGCCGAGCCCCGACTGTCCAGTTCCGTCCGAGCGCGCGCCCGCCCAAAGTGTCCCCAAACTGAGCCCGGCCCGGCCGACGGACGCTGGGACAGGTGGGCGAGCCCAGCCCAGCCCCTGACACCGCTCCGCTCCGCCTCTCTGCTCCGCAGATAATTGGGCCGTGCCGTGCCGTGCCGTGCCGTGCCGTGCCGTGCCGTGCCGTGTCACGGCGGCATGATATTATAATTGTGCGCCGCATGCGATGCGGACCCGCGGCCAGATAGTGGAGACCGCGGCTGTACAGTCGCGGCCAAAAAATAAAGCGTCCAAAATCCGGCCAGGAAACGTGTCGGCATTATGACTTTATTATTTCGTTCGGCGCTGTACGGCCGTGATGCTCGTTTTGCAGTGCCGGCCCCGGCCACTGGCTCGGTGGACCGGACGGACGCTTGCAATTGTCACGCTATGATTCATGTAATCCCGGTCCGGTCCGGTGCGACACTGTGGCCATCGACTGACCGCTCCGCACCGCAGCGCACCGCAGCGCACCGCAGCGCGCCCCCGTCACACTATCGCGTGCCTCACAATCCCTCATCAGGGATCTCGCTTGTCCAGAACCCGACATCGTTTCCTCAATGATGGCAGCAGAAAGACGCTTCCAGGTGTCTGTGGCCACCACAGGTAAAGCGCTGAAATGTTTTGCAGTTCGAGTCCGCGCGGACTTAATGCGCTTCGTAAACTTTTGATTACCCTCTCGCTCCCGCAATGACTCGCTCTTTGTTTCCGACCTGCCCGGTTCTCCTGACCGTTTATTTGCATTCCTAACAGCCCGAATGCCCATCTCACGTTTCGAGGTTTTATAATCTAGATGCTCTCCCTCCGCGTGTTGTGCGTCGCGGCCCGCTGGCCTCCTCGGGGCTGGGCCGCTGGGCCGCTGGGCCGCTGGGCCCTTCTCTCCTTCCTCCCAGGTCTCCGTCCCCCCCAAACGCCGGGGCCCGCCTGCGAACGACGTAAGCCTGCTCTGTTTGCCATGGTTTTCTCTTTGCCTCTTATTCGTTTTTGATCCCTGGAGATACCTTGTAGCTCTTTTCCATTATTGCATGCTTTGCCCCGCCCCTTCCCGCCACGGGGGAGCAGGCGCCGGCCCGGCTAGAAACTCAAATACCTGACAAAAATGCGAAAATATACGGCTGCCGCTAACTTCTGGCGCGGAGACCGCCGTTGTTTCGACTTGTTTCCGCTGGAGGCTCTCTGCCTTGTTACAAGCCGAGGCCGGTCGGAGAGGAAGTCGCATTACAGTAGTTAACCACTCTGCTGGCCCAGTTTATCTTTGCGTCAGAAATCCATTTCAGCAGTGGCCTTGGTCGTTGACGAGCCTCTCTTCCTCTCTGCTGCTGCCTCAAGTTTACGTCCGCCAAATTGACAGAGTGCGCGCCATCACATCATCGCACCTTTAGACATGAAAGGGCGACGGCGAAAATGGGCTAATTTAGGGGAGGTCGTGGAGGGCGCTGATAGGTGCGCATTTCCTTTTTATTTTTTTTATTTTTTGTTCGGACACGGACAGTGGATTGAGGGAGGGTCCGGGTGGAGAGAGAGAGGACGAGCGAGCGCCCCTGTCATCGCGCCCTCGCTGTCACTTATAATAACAGGACTCGTACCGACTGCCCCGTCCCTACCTATTTCTGTCTCTTTCCCACTCACTCGCACACACACACACACACACATACACATACACATACACACACACGCGCGCGCGCGCAATCCTCGCCGTAGACATTATCTCGCCAGAACGTCCGTCCGCGGGCAGCTGGGCGAGGCCCTCTCTAGGCCGGCCCCAACACAGACCTCGCCTTCCCCTCTCCCTCCCGCCCTCCTCTCCTTTGCGCTTATTTGTGCCATTTGCCAAATTAGAAGCAGCGTCGAGCTCTTAGAAGGGCTCGCATGAACGGGATGGCTTGCCTCGCTTGCAAACACGCGTATTTCACCGTCCGTCCCCCGTGGCCCTCGTCTGGCCTGTGTGTGTGTGTGTGTGTAGGTGTGTGTGCGTGTGCGTGTGTGTGCGCGCGTTATAGGAGGGTCGTTCCGCCCTGCCGTCTGGAAGAGGGAGTGCCTGAGATGGAGAGAGGAATACACAGAGAAAGAGAGAGAGAGAGAGAGAGAGAGAGAGAGAGAGAGAGAGAGAGAGAGAGAGAGAGAGAGAGAGAGAGAGAGAATGGGGGGGGGGGGGGGGGGGTGTGTGACGGAGTCAAACGCCCGCGGACGGGGCGCCCGCCATGCCGTGACCACCGCGGCCATAGCGGCCGTCACATGCACTCAAGTGCAGATTCAGTATAGGGCCGGAGCCGAGGGGGACTTCACTCGAGAAAAAAATCGTTGTACAGTGGCAAAAAAAAAAGAAGAAAAAACAAAATAAATCATGTTGAGAAAAAAAGTCATACATACGACACAAAATGTTCAAAAACAGAAAAACGCCAAAGAAAAAGTCAGAGAGAAAACATAAAATTTAGGTTTGAACCGATTTTGTTTTACTATAATTTTCTGACATGCATTTGGCCGGCAGTACAACCACACTTGGATTTGAATTTTTAGTCATACCGGTTTTGATGTTGAATTTACTCCTTATATTTCGACGAGTAACTGCCGTACTGACCGCCTGCCTGCCCCGTCACTGGAGCCTCTCTTTCGCTCCAGCGGCAAGGGCAGCGGGGCAGCTAGGGCGCTGTGCTGGAGTGGCCGGGCGGGCGCCCGTTTAGCCGTGCCGCCCCGGTCCCGGGATGCACCCTCCACGGGCTCCAGTAGGATGAGCCGAGCCGGGGCGGGGCGGGGCGGTGCCCATGCACTAACGCTGTGTGCGATATTGCGAGCGAGCCGAACGCCGGCCGGACCCGGCGGCCCGCACACAACCCTAGCGGCCCCCGGTCCCGGCGGGCCCCGGCCTCTGCACGCGCTGCGTCGTCTGCTGTGAAGAATCAACTGCGCGGAGGAAATAAATGCCCATCGGTGGCGACGTGACAGGACTTTTATATGTGGGGAAATAATAAAGACGTGAGTAATGCACGACTTCGTGCGTGTCGTCGTATTCGTCGTATCTTCCACCAAATTTTTTCCCCATTTCTCCGCGACGGAATCTCTGATGCCGTTCTCTCTCTCTCTCTCTCTCTCTCTCTCTCTCTCTCTCTCTCTCTCTCTCTCTCTCTCTCTCTCTCTCTCTCTCTCTCTCTCTCTCTCTCTCTGTCTCTCTCTGTCTCTCTCTGTCCCCGGGATGCCCGCGGTGGTTGCGGCGGAAAATCGGAAAACAATACAAGCAAAAGGATGTGCGCAGAGAGGTGGAGGGAGGGAAGAGAGAGGGATAAAGATGGAGAAGAGGCTACGGGGAGAAAGACTTTGAGATATCTTGCGGTTCTCTAAAAACTGTGCCATTAATTTTTGCGCGCCGCTGCGCCGTCGTTCCGCGCGCGTGTGTGTGTGTGTGTGTGTGTGTGTGTGTGTGTGTGTGTGTGTGTGTGTGACACACAGACCCACTGAACCGGCGACGGGTGCATTGGAGCAGTGGGGTGGTAAGAGGACGAGCTTCTCCTTCTTCAAATCTGACATTTTGCATCCTCGACTTTCGAACCGCAAGCGGGTTAGGGACTGCCCACTGTGTCTCTGCGATCTTAGGTGTGCAGGTATCAGCTCCGACTCCCGGCGGCGTTGCCGTCGACGGCGTCTTCGGCGGCCCTCAGCGTCTCTCGGCGGCGGCCCCCGGCGGCCCCCCGCCGTCAGGGCGGCCTTGAGCGCAAGCGATGGAGCGCGTGCTATCTGTCACGGCCGCCGTAATCCGGCCTGACGTCCGCACGACTCCGGGGCGTGGCGGGGCGTGGCGGGGGTGCTTTTGGTAATTGCACGTCGCCGACGTCCCGCTGTTTGGCAATGCGTCGCCGTCGCCCGCCGCGGGGGGATGCCTGGGGATGCCTGGGCATGCCTCCCCTGTCGCGGTTCGTCTCCCCCGGTCTCCCCCGTCACACTGCCGATCTCGCGCACGGTTTGCTCCTTGTTATGGCCGTCGAGAATCTTTACGACAGTTTCGCCCCGGCGCGGGGCCCATCTTTATCATGGGGAAGATGACGTGGGTGACTCCCACACGCACGCACTCCCCGACACGCGCACGCACACGCACACGCACGTCCCGAGATAAGTTGTCGACTTGGTGATGCGGCTCTCTGTTTCTTATGGCGGCGCGCTCTGTGACCAGACAGGCGTGCGGATTTGTGCGGCGATGTGTCCGCAGGGACGCATGCTGACGCCGCTGGCTGCTGCTCTCCCCAACGAAATCGTCGTGAAATGAGCAGGCGATTCCGCGCCGTGCCGCCTTTAATTTTTTCTGTGGCCTCGCCGCCCGCTTTGTGTTTTCTTTTCGCATTTCGCGCGGCCGGCATCGCATCCGGTATCCAGGCGCCTTCCGCTGAGCCCCTGCGGCCCCTGCGGCCCCGGCGGCCCCTGCGGCCCCTGCGGCCCCTGCGGCCCCTGCGGCCCCTGCGGCCCCTGCGGCCCCCGGCGGCTGGCTCAGGGAATCCGGGCCCAGAGGCTCGCTGCTCGCTGCGCGCCGCGCGCCGCTGGGCCCATCAGGGGGTGAACGCCGTTGTATACGCGGTAGGCAGCGGAATGCCTTTCATAAAAAGACGACTTTGATAAATGGCTTGATGAAGGCTGTATAGTGTAATAAAGTGGTAAACACGGCGGGCTGAGCAGCCCCGCGGCGGCCTGCTTAACCCAGCCACCGACCCAGAGACCCTCTGCGCTACTCAATACCTATCTTCGCCGTTATGCATTCAATAGGCTGTCGTCACTGCCGCGGCCTAACCTGTGTAGCGCATCTAGCGTATGACCGCATGGGACTGTGGTCAGGGAGGGAATAACCGGGCTGACGTGTTGCATGTTGCGCGCCGCGGCTCTAGATAGATACTGGCTGTATTATTATATCGCGTTATTATCGCACAGCTCTGGATGGGATGACCGTGTAACGCTGACCCGATGCGGCTTTTCCATCCACTCTCCCTCTGAATAGCATGCTTAGTGTGACACAGAGTATTTCCCCGTCCGTTCCTATTTTCACTCTGCGAAATGAGAATAAAAATTGATGAGAAAGTGGTGTGCGCGCACTTGAGCCGGGCGACAGACGTCAGCGGCGCCCCGCGCGTGCTTCGCCCCATTTAACAATTGTCCGATTACGAATTCGAAAAGAGAGAGAGAGAGAGAGAGAGAGAGAGAGAGAGAGAGAGAGAGAGAGAGAGAGAGAGAGAGAGACTAAGTCCACAGCGCCGGGAGTCCCGCCGTTAATGGGCTGATCTGACGCCGTCTATTGGCCGGTCAACAGAGCCCTGCTTTCATTAATTCTCTGCGTCGAGTCCCCGCGGGGGATCCTCCCCTCTCCCCTCCCGCGCCGGGCCGGTGTGGTTCCAATGCCCCCCGTGGGGCTTGTGATTAGTTTTTCTTGGCCGTACCTCCCCTAGATTTATTTGGCTCAACTTGCTGGCTGTCCGCAGCGCCTCCGCCCTCGCCCACCTGCGCCCCGGTGCCCGCCGGTGCCGCCGGCCTCCTCTCCCGAACTTGGTTCGGAAGTAATCGGTGCAGGTGCCGCGGCCACTCGGCCACTGTGTCTTGAGGTGTGTCTCAGTGCACGCTCCCGACGGCTCCCGCCCTTCCAAGTTCCCAGCGGCCCATCTTTCTCTCCGATTCTGCTCTCTCTCTCTCTCTCTCTCTCTCTCTCTCTCTCTCTCTCTCTCTCTCTCTCTCTCTCTCTCTCTCTCTCTCTCTCTCTCTCTCTCTCTCTCTCTCTCTCTCTCTCTCTCTCTCTCTCTCTCTCCGACGGTCCGCGCGGCCGTGTATGTGTCCAGCGGCGGGCGGGGCAGCGGGGCAGCGGGGCACCGGGCCGGGTCGGGGCACTTTGTACCCTCGGAGTGCACCATCAGTGTCCTCTTTGTGTAACTTTGCGGCCCGCGGGCCACTTTCTCCACTCGCCGGACCCTCTTCTCCCTCCTATCCGTGCCATTTGCCTGTCAACGCCGGGGAGGATGAGGGACTCGGGAAAGACAGTTTGTCGAGCGAGAGGGAGTGGGAGGGAGACGGGAAGAGTTGCGCCCCTGCGTAGGGTGGAGAGAGAAAGAGAGACGAACGCATGCCGTGCTCTGGGTATTTTCGTTCGCTGCTGCCACTTTAACCCGCCCCAGCGCGCACCATCTCGCCAGCGAGATGCCTCTCAGAAGCTCCCCCCCCCCCTTACCTCTCTCTCTCTCTCTCTCTCTCTCTCTCTCTCTCTCTCTCTCTCTCTCTCTCTCTCTCTCTCTCTCTCTCTCTCTCTCTCTCTCTCTCTCTCTCTCTCGCTCAGCCATCCTATGCTACATCGTGTCACTGGAATCGTGATGTGTTGCAGAGTGAAGGCCTTATTTTCCTGCTTGGCGCGTGGCTCCGGGCAGCTCACTGGCAGCCCGGAGGCCCGGGGGCATGCATAGGGAAGGAGAGAGAGAACAGGCAGGAGGCCACGCCGAGAAATGAAGCTCTTCTTTCCTCCCCGCAGGCCGCTGCCGGCCTGTCCCCGAGGACCGGTCCCCGCCACACGGCGGTGTCCACCGCAACAGGAGGAATGAGCATGACTTTTCGTCGCCGACATGCCCGGGCCCAGACTGCAGTGATCTTCCGCTCTCAGAAATGTTTGCCAAGCTTCATCCAGAATCCGCGGGAGTAACTCTCACGCTTTGCTTGAGACGGAAAGAATCCTCGGGAAATTCTAAAATTTAAGATGTGAATTGGTTTTCAAAAGCTTCGACCACATACAGCATGTCCAAAAAAAAAAGCGATTTGTTCCCATTTATTTTAATTTCAAAGATTTACATCTTTAAGTTCGTGATTTAAAAACTTCCACTTCGAAGACTGTCGCACGCTGAGTGCGCCACGCGCCGCCGCCATCTCCTGCGTACGAGAGCACTCAGTCGCCGTGCCTTAATTCGCTTTACAACTCGCGTCCCCCGTAAACGGTTTCGCTGTGCTGCTGCTGCTGCTGCTGCTGCTGCTGCTGCTGCTGCTGCTGTATCCCGCCCTGAGCCGAGGACTCGAGTCGCTGCTCTCCAGCCTTGGGAAGTAGTGGAGGGCCGACTTGTCCGCACGACGCGGCGGGGGCCAGCAGTTCCCACGGACGGACCTGGGGGGCCTGGAGACGCCCCTGGCAGCCCCTGCGACCCCCGCAGGCCCCCGCCTCCCCCCCCCCCCCCACCTCCTCCCCGGCGACCCGGTCCACATCCATGTCGCGCGGAAAGACACGCGGACGTGTGGGTGCGCCAGGCTGCGTCCGCCTCTGGCCCTCTCTGGGGTCGTCTGGCTCGATTGTGACGGCGGAAGTTGCGTCCGTTTCCGTACGTGTCCCGCACACGTTCCTATATGTCTCTCTCTCTCTCTCTCCCTCCTCCCCCTCTCCCCTCCCTCCCCTCCCGCCGCAGCGCTCCTCCAAGGACGCGAATAACTTTATTATTATTGGGAAAGGTTCTCTGGAGGAGCTGCGCGGGCGCGCGAGAAAGAGAAACGGCGATCACGTAACACTGGCCTCCAAATTGAGTTAAACATTTCTCCCCGCAGCAATGCCACGCCTTTCACAACGCACACGTAGGGAATACGGCTCGCACGCACCGCCTCCGACCCTCGCCCTCTTTCTCTCTCCCTTTTTGTATCGCTATGGCGGCTATGGCCTCTTCTCTGATCGTCCTCAGAGGTCGCAAGTTGGCCACGCCCGGCCACGCCTCAACTCCCACGTGGCTCACAAGCCCCGGGCTCTCGCCTGGCCCCCGCTTCCCCCAGACATGAGCCGCCAGTTGGATCCCCGGCACCGATTATTTTCCGGGCGCCCGCTGCTTTCTTTTCCTTCCTTCATGCCTGATTGGACAGCGGTGGCGGCCGCAGCTGCAGCAGCAACAGCAGCAACAGCAGCAGCAGTAGCAGCAGCAGCAGCAGCAGCAGCAGCCCCTGCTGACTTGACCCGCTTGTTGTAACGCGGACCGCCCCGCCGCGCGCAGACAATCTTTTCCATTCACGTTACAGGCCGCATTTCCGATTTCGACACCGCGTCCTTGGAATGCGATGCTGCTCGTAGCTGACCCATTCTCTCCTGGTTATAGGGTTATAAGGGCGGCGGCGCCCCCGCTCGCCCCCGCTCTGCACTCCCCGCCCTCCCCGCCGTTCCATCTCATCGCCGACTCGGTCGGGAAGAAGATTGGTCCAAACGAAGCGCACACAATCGCTTTATATCTTGTCTTCGCTGACCGGGGGGGAGGGGGCGGGGGGACGCACGTTCATTCTGTTCATTCTCACCCGCGTCACGCGGCCTCTCTGGTCTGACCCGACGGCTAAAGAACGCAGGAGGGAGAGAGAGAGAAAGAGAGAGAAAGAGAGAGAGAGAGAGAGAGAGAGAGAGAGAGAGAGAGAGAGAGAGAGAGAGAGAGAGAGAGAGAGAGAGAGAGAGGGGGAGTGAGAGGGGGAGAGAGAGAGAGAGAGAGAGAGGGGAGGAAGGGATGGAGGAAGAGAGACGGAGAGACTAGTCTTCATCTTGTCGGGCTCGCCGCCGGGAGGACCCCCTCTATCTTAAGCCAGGAGAGTACCTTGGCTGTGTCAACACGCCTTGCATGCCGATTGGTTGGTAACGATGATAACTCCCCCCGGCAGGACACAGAAGCAGTAGTAGCAGCAGCAGCAGCAGCAGCAGCCCGCGGGTTGCCCACCCGAGGAGGGCTGCGCGTGAGGCCCTTCTACGCGCTCTCTTCCGCCCGAGCGGTGACCTCCGCGGCAGCGCGTCGCCAAGCGCCTTCGCAGCAACGCCTCGCGCCGTGTTTTGGAATTTTGGATATGAAGGCCCCGAGGTATTCGCGGCATGTGGGTAGGGGCGGCCGGACGGGCGGACAGGTTTGGGGCCGACCACCGGCCGGGGGATCCTCCGCCAACGCCCCGCCAACGCCCCGCCAACGCCCTCGGCACCGCCGGGAATAAATTATCGGCGAGTTTATTAAGATGTGATGGAATGGCGAGGTCATGGCAGGAGGCCCGGCCTGGTTGGCTCTTCTGGATGGAATGCGTATCCCTCCGGGCGGGCAGCCGGGCTGCAGCCGGGCTCATCGCAGGCCTCTGTTGTTCACTGCCGTCGCTCCAAGTCGCCGTCCCGTGTCCCTGTGGCCCTGCTGTGGCCTCACTCACCGCTCAGCCTCAATCCTGTGACACGTGTCGCGGCGGTGCGGGGCCGCCGTGATAGAAAAGCAAAAAGTAGCCTCCCCTCCCGGCCTGCCGCCTGCCCCTGCGTTCCAACTGTCCTCTGTGGGGACATGCATGCCCCTCTCTCTCTCTCTCTCCCTCGGCAGTGGGTGGTCCCGGGGAGGGCCGTCAGCCGCCGCTGCAGCAGCAGCAACAGCAGCAGCCCGCACGGCGGACGACTGTCGCAGATCCATGCCGCGCCTTATCCATCACTGTCCACCACCTGCCCGCAGCCTGCATCCCAGCCCCGCCCGCTACTCTGCCTCGTGGCGATCCCGCCCTGCACCAGAAGAATATATTCATTATTTTTCTCCGCAGTGCGGGTTGCTATTTTTATTTAATTTTTTTTTTTTTGCACCGTACCTGTCTTGGTATGGATGTATGTTTTTTTGCGTATTGGCGTATAAAGGCCTCGATCGGTATCCACTGGGTTTTTTTCCCGGTCTGGCAGCGCTGCGAGAATCCTCGCCGCCGCGGGCCGCCGCTCCGGGTCAGTATGTATGTGAGCGATGGCCTCCCGTCAAGCGCCGCGGCCCCGCCCGGAGCGGCCCGGAGCGGCCCGGAGCCAGCCGGAGCCCAAAGCCAAAGGCTTGGCTCGGCTTGGCGAGGGCTTGCCGTAGGTCAGGCGGGCGCGCTGGAAAATAGGCCAGAGTGTAACGGATGTTGTTGTCCGCCTTCGTGTCTGTCCGATCCCCTGTATATTTCAGGGTTGTTGTTTTTTTTCCCTCTCTTCTTTCCTCCCGCGCGAAAGGCATCAGAGAAGAGCAAGAAAAATCGCCGATTGCCCCCTTTTCCCCGGGCAGCATAACCCGCACCCCCGTTCGTTACGTGAGTTTAAACCTAAAGCCCGTGTGACCGAGCCCAGGAATACTTAAACAACACAGCTGATGCCCGGGGGCTAACTTCCGCGTAATGTAGTCCCAGCGCTGCACCTGCAACAACAACCAGTAGCCTGCTGCTGCAAACCCGCGGTGAACTTGGCGCCCCGCCTTGCTGGCCGCGTATGGAGGTTAACTCTGGCCGGCCCGTGCGGAGTGGTGCGGAGCTCAGTCCGGTCTCATTCCGGCCCGTAATCGAAGCGGAGCCCGGACCCTTTGGGACCCTTGGGACCCTCCCGCTAGCCGGCGCCCGTCTCGTTGTGTCAGGGTGCGCCAGCCCTGAAGGGACTTCCGGCCGGGTACCGAGTGGAGCGGACGGGGCCTCGGCCGGGGTCAGCCTCTGTGGGGCCCCCGGGCACCTCCGGCCGGCGCCTCGGGCAGCTAAAAGCGGTACCCGAGTCTAAAGATGGCGCTCGCATGGGAAAGCGTGCGCCTGGCCGGCGGGCGGGCGCTCTGGAGCTGCTCCGCCTCGCCTCTGATGTTGCTGCCCTCAAACTATTTTCTATTTTTCCCCCGTCCTTCCCTTTTGCAGGTGAGGGAGAGGAGTGGGCCATCAAAGATTCAGAGAGGAGAGGCGCCCCGGGCCATCGCCGCCGCCACCACAACCACCGCCGCCGCCACCACCGCTTCCACCTTGGCCTCTCTGGGACGCGGAAACGCATAACACGGCGTGGCGTTTTCCGGTCATGGTTAGTGCACCTCATGGCGTGGTGAGGCCCGCGGCGTGAGAGCTGCCGCCAGACAACCAGGTCAGAGTCAGAGCCGGCCGGGGGCGGCACGGGGGCGGCACGGGGGTGGCAGCCGTGCGGGGAAAGGGTTTGGCAGTGTCCGGCAGATGCACTCGGCCGTGTGTGTCGCCGTACTCCGCTGGGGCGAGCTTCTTGTCGTGTATGATGTGACCCTGGGCCGTGCCGGGGCCGTGCCGGGGCTGTGCTCCGGCCGCACCATGCCGGCTACACGACCATCAGCACTGTTTCTTGCGTCCATACGAGTCCGTCGGGACACCCCTCCCCCCCTCTCTCTCTCTCTCTCTCTCTCTCTCTCTCTCTCTCTCTCTCTCTCTCTCTCTCTCTCTCTCTCTCTCTCTCTCTCTCTCTCTCTCTCTCTCTCTCTCCTGCTGCTGCCGCTTCCTTGTGTCGTGCTCCCTCTGGGCGTTTTCACCTTCTGTACTGCGGAGATGGCTGCGACAGAGTGTGTGTGAGTGTGCCGCACCGCTGGCCTGCCGAGCGCTGTTAGGGAGCTCGCCTGGAGCAGGGACTAGAGAGGTCTTACCCTGCTCGTCGCCGACGGGTCCAGCGTGCAAAGTTTTCGTGCGATATTTTCACATGTTTACAAATATTTGGGAAATTGCTACGCGGGCAGATTTTGTGTCTTGTGGACGACGCAGGGCCGGCCGGCCCTACCACCGCTATGCGAGGCTCCCCGCCCTGCCCCACCCGGCCCTGCCCATTGCGCTGTACGTCTCTTGCGGGGAAATTAACCAAAGTGGCGAGCTATGTCTAGGGTCCGGGCGGACGCTGCAATGGGGCTGCTCTCTGGCGCTCGGTCGCGGGATGGCCGACTCGGCTCGGCCGTCGGCCTTGGAGTCGGTAGGCAGAGAGCGTGGCCCGGAACCTCGGTGGGCGGGGCCGTCGGGGTTGTTGGGTTGTGTTCAAAGTATATGGCGGAAATTGGGACAAAATCGTCCTCTCTCATGTCGCGTGAAGGCTGCGAGGCAGGCGGACGTTTGTGGGGACGGCTGTCCGTGGTCGCCCTCGGCCTCGGGATGACGGCGCCGACGTGTAAAGCCTTTATTAGCAGCCGCGGTGGTGTTAAATATGTGCACCGCGGGCTGGGGTTGGCTCGGCGGCAGCGCAGCGGTCCACTGCGGTCTACTGCGGTCGCGCGGCACGCTCTGCGGTCTACGACTGCGGTCTGCCGCGGGAATCCGACGCGGCGGCGGCGCACGGGGCCGAGGGGCCGAGGGGAGCCCCACGGGGGGCCGGGGCCGACGGGGCCGAGGGGCCGAGGGGAGCCCCATGGGGGGCCGGGGGCCAGCTGCGGCCACCGCGGCAAACGTGTGCTCTGCGGAGGTGCACGCTGCACTAACGTGCCGATATTCTCACCAATCAGTTATCCTGATTTCGTCACTTGTACGTAAAATGTTGCACATGGTGCATCTAAGTTACGCATGCACATAACGTTCCATTCTTATTAGGAAGGTTACCGTTGGCGTGCAGGGGATGCCGGGCGAGTTCCGCCCCTCCGGTCCGCCCGCATTCTCCCCGTCCGATACAACGTGAACCGCCGAAGCGTACAGCATACCATCGAATTATGATTCAGATATTTCACAAGAGTTTGGCCAGACCTCCGCCACGGCTGGCCGCGCCATGGGTAGCCAACAGCTGCCATGGGCCAGAGGCGGCCAGAGGCGGCCAGAGGCGCTGGCCATGATTATTGCCTCCGTACCATGACTCCTGATGAGGTCGCCCGGGGTTTTTACGACGGCCTCGGCGGGTTTCTCTTTCTCTTCTCGGCCGCTTTTGGCACTTTATCCTGCTTTATCGCCGGCTCGTATTTCAGCAAACGGTGCGGGGAGCGCGGCGTTCGAAGCGCGCGTCGGAGTCTGCACGCTCGCTGACACCCGTCCCGACGCCCGTCCCGGCTGACATGTCAGCGAAGGTCGATTCGGACGCGGACGCGGGAGGAGAGGGAGCGTTGGCCGGCCGCCCGGCAGGGTAGGCCAGCCCGCAGGGCGCGGGTGCGGCCGCGTTGCCTACCTCCCAGGCGGCGGCTGCCTCTGTGCCGTCGTTGGCTGCACTGGTCACGTTGGACGTCCCTGGCGCCGGCTTGGGATTATGACGGGGCTGGGTAGGAGGGACGGGGTAAAGGGGAGGGGGGCTGTGATCGGCTCCTTTACAGCCTATTGTCGGCCTGTTTCGCTGATGGCATTGTCCTTTGCAAGAGCTCCCCTGTACTACCAATGCGACCCCCCCCCCCCCCCCCGCGGGCTTTCTGTGTGTGTTTGCAAAAGTTTTGGGAGGGCCTCACCACATCATTAACCTTTTATGAGCCTTTTGTTTTCCATCGTTTGATTTTCGTTTTTTTTTCCGTCGTCCCCGCATTTGCTTGTCCTCTGGGTTTAGTCGCAACACGGCCCGTCCGCGCCGAGCTCATCGGAGCGCTATCCACCTGAACGTGACCTTGGCAAGGCTTCGTTTGACCTCTGCTCCATTCCGTTTTCGCCTCGGAAAGCGCCATTACAGAGGCCTGCCGCGCCCTCCCGGGTCCGGCTTCTAGGACATGTCGCTTCTATTTCAGCCGGCCGTGCAAAATTATTCACTTGTCCGAGGCTCCCCTCTAAACGCACTTTCATAAAGGAGCAGATTATTATTAGAGAGTGCCCCTCCCCCCCCCCCCCCTCCGTCCTCCTTTGTAGTTTCGCCTCATTTTACGAAAAGAAAACTTTCCCCGCCCAGTCGCGGTGATAGCCCCCTCCCCCTTTCCCCCTCACCTGGTGACCGTAAAACACAGCCTTTTTTCAGTGAAACCGGGCCACCACCGCGCCGCCGACTTTGCCGCTGCTGCAATTTATGCACTCCCACCCTCTGCATGTACCCGGCGGGGCTCGGCCGAGGGCTCAGGGCTCGGCCTAGCCGGCCCCCTATCAGCACGTGAGGGAAAGAGAAAAGCGCAGTGTGGTCATTTTATCGCCATTACTCACGCGCCCCGCAGCGTGTGTGTGTGTGTGTGTGTGTGTGTGTGTGCGTGTGTGGTTTACAGTGTAGTCGCCACGGCGAGGTGCGAGCACCCATAAGAACGGCGTCAGGGAAATCTCAGACGGTCCCCTCCTCCCCTACTCCACACCACTTTACCCTCTCAAGGTCCGCAATCGATACTAATTAATCGCACGCAACGTCAGGTCTTTATAATTCAAGACAGGCGCCCGCTTCACTCTCCCCCGCCCCTCCCTTCGCCACGCCCCATCCCTCCTCCCCCATCTACGCCTGTTGAGAGGGTGAGTCCTGAAGGACGAGCGGGCCTGCGAGCGGTGTTGACGTGCTCACAGGTCCCTTAATACGGCAGGTTAGTGTTTCTGTGAGACGTGGTCAGGCCGATGCGTGTGCAACGGCTTTAGACAACTCTTCGAAGAGAATATCGGGCAGCGAAAGTAGATCTAGTGAGGCGTCCGTGCTGCCCCACTGACCGACACTCGGGAACGAAACCCGGCGCACCTGCCTGGCTGAGGGAGAGAGAGAGAGAGAGAGAGAGAGAGAGAGAGAGAGAGAGAGAGAGAGAGAGAGAGAGAGAGAGAGAGAGAGAGAGAGAGAGAGAGAGAGAGAGAGGAGAGAGCGACAGAGAGCCGCTGTTGAACGGTGGTCGGGGTTTGGGTGGGAGGGAAGGGCTTGTCGTGAATCCCTCTTGAGCCTCATTTGCGGCCCCGTGGAGGGTTCTTGCTGCGGTGCGGTGGTCCTCGAGGCCACAGCGTACACCGGCGTCTTCCGCCTCTCTCTCTCTCTCTCTCTCTCTCTCTCTCTCTCTCTCTCTCTCTCTCTCTCTCTCTCTCTGTCTGTGCTCTGCTCTCTCCATCGTCACCACGTTTCCCTGTTCCTCATCGACACTGTGACGGACCTCCGGGACCTGTAGGGTGGGAACCCGATGTCTAGAATAGTAGAGCATGCCTGCGTCTATATCTACGCGTCCGCCGGGGTCTCCAATATTTTAGACCCGCTGCGCCAATGTGGAGCACTCGGGCTAGCAGTGTACTCAGTCGGAGCTGTACTCCCTGTACATGTGTGCCCCCACTCTGAACCACCCTGTAATCTACACGTTCTGATGGATACACACGGCCCCAAACGTGGGGAGAGACTGTGGCCGCAGTTGTTGTCGGGCCCGTAGTGTGTGCCCCATCGGCCCCATCTCAACACCGCCAACTGCTGCACACCACGCCCGCGCAACTGCAACGCTCCGCCAGCGTTGAATAATTCGTGGAGCCGTCGGTGCCGGGCCGCTTTGGCGCCGCTTGGCGCCGTTTGGCGCCGTTTGGCGCCGCTGTGGGCGCCGCTGGGCGTTCGGCCGCAGTGGACATGTACACGGCCCTCCCGGCTCCGGGTGCCGTCCCGCTGCCGGGGCGGGGGGCTGGCTGCTAGCTGCCCCCTGTTCAAATCCAGAGATATTATTTATTCGGACATTCATTGGGCGGGCCCCGAACTGTCGGAGCCCCTTCTCTGCGAGCTCTCTGCCGGCCGCCGTCTCCTCTTCCAGAGGCGGCCAGAGGCGGCACGTCCGCCCCCGGGGAGCAAGCGTCTGCATTTCCACGATTTAAAGCCGCCCAGAAAACAAATGGGTTTGCGACGATCATAGAGCGAAAGGTCCTAAACCCAGCTCCTAAACCCCCAACACGCCCCCCCCCCCCCGAGGCCCCCGCTGCCCGCGCCGCCCCCCTCCAGCAACAGCCCCTCCCCGTCAACTTCTCGCTGGAGGCAGGCACATATTTCCAGCAGGAAGGGATGTCTGAGAGGACGCGCTCTAAAAACCATCCCGGATCCTTACAGTTGGCGAAGTCAATACGCCGGCGGTCGTCTGCGCCAGCGTCTCGGTACTTCCACTTTTGCTTCTTCTCCTGCCCCGGAAACTCGGCTTCATTTTTCCCTCCGCCTGCCTCTTGCACTCTCCTTCCTCATTTTTTTTTCCTTTTCTGTTTTTTTTTTTTTTTTTTTTTTTTTTGAGCCCTTTCTTCTCCGCTCGTCGCCCGCTAAATTTCTTATGTGTGGTCGCTCTCGCTCATTTATTTAGCCTTTTGTCGTTGATGGCACAGAGGCCGGCCCCCTCCGCATTTTATAGACGACTTTTATTTATCGCTTTATTATTTCGTTTCCCTGGAATAATTGCCAGCGGCCTGGCGGGTGTTCAGTCCGGCCCTTCCTTCTTGCAGTGCACCGTGTCCCTTTGTCTCGGGCCTGTCCGCGGCGCAGCTCTTTCCAAAAGAATAAAGAGAAGGGGGGGGGGGGCTGAAAAATTGGCGCTCTGCTTATGCATTCTTTATCGCACGCAAGAGACCCTCCCGTTTAGTTCTTTTCTATACTATTTCTGTTTTTCCTTTCTTTTCTCCCATTAGATGCTTGTGCCAATCGCTCAATCATATTTAGCCAATGAGCTTGCCAAGGTGTTCGTAATTTTTTTTTTCATATCCATGCGCGGCCCCGCGATGATTGAGATGGTGATGATGATGGTGATGATGGTGATGATGATGGTGGCGACGACGCGCCTTGATCGGACCCACACACCGCGAACGAGGTGGCGCGGCCGATGTGCGCTTACATCAGTTTAGTGTTGGCGGATCATGGGCGATAGGGGAGGGGGGGGGGGGGGGTACTGACTGCGCCGTGGTTTATGAGCGAGTCGTGGTGGCCGACGTGTGGCGGCATGGCCGCATTCGCCTCACGTCGCGACTCCTCGCTTTGCCCTGAGCTGAGAAGAGCCGATTCTACGCCCCCCCCCCCCCAATCATGCCCGCAGCTCGGCCTTCTGCCTTATTTTCCCCCCTCCGATCTTCATCCGTCCCTCTCTCCCTCTCTCCGTCTTCCACGTGCTCCCGTCTCTGTTGTCCGTGTAAGATCAGAAGGGGGGGGGGGGGAATTCCCCCCCCCCCCCCCTTCCCGTTTACCCTTCGCTTCCCAAGGGATAATGTGGTGTTGGTTGCGAGCTTTAGTGAAAAGGGATGAGGAGGGGGGGGGGGCGATGGGCGGCCGCACTGCGAGGTAAATTCAGTGTCCAGCCGCCCACCTGATCCGTGCGGGGCGGGGCGGGGCGGCCGGGGCCCCGACTCCATCCATCCATCTCGCTGAGTGGCCCTGAGCGGGGCAGCGGGCGGCAGCGGGGCACTTAGATGGCGCCGCCATCACGGATTGGATGAGCCGCTAACCAGGCCGATGTCATGCCGTGTCCGTGCCCTTGGCGCGTCCTCTGGCGGAGGGCCGCCGGGGGCGCCGCGACGCAGAGCCCCCACAGGTCTCCCACAGGTCTCCCACAGGTCCCCCACAGAGCTCCAACAGGGCTTCCACAGAGCCCCCACAGGTCCCCCACAGAGCCCCCACAGGGCCCCCCCACAGGTCCCCCACAGGTCCCCCACTGGTCCCCCACAGAGCCCCCACAGGTCCCCCACAGAGCCCCCACAGGTCCCCCACAGAGCCCCCGCAGGGCCCCCTTGTCGTCGCACGCCCCCCGGGCTCCCGCCCCACCGTTGGCGCACCCTTGTCGATCGCACCACCATCAAACTCGGCGCAAACGGCCCGTTGGCAGTGTCTGAAATGGAGCCGGGAGGACGGGGACCAAAGTACAGCTTTTCGAACACGGGCGCCAGCCCCGTTTTTCCGGGCGCTGGCCTTGCCGATATTATACCCTTGTCCGCCGGACGTCGTCCTGAGAGATTAGTCCTGCCTCGGGCAGTGACTCATGGGGCTTCGTTGGGGGGGGGGGGGCAGTTTTCTTGTGGCGCTGCCGCCGGGTCAATCCCTACCTGGCAGGTGAGTGGCCGCACAGCGCGATCTAATGGCGTAATCCCTCTGACCAAGGTGGATCAGGACGGGCTTAGCGAGCGAACTCTGTCGGCATGCTGTGCTACCCACTATGCTCTAATCCGGGGTGAAGGGGCCGCGGTAGTGTTTGTGTGTGTGTGTGTGAGTGTGTGTGTGTTTGTGCGCGTGTGTGTGCGGTCGGAAAAGTGGGAAACTCCTGCGTGCAGCGGGGAGGCTGCAGGGATGGCCGTGTGAACCACAGCCCGTGCGGCGCGCGGAGTTGAATAATTCGCTCATGATTAATTAACGGACAATGATTGATTCAGGCGCCGCCACCGCACGACCCGCACCGCCGTCATGAAGGCCTGGCTGGTCATGGCGGCCTCTGGCCCGATGTGCCGGCCGGGTCCTCTCGGGGAC
This sequence comes from Odontothrips loti, assembly GCA_038380765.1. Lineage (NCBI taxonomy): Eukaryota > Metazoa > Arthropoda > Insecta > Thysanoptera > Thripidae > Odontothrips > Odontothrips loti. The sequence goes on from CM076247.1 coordinate 12,718,430, forward strand.
CTGTCCGGGACTTCGACCGCCAAACTGATGAAATGCCGTAGTTTATTCATCGGGCCTGACCCTCACTGGAACCCGTCGTCTGGGCTCAGTGGCTCGGTGGGTCGGTGGGTCGGTGGCTCGGTGTTTGTGACCGCCGGTCCGGCGGGCGCCGATGCCCCGACCCGAAACTCCAGCCGTTGGCAGCCCTGGCAGCCCCCAGTCTTTCGCCTCGTCGGGACTGGCTGCCCTGCATGGCTTCGCGCGCGCCCCTCCTGCTTCGCACCCGTCGTCCCTGGCCCGGTACGCGCGTGGGGACCCCGGGGGTCGGGCTCCAGGGGCGGGCTGTGGGGGCGGACGGTCCGAATCGGATTGTGGTCACCGCTCCCGTTGCCCTCTGCTCCAGGGGCTCCGATGAACGGGTCGCACGGGACGGGTGACACCCACGATGACGCTGCTTCCCCCTTGCTCTTCCTTCTGGCTCTTCCTCTCTCTATTTATTTCCCTCTTCTTCCCTCCCTCTCTCGCTCTTCTCTTCCACCGAGCCCTATCCGCTGTCTCGTCATACAAAGGTTTCGCACTCACGGCTGGTGGGTACACACGCCCGTGTGCACTGACTCTCGAAAGCACTCGTTTCGCCCCCCGACACCCCCTCCCCAACTTACCTCGCCGTAAAGCCTGTGTGCGCGGTGCTCATTTGGGACACTATTCGACCCGCATGCTGGCGCCCGGCGCCAACAGCTCCGTGCGGAGCCGTGTGGAGCCGTGTGGAGCCGTGCAGAGCCGTGCGGAGCCTCCAGAAAGAGGACAGCCGCCGTGTTGCTTTCCGTAAAAGGGTTTACGATGCCTACGAGGCCCCCGTGTGGTTTGCGGCCGCACGCCAAGGCGTCGTCACACACCTCTGCACACCCCAGCGTTTTCATTCTCACTCTTCGCTCAACGAAGTAAATAGAGAGCATCGCTTCGCCGTTGTTTTTTTTTTTTTTTTTTTTTTATCCCCCGACCCTTTCGCGTTGCGGAACAAGGGTCCCTGTCCAGATTGTGGGGCGGGGCGCGTGCAGGGCTGAGGTCTGCAAACTCGATCCCGCGGATCCAAGCCTAGGGCGATCATGTTGACAACATTAAAAAAAAAAGTGAAAGTAAAAGTAAAAGGCGTCGGCCCGGAGAAAATGAAAACAGGACGGGCGGGTTTGTGTACCCCCAAAGCCTTTCCGGAGTACCTCGCAGTGTGTTTGTGAAAAGTGTAATCTTTCGAACTTGTTATTTTTCTATTTGATTTGGAAAGGTGCTAGGCTGACCCTAGTTTGGGTGCTAGGTTGCCGATTGCGACGCCGACCGCCAGGCACCGCCAGCGACCTCCTACCCGTAAGCCCGTCTGGCCGACTGCCAGGGGGAAGGGGGTGGGGGTGGGAATCATCCCGCCAACACAGAGATGGGGGAGAAGTTAGGTGCTGACTCACATATGGTCGCTTCCCCTTCTCTTCGTCGCTCTCCCCCTTCCTTCTCTTTCCTCGTTCACGCTCGTGAGAAATATGTGAATAGAGAATTAGGGGAATTTTCTGAGCGGTAAACCTTGTGCCCTACCCGTCTCCACGACTACCATCAACTTGCTGCGTGGGAAAGTATTTTTTTTTCCCTCCTCTCCCCCTTCTCTCTTCTCGTTGTTGCGAACAGAGACCATACAGTCCCACAGCCCTGGCGGCTTTCGCTGATTGTGTTACAGTACTGGCTCGGCGCGCCGGGTTACCATGCCGATCGCTGAACCGTTAACTCCGTGTCCATCAAGCACACTCCATTATCGCCCTTGCCCTCCAGGATTTCCCGCCCATCTTGCCCTGGCTGCCGCGAGGATGGCGCGCGATGAGCTGGTTTCCTTTCCCCTGATTTCCCTTCGGCCCCTTTCCTTTCGCGCCGTCCGCCGTAATGATGGTATCGATTGTGATGCGGGAAATGAAATGAAAGGAAAGGGAGGGAAAGCGCGAGTGTGGATGGGATCGAGGCCGGTGTGCGCGCGCGGGTGGGATGGAATGGCGGGATAATGGGATGTTACGGAGGACCCGTTGCCGCGTCGGAGCGAGCCGCGACGGCGGCGGCGGCAGCGGCGCAGTCTGCGGGGCCGCGCTTAAGGACGCGACACTGAGCCCGCCGCTGCTGGGGCAGGCGACCCTCCCCGTCCAGCATGAGGGGCTCATGCACCCTGACCTAAAATCAAAAATTGATTATTACTATTATTATTGTTCATTTTTTTCTAAAAAAAAAAAAAAAATAGCCGGGTGCGCATTGATTTTTTTGTTCTTGTTTCTAGCAGGATGTGCATATTTTTTTCAGTTTTTTTTTTCTTCCAGCAGGGTGTGCATTCATTTCTTTTTAAATGAGCGACGCCTCGGGGAGACCTGAGGTCTGGTGCCTGGTAGGTAGGCACCCGCTTGACTTATGCACGCAGGCGTGTCGTGCGGGCCGGCCTACCCTTGCGTTTGCAGGCGCTCACCGGCCGTGTCGGGCCGCACTGCATTGATCCCGTGGGGCGCGCGGCGTGCAATCACCATCATAATTACGACGTGTCTGCGCTGCTGTGTGGTGTATCTCGTTTACTCTGAAAGGCTGAAAGGATGAGTCGGAAGGGCGTTTCATCTCATTTCTCCCCGGTGTCCTCATCCCCTACCGGCTTACACAGCGACAGCGCGTGTATCAATCGTCTCTCTCTCTCTCTCTCTCTCTCTCTCTCTCTCTCTCTCTCTCTCTCTCTCTCTCTCTCTCTCTCTCTCTCTCTCTCTCTCTCTCTCTATTTCCCTCTCGCTGTCTCTTTCCCGCTCTCACACACACACACACACACACACACACTTCCCAAAGCGTGTTTATCCGGCACTCCGAAACAACGACACCAGCACCGTACACAGGACGTTACTACGGCACTGGAGCGGCCTGCTGGAGGACTTTGGTGTACCGCCGCCACGAGCCGTGTTCCAGGGGACAAATTGATAAAAATAAAACATGACGGAGCAGAAAGGGGCGCCAGGGGCCGAAGGGGGACACTCTCTGAAGCCCCGTGGAGGGGCCCGAACGCGGAGAACTGGCGCTGCCGGGGCGCCGGGGCGGAGCGAGCGATGTTTGGTGTCTACCGTGTGTGCGGTGTGTGTGATAGTGTGTGTGTGTGTGTGTGTGTGTGTGTGTGTCGCGAGTAAGTTAGCCGGGGTGGACGGCGGGGCGTGGCACAGGACCGGGGCTCGGTCGGGGCACTCCTCTGCAAAGCTTGTAATGGATGGCGTCGCGGAGCTTCCTTGGACAGGGGACCCTCTCGCTCTGGCCATAGCGCACTACTTTGCGCCACTGACCAGCGCGAGGGATTCTGTCTGTCTGTCTGTCTGTCTGTCTGTCTGTCTGTCTGTCTGTCTCTCTCTCTCTCTCTCTCTCTCTCTCTCTCTCTCTCTCTCTCTCTCTCTCTCTCTCTCTCTCTCTCTCTCTCTCTCTCTCTCTCTCTCTCTCTCTTTCTCTCGCTCGCCCGCTCGCTTCTTCGTCGTCCCTCACCAACGTCACCTGTCCCGCTGCACTCTCCTCCTAACGCTCTGCACCTGCTTTGCCACCACCACCATCACCACCACCTCCACCACGTCCACCACCACAACAACATTTCCCGCGTCGCTGCCGCGCGATACCGAATAACATTTTCTCTTGTGGCCGTCGGGATACAAATGAGGCAGTGATGTATACGCCGCCGCGCCCGCCTGATTGGGTTGGCCGCGCGCCAAATGAAGCGCGACCCCCGCTGTGCGCTGCAGCTGGCGGTGCAGCGGCGGCGGTAGCAGCGGCGGTAGCAGCGGCGGTAGCAGCGGCGGCCCGGGGAGACGGACGGAGATGAAAATAAAGAGGTTTGGCCGTGAGTGTGATGCGGGCTGACGGCGTCCCCTGACAGCGGCCCCTGACGGCGGCCCCTGACGGCGGCCCCAACGACTTCTGTGTAATGACGTGTCGCGGCCGTGTCGCGGTCAGCCCGCAGGGTCGGCGATCCTCGTGCGGCCCCCGCGGTCCCCGCCGCCCCCCGTGCACCCCGTGGCCCCCGCCGCCCCGACGGCTGCCGTCCGGGACGACACGCGCTGACGGCGGCTTTTTGCCTCGGTTCCCCTCTCGGCTTTGGCAGGTGGAGGCGGTGCGTCTGGCCGGGTCACGCTCCTCTGACCTCCAATTCTCCCTCCTCGGCACGGACTAGGTCCCCGGCCGCCCCCGGCATTGCCAGCGCGCGCCGCACACGCCCCTTTTTCCCCGCTGCTTCGCTATTTTAGAGAGATGTCGTAAAGGCGGCACCAGGAGAGAGAGAGAGAGAGAGAGAGAGAGAGAGAGAGAGAGAGAGAGAGAGAGAGAGAGAGAGAGAGAGAGAGAGAGAGAGAGAGAGAGAGATAGACCAGGAGCGAGAGAAAGGGAGAAGGGAGGAGGAAAAAAAGTCTTTCTTTCCAGGCCGGTCTCTCCTTTCCGCCGTGGGCATGTGAAGCCCCGTAATGAAGTGCTGCCGTTGGACGAGACGAGGCCAGCAGAGGCCAGCAGAGGCCAGCTGAGGCCAGCAAGCGAGTTTGAGGTCATCTGTTTGGTCGTGGGTCCCCGCCGGACCGCCCCCGGCACCGGGGGTTGGGACGGCCACTGCAAGCACTATAGTGGGAGGGCCGCCGTGTTGACACTTCCATCAGCATCCGTGCCGCCGTGCCGGGCCCCGGGCCGGACCGGCCACTGCCTCCTGGTGTAGCACGTGCCGGCCCGGGACCTGGCCGTCGGCTAAGGGCCGCAATGAAGCAGTATCTCTTGCTCTCTTCCCCTCCCAATACGTCGCCGTGGTCTGCGTCTCTTACTCCCTCCCGGGCTGTGCCCATCCCGCCATTCTCCCTCACTCCGGGCACCCTGACCCACCCTTATTCTCCGATACTGCACCTTCCTCCCTCTCTCCCGCTCCCGCCCTTTGTGTCCAGGATCATTATTAGCCGCAACAACGGGGCACACCTGGGCTTGCAAGATTTGCAGTTGCCTTCCCCGATGTTGCGGCTGATCTAATTGTGTGGCCGACATTGTGCGCTGCGAGCCAGGGAGTGCAAGACAAAGGCCCGGCCCCGGCCCCGGGCCTGGCCTGGCGGACAGCCTGGGCGCGGCGCGCTGGCCGCGGCTGGGCCCTCAAGGGATCGGTATCCGGCCGTGGCCGAGGCTTTGCGGGCCCGCCGGGCTGGCCTCGGCCGGCCTCGGCCTCGCCTGTCCGAGACCTCTGTTCCCCGCTGTAACAGGCTCCCTTGCTAGTTTGTCTGACAAGGGTCAGCCGGAAGGGTCCCGGCCGGTGGCGCCCCGCAGCGCCCCGCCCCGTCCGGCCCGCAGAGGGGTCATCTCAATAATCGCAATTAGGCCCCCGACTCGCCTTGAATACCGAGATCAGCCACTGTGGCTTCCGTGAGACGCGCGCTGTGTTTGGCCGGGCGGCGGTCCCCGCGGGGCTGCGGGGCTCTGCGGTTTCCGGGGGGGGGGGGGGAAGCAGGGCGCGGCCCTGGTCGGCCTCGAGGTGCTGCTGCTTGTTACGGTGTCGGCCTGGCATGAAAGAATGTCTGAAACCGTCATTAGCGTGATTGTCTCCGGCGGGGAGGGTCCTTGGCGGTCCTTGGCGGTCCTTGGCGGTGGCCCCCAGGGCGCAGGACCTTGTCGGAGGCAAGGCACTGTCCGCCAGCCGCGCTCGTTAGAGACGGCCAGCTTGCAGCCCGCGCTCTCCGTTTCTTTTAAATGTTTTCGGAAAGCTCCCAGATAGCCGGCGAGTCGCTCTGAGAATTTTCCCATCGTGGCCGTGAAGTCCCTTGCGTTGTGAAATGTCTCCGCTGTGCCGCGTACCGGTCGCGTTTTCCCCATCCCATCAGCCTCCAGGGCCTGCTGGGCAACGCGCTCCATCACATCGACTAGCTCAGATCAAACGAGCCTTCGGCAAGTTGCCTTACGGGTCGGCCAGGTCGTCTAGGTGACGTCGTGAGCCTAGCCTTCACACGGCTTCTACCGCCTGATTCCAGTCTGATTCCAGTCTGATTCCAGTCTGATTCCGATGAGATTTTTGCCCCCCACCTCCCACCCCCTACCCCCGCGAAGCGGACTGATCCGCGACACACGGGCACGCCGACGTCACGTCGACGCCTGTCCCGCGGGGAAATGGAACGGGCCGTCATGATGGCCCGACCCGATAACCAGTGTCACTTGGTGAGCAGGAAATAGGCTCCGAGAGTGGCGGGCCCGGGATGTATTCGTGGCCCCCACTCATTGGCAACTCCTAGTAGAAGTTGTTGTAGCTGTACACCTCCCAGATGGAGCCCGTGTTGCAGAGGGACCGGTTCCGCCAGGGCCCCGGCGGCCCGTAGGTCTTGGACAGGCTCCTGTCGGCGGTCCGGAAGATGGTGGGCACGGTGTGCACGGTGGGCGGGAGGCGGCCGATGTCGGAGGCCGTGGTGCGGTACAGCGGGTGCTTGGGGCCCGTGTTGTAGCCGCTGAACCACGCTGCAGACCGCTCCGGTTAGCATCAGCTCTCCGGCCCCCGTTCACTTTGAGAGACGCGGCGTACCTGGGTACTGGAAGCGCTTGGGCAGTCGGCAGGTGCGGTAGATGTCCCCGGTGGCCAGCGTGCTGGGCGGGCTGGGGCTGTAGGCGGACCAGCACGGGCAGTCACACGGGCCGTGGGTGCTCACCGACGTCCTGGGGAGCACGGAACACGTCACCATCGTGTACCCTATCATACCTTCCGACCGGAGGGCACCGGAGGCCGCTGTTGGCCCTCCCTGGCCGCGCCCGGCCCCATTGTTTGTTTTATTTCCCCCAATAATCCGCTCCCCGCCCGGGTGTTTGGACTGTGCCGGGGACGGTGGCCGTTTTGGCGTGTCGTCTGTATGCTTCGTGACAGAACTTTTTGGCGAATCGTCCTTCCGATGATAACAGTCAATCAGACCTGACCCTCCCAGCCCGCCCGCCAGGAAGAAGGGGACCAAACGGACACGCAGGCCGCGAGGCCGCGGCGGCGGCCACCAGAAATAAACCGGAATCGATGGTCAGCGATCAAGCGGCCGTTTTAGCCCGCGGTGTACCCAAGGGCCGAGGGCTGAGTGGCATCTTCGATATGGTAGCGGTGTCAATGTTGCATGTGCCTTCTAGAGCCGCGGGCACGGAGGCCGCGGGGGCCGCGGGGGCCGCGGGGGTCGCGGGGGCCGCGGGGCTGCCCCGATTGTAGCAAATGAGCGATGGCCGTCAAGATGGGACGGTGGGCGACCGCTCACAGACCTGTCATCAAATATTCAAGTCCGCGTGCGGGAATTCCGAATCACAACGGACGCGGGACGTTTCAATGGACGTACTCCTTTCAGTGCAATCATTTTACAACAAACGCAACAAATGTATTTTCCTCGCAGAAACTCGGGTTTATGCGGACAATGGGTGTCCTCTCTTCAGAGCGTCGTGTTTATTCCGCGTACCGAGACACTACTGGTAGAGCGAGGAGTCCCCACTGTAGAAAAACTTGAAGGGACCCGTAAAAAAAAAAGATAAAACCCTCCCACCCCCCTTTTCTCCTTTTCTGTCAGGTCACGTGACGCACCTGTCCTTGTCGCTCCGCTCGCCGCTCGCAGGCGGCGTCGTGGCGCGCTCGTGCGGCTCGCAGGCCCAGCGCGGGGCCGGCGGCGACACGGGGACGCGCGTGCACACGCCCGGGCCCGGGCCCACGGCCTCCTCCGGGAGCACTTCCTGGAAAGACACAGCTCAGAAATGGGGGCAGGAGAGGGGTGGGGCGTTTGCCGCCGCGTCATTTGTTCGGATCACAAATTTTGGGACAGTTTTAGAAGCAAACACCGTAAATTGAAAGCTTGCCATCAAAGTAGGTCATGATGGCGAAGAAACTCCTCGCCATGCCAACATCACATACTATACTGAAAGCCCGTGTCGCACACCTCAACCGCATGGTTTTAATCCTGTTTTCGTTCTGCCTGTTTCAGGTCGGTGCCTTTCCGTCGGTGCCTCGTACGAGTCACATCCGCAGGCCTTCATGAGGAGGGGAAAACTTCCGGGACCGAGGTCGCATATTGCTCCATGTAAAGCGCCGGGCCGGACAAAGTTGCCGCTCTGGCGCTTGAGTGTATAATGGAGTTTCGCTACACCTGGCGGAATAAATCTGTGAACCGCTGCGAGGACTTACGTCAGAGAAGCGCACCCGCTTGCAGTCCAGCTTCTTGCAGGCGCCCTTGACAGCGCACTTGCAGTCGCTTTGGTCGGAGGGCGCTGGCTGGGCTTTCTTGCAGGAGCCCTTGACCTCGCACTTGCAGTCCTTGTAGGCGGAATCGGAGGCCACCTGCGCCACGGGGCACTCTGGGCGCGGCTTTGGCGGCGGCCCCAGCGGCGGCCGGCACGGCGGCGGCGGCCCTGCGCTGTGGGGACGACGACGTCAACGCTGACGGCCAGGTGGGGGGGGGGGGGCGGTGACCTGTAGGGGTCACTGACCCCATGACGGCTTGGAGGTCGCCACGCTCCTGGAGCTCGCGGATCTTGGCCGCCTCCACGACGCGCTGCCTGCCGGCCGGGTCCAGGGCCAGGTGGTGCACCGGGGAGCAGCCGCACGCCATCCTGGTGCTGCTGGCCAACAAGCTGTGATTCAACGTCCATCGCGTGCGCACGATTAATTCGCTTTCTAATCACTTTACGGCCGGGGACGCATCACTGGCCACTCGGGCTCTCCGGGCCGCTCCGCCCGCCGCCCATCAAAAAGTTTCGCCAGCCGCTTCTTTATAAGAGCGCCTCGCGCTCTTGCGGGGGAAGGGATGAGGTATTTACGCTTTATGGACAAGTTTCGGAATGACTTTCACGCGATGAGGTTGCCGCCGCAGTGCCGCTCCGCTCCGCAGCTTCCCTCCCCTCCCCTCCCGCGGCAGTTTGCGACCACTCTCTGCCTCCGTCCCGGCCTCGCCTCACACATGCCTTGTGGCGTATCACGGCCTCGATTTATCACCCGCAACTACTTGCCACAACATGAGCCAAGTCTCCTCCGCCCCCGCCGCCCCCCGCCGCGCCTCCTACCCGGCTCATATGCTCGCCACACACGACTGACATTGCCAATCGAAGCTGTACCGCCGCGCTCGCTGTGTGCCGCCGCCGTGTCCAAAGCCGGCGGGGCGTGTATTTACACACTCGGAGGGAGTCCGTGTGGGGGAAGTTGGGGGGGGGGGGGGGGGGGGGGGCCTTTGTCTGCCTTTGCACCGAATATCACACACGACGTCACACCGTGAGAAATTTCTTAAATACAATCGAATAATTCTCCAAGTCATACCCACCAAGTCAAATAAAATTCGGGATCGCCTAACCAGCCCCAGAGAGGCGATGGGCGGCCGCGAAGTGCAATGACCCGGCTTCAAATTGTGCAGCCCGCCAAGGAAATTGGGGTGGTAAGACGTGGGCTCGTGGAGGGCGGTGTCGGCGCGGCGGCACTGTGACTGTCCGAACAAGCCTCGGCCCCCCGTACTGCCGTACTGCCACTCCGCGCTACGGTCATTTCGAGGCCTCTTCACAAAACGCGACGCCACTCCCCGCCACTGGTCGCCGTTGACTTTCTCCGAGCAGCCGGGCCGGGCCGGGCGGCAAAGCGCTGGTAAGGGCCGGGTGAGGGCTGGCTGGCCGGCCGGCCGGGGGCGCCGGCCCGGGTCAGAGGGAAAAGTCTCAAGTCCGCAGGCAAGTTGGCCCCCGAGGGGAAGTTGGAGTGTAGCCCCTGCACGCTCCCCCAGGCGCCTATATAGGGAGCGCGGCCCCGGAATTTCCAGAAATGCGTGTAAAAATAATGAGTTGATTTAAATTCAAAATGAAAACGCGCGCCCGCTGCCACCGCGTCGCCGCCCGCACCCCTGGCGTCGCCGCCTTTCGGTCCTGCGGGGGTGGAAAGGGGGGGGGGGGGGGGGGGTCAGCGGCCACGCTACGGCATGTGGGCGAAACACCATGCTGCCGTGTTGCCTCCCGCATTTGCATATGTTGCCCCGAGCGATGAAGCGATTGTCCCGGACGTACGTACAGAGACTGTTGCTGAGGATAATGAAGTGGTGCGGTGCGAGGAAGAGGCCGGCATAAGCGTTATACGAGGAGGGGGAGGGGGCGGGGAGGCTAAAAAATATGGATGGGGTCGTTTTGTAACGTGTGGGCGGAAGGCAGGGAAACACGGCTGTGAAGAAACAATCTGATGGCGAAGTGCCGTGCTCAGAGATGCGGTAGAGAGGGAGAGAGAGAGAGAGAGAGAAAGAGAGAGAGAGAGAGAGAGAGAGAGAGAGAGAGAGAGAGAGAGAGAGAGAGAGAGAGAGAGAGAGAGAGAGAGAGAGAGAGAGAGAGAGAGAGAGAGAGAGAGAGAGAGAGAGAGAGAGAGAGAGAGAGAGAGAGAGAGAGAGAGAGAGAGAGATATCGGCAGAGCCCCTCGGACCGCAAGGCGCATGATCGGCCTCCCATTTTTGCTCGGAACCGATTGCGCCCCGGAGCAGCAGGCTCGTGCTCGGGGCTTCGCGTGCCCGGCTGCGGCCTCGCTGCTGCAAAGGAGTTGATATTGGCCGAGTGGATTATAGGGGTCTTTCAAATACCACGTGACCGATTTAGGGGGGGGGGGGGGTCTGTCAAAAGTCACGCTCCTATATTAAATGTATGGGAAGGTTAGGTTAGCCGTACCACGCAGGGGGGAGGGGGGGGGTCAAATTGTGGCCTATTTTGTACCACGTGGTATTTGAAAGGCCCCTTATCTGGGCGTCTCAGTCCGGGACACCCTGCCTTAAACGCGACCTCTACAATCCGCAGCTCCGGAAGCACAGCGGCGATGTGGGAGAGCCGAGCCGGCCTCTCGGCAGAAGCGGCAAACATCCCCGTCCCGGACCTGCCCGGCCCGGATCCGCAAGTTGTGTCCGCCGGCACGCCAGAGTTGGCATCGAGTTTGGCCGTGTGCGTGCGGGCCGCGGCCGGCACCGCAAAAACAATCCGTCGTTAGCGATTGACTGTGTCATCGTGCAGCGCGGCGCGGCGCATCCCAATGAGGCCGCGCCGCCGCGCCGCTCCGCGCTGCACACGCACGCCTGCGCCCCCAATCTGCCCCGGATTCAAATTAAAGAGCGCGCGAATCGCGGCCGCGTTCAACATTTGCATAGCGGGATGCACAAAAACACATGTGTGCGTGTGACGGCCCTGCCCGCTGCCGGATGCCGCCCCAAATGAGATTCTAATCGCGGCGCGCGATCAGTTTGCTTCGCCTTTTTTCTGAACGCGGGTAGTGGAGTCGATGCAGCCCTGCCCGCCCTGCCTTGGGGCCCCCGGGGGGCTCGGCTGCTGCCGGCTCCGGGCGATCTGTTCCACATGCGGCGCACGGCGGCGAGGGCGGGCGGAAAGCCGCCGCCGCCGCTGCTGCCGCTGCCGCCGCCGTGCCGTTCGCTTTGCGTTAAGTTACTGTAACGCCGGGGAGGTGACGGTTAATCTGTCTCGTTTCCAAAGGATTAGTCCGGAACTTTGGCGGCGGCGGCCCTGCGCGTGCGCAGCACACTCCGAGGCGGTCGGTCCATCCACTCTCACAGCGGCAGAGCGGCAGAGCGGCGGGGTTAGGGAATCCCAGATACGTGCGAGGAGTTGGGACACACGCAGCGCGGCACCGCCGCCACCCCTTCGACCTGCCCGGCAGCCTCACCATGACTAATCTGCATGAATTAGACCACACGGGGGCCGTCCTGACGGCGCGGCCAAGTTGTTGCACCCCCCCCCCCCCCCCCCCCACATCAGCTCGCATCTCCCGCACACTTCATTAACTGCCTTAAACCCCGCCGCCGCCGCCGCGCGCTGCCTGCTGGTGCGGTGGGAGCCAAGCTCCTCCCGAAACCAGAGCAACAATTTTGAAAATGGTCCCGGAACATCGTCTGCTCGATTTTGCGCTTCCGAAACGTGCCGTGTTTTCACTAATTCGGCCGCTGAATTGCCCACTCGACATCTTGCCCGAAATTTTAAAAATATATAAAAAATTGTGCACTATCTAACCTAATGTATCGCTGCTCTTCGAAAACCACGGCGGTTTCCTGAACACGACTCCTTCCCTTCGAAAACACTTTTCTTAAAGTCGGGCATACTCTGTGAACAGTGCGGACATCTGCATTGGTGTTGTTTGCGGTGATTATTGCTTTCAAAATAAATAAAAAAGAAGAAAAAGATCATTTCCGCCCGCTGCCCTTTCCACCGTTTTATACCCCATGTGTATTCCATAGTGCTGGGGCCGGAGCGTGGCGCGCGCACGCCGCCGGCACTTTGAATGCCATCCCCGCGGACCGCGCGGCCGCGGGGGGCAGCGGGCCGCGGGTCCTCAAACAACAAGAACAACAACAGCAACAACAGAGCGCGGAGCGCGGGGCATAAAAGGGAGCGAAAAACGCGAGACAAAAGACGCGGAGCACACTATCTGACGTTATGTGGTCTGCACTGCGGCTGTTACTCACCTGGACTGCTGCTGCTGCTGCTGCCGCTGCTGCGGGGGTTGGCGGCGGCCGTGCGCCTGCCGCCATTCGTTTCCCGGGCAGCGGACAATGGCGGCCGCCCGCCGGGGAGGAGCGAGAGAGAGAGAGAGAGAAGTGGACAGTGTTGCGAACCTCGACTGCTCCCGTCAAAGTGCTTTCTAAAAGGACAGGTGTAAAGCGTGTCTCGGGTGGGGGTCGTGTGCGCCCCCGCCCGCCCCGCCCGCCCCGCCCGCCCTACCCCACCTCCCAGGACCGCAGGACCCTCGGCGGGACCACCGCCCGGGCGGATATACGATGAGAAGTGGAGGGCTGCTGGCTATCGCCTGAATCAAAAGGGGAGCCAGCCGATCGAACGGAACGGACCGGGGCGCGGAGGGCGGCGCACACATCCCAGTCCTATATGCAGCCGAGACACAGCACACAGCCCGCCGGAAAGCAATTTTCGGCGTGTTTGGGATCGTTTCAGCCGCGCGGCCCAGCTCGGTCGGCCCAGCCAGGGGGTGGCGGGGGTGGCGGGGGACCCCGCTCCGTCTGCATGCTCTATCTGGGGGACTCCGCGGCCGGCGGCCCTTCCGCCGGAGATTCTGCCCACTCCCCACGACGCCTGGGCGCGCGTGTTTTCGTGTGTGTGTGTGTGTGTGTGTGTGTGTGTGTGTCCGCGTTTGCCCAGACCGGCAGCATCACCCCCCCCCCCCTACGATGTCACATGCCAATGTGTGACTTATCTCGGGCGCCGTGCACGTTAGTCTCTGCAAAGACACAGCCTTGTGTATTTACGCCCCTCACCGGGCGTCGACGTCGTCGTCGACGGGTCAGTTTGGATAGGACGGAAGCCAAAGAGACATTATGAAGGGGCGCGCGACGCGGGCAGCGGCAAGGTAAAGTCTGTGGGTGTGTGCCGGGGTGTGCCGGCGCGCCTGCGGGTCGGGGGATAGGCCACACGCGGGCACCCGTGCGCGGCCGCTGCCTACCTGCCAGGCGCTCACCGCCACACGTCGCCTCCACCGCCCCTCCCGGAATGCAGTGGCGGGCTCTGCGGAGGGCTCGGCGGCTCTCGGATTCGGATCGGAACGAGAGGGGATGGGCGGGACCGGAGCTCTCTCTCTCTCTCTCTCTCTCTCTCTCTCTCTCTCTCTCTCTCTCTCTCTCTCTCTCTCTCTCTCTCTCTCTCTCTCTCTGTCTGGTCTTGCCTCTCACGTTACCACTTCATCAGGACGCCGAGCTCGGCGGTTGGAACAGAAGTGTCTGTCGTTTGCTGACTGGGCAGTCGAGAGAGAGAGAGAGAGAGAGAGAGAGAGAGAGAGAGAGAGAGAGAGAGAGAGAGAGAGAGAGAGAGAGAGAGAGAGAGAGAGAGAGAGAGAGAGAGAGAGAGAGAGAGAGAGAGAGAGAGAGGAGAAGTGATGGGGTGGTTGGGGATGAGAGAGGAGAGGTAGAACCGTCCCTCCTCCACCAAGACGCGCTATGGGGACTCCAGCCGGGCCGAATCTCTCTTACTAATGTTTATAAAGCACGGGAAAAAATAAATCGGTCAACCATTGAAACAACTTTCTTGTGAGCGGTCGGCGTTGAAAACGTTTTCGTGTTATAACGCCGCAGCGTGGGGAGGGGTAAACGTTGACTCGGGTAACTCGGCCCTGCGTGATGCGCATCTCAGGACGGCTGAGATCTCCTCCACTTACTGCTTACTGCAGAGGTGTCTCGTTTGTGTTGTTGATTACTTGTGAGCATTCGTCCCTCATCCTCGTCCCAGCCCTTTCTGTCCGCTCCACCGCCGTGTGTGTGTGTGTGAAAGAGAGAGAGAGAGAGAGAGAGAGAGAGAGAGAGAGAGAGAGAGAGAGAGAGAGAGAGAGAGAGAGAGAGAGAGAGAGAGAGAGAGAGAGAGCTGAGCTGAGCTGACGTGGCACTTCTTAAGGGGGTGTTGCGGAGAGGGAGAGGGGGCGGGGAGGGCTGTCTGTTGTTTGAGGAAGCCAAGTCCAACTCATTTATCCGAAGATGGTCGGGTTTCACCACCCAGACGTTCGCCGCGCCCGCCGCCGCCGCCGCTGCTGGGAGGTACGAGACAAGAGAAAAGAGTGATTATTAGAGCCGAGGGCCGAGCAGGCAGATCCGCTTCCTCAAGCGGCAGGTGCTGTTCTGCCCACCCCCTCCCGACTCTCTCTTCAGACATGGGAACACGCGGTGCGCTGCTAAGGCACCAAGTTTTATCGTCCAGAGAGACTCGAGTGCGGCGGGGTGGGCGGGCGGCATTTCCGGCCCCCTGCTCACCTGCAGGCTTCACTTTCAACGGTGAGTGTACACCCACATCATGCTGCAGGCTCTGGCTCTTCATCGAGGCGAACAAGTCTACCCGTCGGATACTGCTGCAGCACGGCACGCGTCGTCCCAAAGTTTCCGCCACAAAATCAGCCGCGGCCTCCACGTATGACGCTGTTCTCACTCCCCCACCCCACCCCCTGCCCGGCTGCCCCCTCCCTCTCTCCCTTACTCACCCTTCCTGACTCTCTCTCTCACTCTGTTTCCCTCACTCTTTGCTCGCCACGACACGACCCAAGGTGTTGTAAACCTGACCAAACTCTCTTCCCGGAGATTTAAGTTTGGTTAGCGGTGGCAGAGCGTGGCGTGCGGATGCTCGGCCTAGGCCCTGACACACACGCACACACACACACACACACACACACACGCGCTCGCGCGCACGCACACGCACACAACTACCACGCGCACTTCTGGAGACCGCGATGACCTCCGAGAAGTGCGGCGCCCGGGCAGAACAACGGACCAAAGTGATAAGGCGAAGAACAGAGGAAGAAGAGAGAGAGAGAGAGAGAGAGAGAGAGAGAGAGAGAGAGAGAGAGAGAGAGAGAGAGAGAGAGAGAGAGAGAGAGAGAGGGGTATGGAGAGGGGGGGGGGGGGGGGAGAGGAGGAGGTCGTCGGGCACAGTACCGGTGGATGGCCGGCCCACGCCACGCAGTTGTTGAGCGGGAGTTGAGGACCGGACGGTTGTTGTGGAGGACGGAAAGCTGTGCTCATGCGGGGCGCGCGCTCTTACATCGTGCGAAAAACAAACGAAACCAACAAACAAACAACAAAACTGAACGGGAGGCGGGAGGTATATCAATAGGGTAATCCGGAGAAGCCCCGAAACGGAAGTAAGAATTCGTATCGAAGAAGAACCCTGGGAGAGAGACAGAGGCGAGCGGCTTTCGGAAGAAGCCGAGGGGAGTTCCGAACACGACGCCATTTCTTGCGTTGTTCGTTACGCGACTTGTTCTGCGGGAGTGCTCTATTCCGGTCAGCGCTCATCTCATCATCCCCGCCCCGAATCACGCGTCGGGCTGCGGCTCCTCGACTGATCTGTCGTTGGGAGAGCCGCGAGGAGAGAGAGAGAGAGAGAGAGAGAGAGAGAGAGAGAGAGAGAGAGAGAGAGAGAGAGAGAGAGAGAGAGAGAGAGAGAGAGAGAGAGAGAGAGAGAGAGAGGGGGGGGGCTGTGCTCCTTCAGGGGCCCAGCGCACATAGAGGAGGTGTATACCTACGGGGGGAAACAAAGCGCGCGATATTGGAAAACAGAGTGGCGCGTGTAGGGGATCGGGTGGGATAGGGGCGCCGGGAAAGGCAGTTGCTTCCTGAAACCGCCGCGCCGCGCCACGGTCGGCGGGTGTGAGGTGATCGCGGAAGGGGACTGGTGTTGGGGAGGGGGGGGGGGGGGAGGCTCTAATAAAACAGCGTGCGCTGGGAGCAATGCGGAGTGGAGCGAGTCTGACATCGATCCATTTGCATCACAAAAGGCCGCTCACAGAGACAGAGGGATAGAGAGAAAGAGGAGAAAGGTGGGTGGGGGAAGAGAAAGGGGAGGAGGGAGGGGGAGAGGGGGGGGGACGCACCGCGGGCGCGCGCGTTTGGTATTGTTCTTGATTAACCTGATCGCCTTGATGTGGGAATCGTTTACAGGGACGAGCCGCAGGTAAATGAGGTGTCGTTATAGGATGCCGCTGGGGGGATAGTGGTGGGGGTGTAGGGGGTGATTGGTGGCTCACAGACTACAACCCCGCGCATTCCGACTGGCCGCCGCTGAACACGTTGCTTCAGCCCCCCCCCCCCCCCTCTCTCTCTCTCTCTCTCTCTCTCTCTCTCTCTCTCTCTCTCTCTCTCTCTCTTTGTGTCTCATTCTGCCTCTGTCTCTCTCTCTCTGTCTCCTCCACCCCCCTTCCCCTCTCTCTCCCTTTCTCCAGGCAGCGAGTTGACCAAAGTGGTTTGAGCTAGTCTCCGCCGCGCCCCGTCCTCTTGTTACACCTGGCGCTCATTTCCTCCTGTCTTGTTTCGGACTACAGCGGCAGAGGTGTCGGCGAAAGTAAGTTTCAGGCCCCGTCCCCTTCTCAGACCACACATAGCCAAGTTCTCTTGGGGGCTTCCTTCCTCTCGAGCGTATGACGCCGTGTCCTTTGCTTTTCGTGTCAGTTGCGCGTTTCTTTCCGTGTTTTCGCGAAGGGGTTCCTCGCCCGTGCAATCATTCGCACACCCAAATGCCACCTTATTTAATCCGAACGTAGTCGAGTCCTCCCCCATACTTACGTGAGGACTGTAATATTGCCACGAAAGCCAAGTAAAGGTTAAAGAAAGGTAAATATACATTGAGAACGAGCAAACGTGGCAGGTTTCCCTTTTCGCCTCGGTATTTTGAACGCGACTCACTAATCCGTGAGTTGGCAGGCCGGATTAGTTTGCCGTGCCGCGGACGTTGGCCGTGTTTCGGATTATGACCGCGGTGCTATAATCATTTCGTGGCGTGCTGGCAGTGAAATTGAATAAGGGCGTGCGCCGGATGTGTCGTGAGCGATGATGCACTTCGTGAGGTCTGGCAGGAGTCGTCGTGAAGTGCCCACAGCGCGCGCACGCGCCCCATCCACTCCACAATAGTATCACTTTCTCCTCCCATTTTGTTCTTGTGTTCGCACCGGTCTTTTTTTCGGACCGCTTTGTGTATTGCGCATTTCTGCTCACGCAGGCGGACGACCTAAGTTTCTGGTCTCCGCTTTCTTTATTTTCCCTTTTTCTTATTTTTTTCACCTTACCGCCGCCCACCCATACAACATTGAGTCCGCGTATGACAGTTTACTGTGCTCGAAGCGGCCGCTCTACCTTTATTCTATAGGGGCCTGCCGCACTGTACATATTTAATCGCACCACGGAGAGCACGATCCCCCCCCCTCTCTCTCTCTCTCTCTCTCTCTCTCTCTCTCTCTCTCTCTCTCTCTCTCTCTCTCTCTCTCTCTCTCTCTCTCTCTCTCTCTCTCTCTCTCTCTCTCTCTCTCTCTCTCTCTCTCTCTCTCTCTCCCTCTCTCTATCCCTCTCACTCTCGCTCCCACTCCTGGAGGTTACTACAGCGGAAACGCCGGCCTGGGCACCCGCGAGCTCAAGGGGGTGGTTGGTAAAAGGGTTCCAGGACGGAGGGGCTCGGAGAAAAGAGAAAGGGGCCGGGCGTGTTTTGGTCCCAAGACGGCGGCCTTGCGGACGCCTTGCGGACGCCGTGTGGACGCCTTGTGGACGCCGTGTGGACGCCCTGCCGCCGTGTGCGCACTCACCACGTCGCTACAGCGCCCCGCCGCCACCAGTAGCCGTGTCCTGCAGCCGGAGGGGGCGGCCACCGCTGTAAGCTCAGAATAAATAGCGATGTAATTTAGGGACACTCAATATTTACGGAGCTGAGAGAGTGAGAGAGAGTGTTTGCGTGCGGGGAAGGGGGAGGAGGGGGGGGGGGGGCAAGGGCATGTCTGTCTCCCCTACAGCACGCGGGTTAACGGGTTAATGCAAAGTTTTTCCTTTACTTTTACTCTCCGGCGCGCCCGCCTCGCAAGACGCCACCCTTTTGTTCTCTCGCACGGTAGAGAGGTGGTGGAGGTTATTGCAGGTGTGTGTGTGTGTGTGTGTGTGTGTGTGTGTGTGTGTGTGTGTGTGTGTGTGTGTGTGTGTGTGTGTGTGTGTGTGTGTAAAAGGTGGCGGCGGGCGCAGGGCTCTGAGGCTGTGTGAAGCGCTGTGCGCGTCACTGGCTCCGCGTATAGCAACAGGTCTTGCAGGCTTTGCCACGTGATGAAATCTTGGGCGGCGTAAAAGTATATATGGGAATCAAGCTTTGTGCGTGCCGCCCGCCGGCTTTGCGCCGCCCGCGTCGTGTGCCGTGCGGCCTGGCCACCGGGGACCTGCTGCTGCTTCTTCTTCTTGTTCTGCTTCTTCGGGGACGTTCTCTTTCTTGTACATTCCACGCGCTCGGATCTGCGCCCGGCGGCGTGTGTGCGCGTGTGCGCCCTGCTGTTAAACTTTTGGCCGAGTAGCAGACGACGGGGCTGGCCGCGTGGAAATGAATACAATACGTGCCGTAGTAAGATGCATGGCATATATATATATATATATATATATATATATATATATATATATATATATATATATATATATATATATATATATATACTCGTTCCGCTGCGAGCACTACTACACCACGCACTACTGCTCAATTAGAGTCGCCGTAACTGGGCCCATTCAAAAGCAAAGAAAGCTAAATTTTTTTCCTTCGTCGCTGTCCTTATTTCCCTGCTCTCTCCGACTCTCTCTGACTCTCTCCCTTGAAGACCCCCCCCCCCCCCCAGCTTGTTAGGCAATGCCCCCCCCCCCTAGCTTGTTAGGATATTGCCCCTTCCCCCCCCCTCCAACAGGGCTGCTGCTGCTGCTAGCCGCCCTCCCGGCGCTTCTCTGAGGATTCCTATCGCAGCCTGGCCAGGCAACGTCCACGGGGGCGCGCGGGCGCCGGGGCTGAGCCGGCGTGGCAACGAGCGAGATGGAATTCTGCTGCTTTTGTGCGCATCCCTGGCCGGAGAACATTCCCGCCAGCCGCACCTCGGCCTGTTCTTGCCCGGCTGGCCGCGGCCCCCTGCTCGCCCGGGGCCCGCAGCATTCTAGTCGCCGCGCGCCCTCCATCACGAGGTCACGCCTCGTCACCGTCTCTGCTATCCCCCGGCAGCAGCGTTAGCGGCCGCATACGTGTGTGCACTGCACTGCGGCGCCGCAGCCCGGCCCGGACCCGTTTTCACTTTTGAGAGCGTGCATTATGGACGCGGAACACACTCGCGAACCGCTACTGCGAGGTGAGCAGCCCCGTGTAGCTCAGCGTAGCTCAGCGTAGCTCAGCGTAGCTCAGCGTAGCTCAGCGTAGCTCAGCGTAGCTCAGCGTAGCTCAGCGTAGCTCAGCGTAGCTCAGCGTAGCTCAGCGTAGCTCAGCTCAGCTTATCTCCCCGTACCTCACCTGGCCGGGAGGGCTCATTGTGGGGCGCACGGCACCGCGCACTCTAACCGCCCGGCCGGCCGGTTGTGCCAAAGAGCCCCCGCGGCCCGCCAGGCCTACCAGGCCAGCAGCCAGGCCGGCCAGGGACGCCATGAAAGCTGATGGAAGCCCCGGGAATAAAACAGAGGATGCACTTGTTATGCGGAGGAGATTAAGGCCAGCCGGCCGCAGATTTAGCCGAAAGCAATTCGAAGTGGGCGCGCGCGGCTTGTGGACGCGTCGATGATTCAGAGAAGAGCACAACCACCGCCACCACCGGCACCACCACCACTACCACCACCGGCACCACCACCACCACCACCACCACCACCACCACCACCACCACCACCACCACCACCACCACCACCACCACCACCACCACCACCACATTCATGGCACGAACTATGCTCGGCTACAAATAAATTATCAGCCTCTCGTTTTCGCGTCTTTTGAATATCGTTTATTTTTTCGTTTTAATTTTTTTTTCTCCCGCCGTACCGTTTCTTTAGCTCTTCTGCCTCGGACCCGCGCGTAATAATGGGTTCGGGGATAATGCCAGCACTTTTTGCAGCGAGCAAAAGAAAGATAAAGCAGAATTATAGATCCGCTGCTTATTTAAACATCACTGAAACGCTTCCAATATCCAGTGTTTTTTTTTTGTATTTTTTGTTTTTAACTTTTAAATACAAAGCAGGTGATGGCTTGACGGTCGTGGAGCTTTCGCCGCCATCGTTACTACAGCAGCAGCAGCAGCAGCAGCAGCAGCAGCAGCAGCAGAGCACAGAGCAGGCGCGCGGTTTTACTTGAAGAAACTCAGGCGGTCAGGTGGTGGTAGTGAGGCGCCCAACGAAACGACGTGTATTCGGGCCGTCAAGGGAACGGCGTTGAGCGACAGCTTTGGCCCAGGTCCCGGTGTGCGGGCGGGGCAGCGGGGCCTTGGATCGGCAAATCATTTGTCGGGTCTTTGCTCTTCCAGCCTTATCGTCCTCCCGCAGTCCTGCCCTCCCGCGGCTGCCGCGCCTCCCCGACTGACAGTGGGCTGCCCGTCAAACGTTTATACATCGGCGGCCCCTAGCTCTGCGGGTGAGTGAGTGCGAGTGTTGCCTGTCTGCGGCGTTCGAGATCTCGATCCTGCCGTGTGGGGTTGTCGATCCCTTGTGTGTGTGTGTGTGTGTGTGTGTGTGCCCGCGTGCGTGTGTGCGTGCGTGCGTGCGTCCGACCAATTACGCGCTGTCAGAGAGTAGCAGCGCGCAGTCTGTGCACTCTTGCTGGCTATTTTCAGTTGTGCCGACCTCGCCTCTCTCTCTCTCTCTCTCTCTCTCTCTCTCTCTCTCTCTCTCTCTCTCTCTCTCTCTCTCTCTCTCTCTCTCTCTATCCCTCTCTCGCTTTTCCCTTCCTTCCTCTCGTTGGCGGGTGATGGTTTTCGCAGAAAATGATTCCGGGATGGTGATATGGCGGCCCGAAGACGTCCGGGCGTAGAGGGCTAGGTTGTCATGAAACGTCTTTTCCCGGTGCCTCAGAAGTAGTGCAAACAAACCTGGCTACGGCTTGCGGTCCTCCTCAGCCAGCTGCACGCTCTGCACGCTGCTGGAGTTATAAGTGCAAGGTAAGTGGACCGGGTCTGTGCGCAGGTAAGCAGCCGCCGAATCTGCTTGGTAATGTGCAGCAGGGAGCGGGCAATCCCTCGGGTAAGCAGGCCCGGGCGGTAGTGGGTGCTGTGTAATGTCCGTGTGTGTGTGTGTGTGTGTGTGTGTGTGTGTGCGCACACACTGTAATATAACCCTTCTCTCTCTCTCTCTCTCTGTCTCTCTCTCTCTCTCTCTCTCTCTCTCTCTCTCTCTCTCTCTCTCTCTCTCTCTCTCTCTCTCTCTCTCTCTCGGACACACTCTCTCGGACGTCGTCGTCCCGGCTTTTTGCACGGAATGACGCATGTCTCCTTTTCTGCTGGGAGCCGAAGGATGCCGCCCTGTGCGCCCGCTGACATTATGCCGGCGGCCCTCCCGACACAGCAGCAGCAGCAGCAGCAGCAGCAGCAGCAGTTACCGCTGCAGGCGGGCGGATAGCCCGTGCGGATAGCCCAGGCGGAGCCTGGCGGAGCGGGGTGTGTGACAACGCCGTGTTCTCCGCTCTTCTTCTCCTATCCTCTCTGATCGTCTCGTCTTTTTCCCCCTGGCCTCGTTTTCCATCCACTACCCGTATGCCAGGCACTCCCATCACACGCCCCCCCTCCCCCCTCTCCCTCTTCTTCTTCTTCTCTATCTCTCTCACTCCTGGTGAAGTTTTCAAATGAGACCCGTCCCCCCCCCGGCCCGGCCCGGCCTCAGGCGGCGGCGGTGGCGTTGGCCGCTCTCCGATCCGGCAGCGGCGGCTCTGACCTTGATTCCCTCCCTGCCGACACCGGCACCGTCCACGGAAAGTTGGGGTAAATAGGTCACCTGTGGGAGCGTGTTCCGATGCTTGGATCTGCGCCTGCGAGTTTCGGGAATATATTGTTCCGCCGGAGCCCGGAGCCCCTCTGCTGTCAGCGAAGGGGCTGCGAGTGCAGTGCAGCGCTGCAAAACTGAGCGATACTCAAAATCCCAGCGAGAACAATGGCAGCAGCCAGTGTGGGAGACAAAAGGGAAATCGAACTCGACCCGCCCAGAACACACACACACACACACACACACACACACACACACACACACACACACACACACACACACAATACCGGCGCCTGGTGGGTGGGCAACCGCACGACCTGTGCACGCGGCCGTGTCGTGCGGGCTGGCCTACCCTCTCAAGACGACGGTGTCTCCGGCGCCATCAGCGCCCGCCCAGCAGCGATTTGTCTTGACGCCATCGAAAACAGCGCGCGTGCTACAGCAGCCCATCTGTATCACTCGGCCGCGCCAACATCAGTGGGTGTTGATGGAGTGCAGCCCAGCCGGGCGGATGTATTCAGTTCCGCGCGGCGTATTGTTCAGGCCGCCTCTGGCCCGGTTGGCGCTGCAAAAGTTGTGAGTGTCTGCGTGTGTGTGTGTGTGTGTGTGTGCGTGTGCGCGCGCGTGTGTGTGTGTGTGTGTACGTGCGCACGAATGTGGCGACTATGCCTCCCCTGAGTTCGGGTCCGGAAACTTTTTTTCGAGCGAGGCAAGATGCTCTGCGAGATGAAAAACAAAATGGCGGAAAAACAGAGGTGTCGTGGCCGGGACGAAGCCGCCGTTGACTTATCGACGTGAGTTTCATCAAAGAATCAATAACCGATAAATCAGATCGGAATCGGCGGCGGCTATACCAGGTGATCATTGGCCCCGGGCAGTTTCGGTTTTAGGCGGTCTTGCAACACACTATCTCCGTCTCTTTCTGGCTCGGCCAGACGCGTGAGACAGAAAGAGACGGAGATAGTGTGTTGCGGGACTGCCTAAAACCGAAACTGCCCGGGGCCAATGATACACCTGGTATACCCGGTAGCGCGGTGCCGGCGCCGGCTGCACCCAGGTACGATCGTCCGATTATTACGGCCCAATGAAAGTGGAATCGAGTGGTGGCGTTTGTGTTGCGCTGCTGCTGCACTGCTGGCTTTGCTGCCCTTTTCTATGCTTGCCGCTCCGAGCCTCCCCTGTGGCCCCGTCGCTTCTCAGCCGCGAAACGCATCGCTCTGCGCCACACAGTTGATGTTGCTGCTGCTGCTGCTGCTGCTGCTGTTGCGATGCCCGCCCGATCGCTCGTGCGCTAACATTCCGCTAGGGACAGTGTCTATTTGCGCCGGCTGAGTGGATTGTTAGTACGTGTGCGCGTGCGTGTGTGTGTGTGTGTGTGCGTGTTTATCTGCGTGCGCGCGGGGTGGGCGGAGGGTGACGTCATCTGCATCGTAAAACTGGAAAGGGGAAGAGATAGTAGGCGGGGCAGCCGAGGGGTGAGGCAGGCCGCGTGTCTACTGCATGCAGCGCGGAGCGGGGCGGGGCGGGGAACGGATGGGGTCGAATGCAATTCGCATAAGAGAAGTGACTCGTTTGTTTCCGTGCGCGGCGGGGCGGGGCTGGCCGGGGGTGGAGGAGAATAGGTTTACAGACAACTTTGATGACCACCAAAATTTTGAAGTAAGGACCAAAAAATAAAAAAATAAATAAAAAAAATTGCACAATTCAAATTGTTTATGCATCCATCGTAGAATCTCACGGACCTGTTTCAAAATTGTTTTCTTCCGTCATGGGTTTGCCCAATGAAAGTTGTCAATGCGCACACTCGCACACGAGCAATAGCCTTGCTGCTCGCATAGCGCCGTGCCCCTCCTTCTAGTCCATCGGCCGGGACGGTGACATCGCCGCCACCATCATCGACAAGTAGGACAGTCTTGAGGAGAGGAGCCTCCCCCATTTACATCCCCCAGGGCCATGCCCCAGGGCCGGAGGCGGGGCGGGACAAGACGGGGAGGGTGCCGGCGGGGGTATGATTTAACGCCCGTCCGCCTCAGGAGGGACGGGACTCGCCTGGACTGCTCTGTTGTGCGAGCGAGCGAGCGCGCGAGCGCGCGCATGTGTGTGTGACAGAGAGGGAGAGAGACGGCCGTGCGAGTTTGCGGCCGACTCGGCTTAATGGAATTCGCTTCTTCATCAAATTTTTCATCGCGGAGTGACTCACTGCTGCGAAATGCATTCCCGTATTGCATGTCGGATAGCGAGGGTCACCCCTTTCGCATCCGGGAGCTCCCTCTCTGCTCCGCGCTCGCCGCCGCCAGAAGTTTTACGATGATTCCGCACTGCTGCTGGTGCCGAGGGTGGCCTCTCTGTAATGACAAAGTCCACCGAGTACCTCCTCGCGAGGTTCCCCATTGGTGATGATTGAAAATACTTCAATTTTAGAGTAGGTTTCAGGCTTGGGGGCGCCATTGGAATTTCAAAGCAAAATTGCAAACTAAAAAAGTTTCAATTATTTGTGATTTTTTTTATTACTGCAAGTGAGGAATTGTTTAAAAGCGTTATTGAGAGGATTTCGAAGAGTAGCCCTCGGGAAACGTATGCGGTCTTTTCATGTCGGCGGTGCGCGTAACAGTTCCGTCCGACTCGTGTGGTCTTACGCCCTGAATAAGGGTCGTGCCGGGCCGGGCCGCAGACTCCCTTTGGATGGATGGCTACCCACTTCACCCGGCGCGTGGGCGCTGCCGGGCGCTGCCGGGCGCTGCCGCATGCGTCCTCCGCTCTCTCCGTCGCTCTGCGTGAGTGCGACGAGGACGCGTTGATGCACGGCCCGCCGTCGCCGCGCTGCCCATTGTGAGCGCACGGTACTCTAATGGCTTGGGCCCCGTCCCCGGCCGCCCCCCGCCGCCTCCCGGCCGCCCCCGGGCCGAGACAAGGCGTCTGATTGCGGCCGGGCCTCGGGCTGCCGCTGCCGGCCTGCCATCTGTCCTCTGGCACCGAGTCTGGCACCCGAAACCACGGAGTATTGTCGGCCTAAGCGAGGCCTGATGGCCGCTGCCGTCACAATTTGTGCGCTCCGAAATAAGTTTCACGCGGAAGGCGGGAGGAGGGGGGGGGGGCACGGTGGACAGTGACCGTCAGCGGCGCCCCCGTCAACGACCTCCGCCACTGAGCGATATGCAGGCAGCAGTTAGCGAAGTAGTGGCGGTTGCCGCGGCGTTGTGTTTGGCCGGCCGACCCGTGGCTCGGGGCCACACTGACCTAGCACACCTCCTAGTTAACGTCGTCATTAACGTCTCGTGCGGCGCGCGTGTGTGTGTACCCGTATTAATTAAGGGCCGGGTGTTATCGCGGAGGGACTTTAAGGGCGCGCGTGGGGGGTGCGTCACGTACTACTTGGACAGGCCGCGGGGATCCTCCTCGCAGTTCTCATGCCGTCGCACTCCTCCCCGCGTCAACACCTGTCTGTGGCGGAATACTTCGGACAATATTTATTATATTGTCCTGTCGTCGGGGAAACGACGGGGTCGGCGATGAAAAAGGAAACATAGTAAAGAAATAAAATCCCCGAGAAGAGAACACACGGAGGCCGGCGCGGTGCTCTGTTCCCGATTGTTATTTTCCACCTCGTGCCGGGCATTGTTTCCTACCTCCGTTAATTTGCCGTAATGTACACCCAGCGCCCGGCCCAGCCCGGCTCGGCTCTGGGCTGCTGTTGGCCGTGCCGGCCTTGGCGTGCTCTGGCTCGGACCAGGGCGGGGCCGCGGGGCCGCGGAGCCCTTGGCGGGGCCCACTGCCGGGCCGCACTCCAGGCCGCGCCGCTGCGCCGTGTACTCCGTACTCCGTGTACTCCGCGCTAGGCTCGACGCTCCGACTCTGAGCGCCGCGCTTTGGGAGGGAAACAATGTGAACGCGGAAACAAAACGGCGGGTTCCGGTTGCATTCTGTCTTGTGCGCGTCTCGTGTGCTGTGGTCGGGCCGAGCGTGGCGCGGCGTGGCGCGGCGTGCCGAGGAAAAAGCAGAACGCCGGCGCCACAAAAGGCTCGGTGCGGCGCGCGCCTGTGCGGGCCGACCCCCGTCTGCGTTCCTGCGGCTCGGCGGGAAAAGAGCCGCTGCCGCCGCTGCCGCTGCCGCCGCCGCTGCTGCCGCCGCTGGGCCGCTACCCGTTTGCTCCACAGTACCAGTACAAGTTCCCTGCCGGGGGTCCCCTTTTTATTAGATCCGGCCTCCTAACGCCCCTCTGCGAGGCTAACACCACGCCCCTGTGAGCGCCAGGGTAGGCCGGCCCGCGCGACACGCCTGCATGCCTAGGTCGTGGTCTGCCTACCCACCAGGCGCCATCGGTGCTCAGACTCCGGCCGAACTCGGCTCCTTGCGGAACGAAACACGGAATAATACCCTGCGATGCTTTTTAAAAGGACGGGGCGGGGTCGTGACCCCTCAGCGCCCGGCGACAGTCACAGTGAATCCTCGTTAGGGTGTCGTGTGCTGTCGGCAGGGTGCACCCCGCTCTCAGGCACCGTGTATGTGCCCGGTGCAGGCGGACTAACCAGTAGTGAGGGGCCACGACCCCTTGTGCTTGCCGGAGTGTGTAGCAGCTAAAGGATTTTCGGGGCCGTTTTCGGCATCCTCCCTTCTCCAGCTCTGCCGGGGCGCCTCCGAGGTGTTTTCCGTCACTACGTTTCAAGTTTTTTTTTTCTTTCCTCTTTGATTTTTTTTCTTCTCCGTTGCCGTCCAGACGCCGCACGCCTCCACTCTGTGTACGCGGGCTTCGGTCAACAGTTTCGCCCACGCGATTTAGACGTACGGCCGTAACACAACACCCTGTATAAATTATGGCGCCCCATATCTTATTCATATTTTTGTGCCGCGGCCTGCCTGGGCTGAGTGCAGCACGTGTTTGCAGCGCGTCGCGGTGGTCTGTGTACACTGGGAGAGAGAGAGAGAGAGAGAGAGAGAGAGAGAGAGAGAGAGAGAGAGAGAGAGAGAGAGAGAGAGAGAGAGAGAGAGAGAGAGAGAGAGATTGTAGGAGAGGGAGAGAAAAGTAGCAGATGGATCCGGGACAGGAAGAGTGAGGGAGGTGGTGTTCCCGTGACTTTTTTCGCGCCCTCTCTCTTCATTTCTCTCTCTTTCTCTCTCTCTCACATCGCGCTGCTACCACGGTTGTTGCCAATTGTAACATGCATAAAAAATATGGCAACCGATTAGGGCTTCGCGCGCCCGCTGTGAGGCGTGAGTGAGTGGCTGCCGTGAGAGGGGAGGAGTGGGGGGGGGGGCAATATTTTGGCTGCGCGCAGCCGTGCTGACATAATCTCTCCTCTCTGTTTATCTCATTATTCCCCGTAGGACGTCGTCCCCTGGTCCCCTCCGTGTGACGGGGCCGTGCCTCAGGTGTGCCCCTGGCCGAGGCCTGGCCACACGTGGGCCGGAGGCGGCAGCGGCGGCAGCGGCGGCAGCGGCGGCAGCGGCGGCCACTTAGCGGGGCCTACTTTGCATGGGCACCGCACCGCTCCGCACCGCGGCTCGGCGCAGCGGCTGTCATCGCGGCCGCCGAGGCCAGGAGGCCCCAGAGCCCGCGCGGCTCCATCACTCATCGCGCGCGGAAAAGAAGTTGCTTTTTTCCCTATGCGGAATAAGCTTATGAAGGCAACGCGCGAAACTAAAAAAAAAAAAAAAAAAAAATAGATAAACGAGAAATGAAAAAGAAAAGAAGAACGAAAGAAGAGGGGGTGAAAAAAAATTGTTAACGTATGGGTGGTGCAGTGCCTCCGCGGGGGCTTTGCCGCCCTCACCAAAACATGTCTGCAATTTTTTTTTCGCGGTCCTTCTTGTTTTTCTTTGTGTAGTTTTAATGCAATGGTGTGGGGAGGAACGAGGAAAGAAAAGTGTCGCGTGCGTTTCTACTTTACGTACACGAAGATTGGCTCGTTCCCTTGCTTACTAATTTTTAGCACAACATAAAAAAGAGAATTTCTTCGTCCTTATTTTTTTACGAGGGAGATAACTCTACAGAGATTTTAAACATTAAACGAGAGCCGGAGAGAAAGTTGTCAACCTCACCGAGGGACTGAAAAGAGATATCTGATGCCTGCTGACCGCGCGCATTCATCAGGCCAGGGCTTTTGTCTGCGCTGCACAAAAGCACGGCCAGCGAGGGCTGCAGCGTGCACAGGAAGTGCGTGCATGAGTCAGTGCCATCCGCCTTGCGTTGGAGCTGCTCCCTCACTCCCTCCCCTCTCCCTCTTATTGCTTCCTCTCGCTCTATTGACTTGTATCGTATTCCGGGGAGGTCCCCACCCCCCACCCTATTACACGTCGTCACGGTCTGTGTGTGTGTGTGTGTGTGTGTGTGTGTGTGTGTGAGCGCGCGCGCGCCGGCCGCCGCTTCCCTGCCCTCCCGCATGCTTACTGTGACATACCGCCGATACCGTTTCGGCCGACTTACCGAACTGATCACATTTCTCTCGATTCTGTCGCCGCCCGAAAGGCGTGGGGAAGCGATGGCGGCTTCGCGGAGCGCAGGTTGCAAAGCTGTGTGGAGTTGGCGGCTCTGCAACTCTGCAGCGAGGATGGCGATCCGCCGGCTGCCGTTGCGATCCCGCCGGGGCCCTCATTACTCGCCTCCTCAAGTGGTCCTCCTTTTCTTTTCAGGATTTAAAATCCTTCCTCCTCCTCTTTTTTTCCCTCGCATCGTTAATCCTCAACCTTGTTTGTTGGCCAAGGGAGAGAGAGAGAGACGGCCATAAAATCCTTTGTTATGCGTCCATTGAGATCCGCCAACGCCGCAGCTTTTGGAAAAGTAAGAGAGCGAGGTTTGAAGGGAAGGACGAGGAGGGTTTAAAATCCTTCCTCCTCCTCTTTTTTTCCCTCGCATCGTTAATCCTCAACCTTGTTTGTTGGCCAAGGGAGAGAGAGAGAGACGGCCATAAAATGGGTGCCCGAGCGAAGGAGGGAGGAAGAGAGAGAGAGAGAGAGAGAGAGAGAGAGAGAGAGAGAGAGAGAGAGAGAGAGAGAGAGAGAGAGAGAGAGAGAGAGAGAGAGAGAGAGAGAGAGAGAGAGAGGTCGCCAGAGTGTTATGCGTCCATTGAGATCCGCCAACGCCGCAGCTCTTCGCGCCGCGAGTTGGAAAAGTAAGAGAGCGAAAGAAGTTTGAAGGGAAGGACGAGGAGGGTCGGGGCGAGTCGGGCACCGACACACCTCAACTTGATTTAGAAGCGCCGCGGCGTCCCCGATCTGGCAAGGGCGATTCTCGGACGGCGGCTATGTAACGTTGCCATCTATCTATCTATCTGTGCATCTACCCGGACCGCTCCGAGTCCCTGACCGTGCATCACCCGGGTCGGGTCGGGCCTCGAGGCGGAGCAGCGGAGCAAGCAGGCAGAGAGAGAGGCCGGCCCGTTTTGCCACCGGGCTGCAGCGACAGTGCGCCGGCGGGGCGCGGCGCCCGCAGAGTGTATGACTTGCAAATTGTTGAACGCGCGCTGCGTCCCAGCCCGGGGCGGGGCGGGGCGGGGCGGGGCGGGTGTGGATAGGTCCCGAGGAAGCCAGTCCAAGTGGAAGGGCAGAGAACACAGAGATGTGTGCGGGGCGAGGAGAGGGGAGGGACCCGGGGGAACTTATCCGGCCAACATCAGCAGCGCGCGGCCTATGGCACCCCATCCGTAGCAGTCTGCCGCTGCTTCCGTCTCCTTTTCCTGTCCTTAGCCCATCCAGATTCGATGTGCCTCCTCCCACCCCGCCCCTGTTCCCGCCGCCGCCGGCGACCCCTGCAGCGCTCTCTCTCTCTCTCTCTCTCTCTCTCTCTCTCTCTCTCTCTCTCTCTCTCTCTCTCTCTCTCTCTCTCTCTCTCTCTCTCTCTCTCTCTCTCTCTCTCTCTCTCTCTCTCTCCCTCTCTCTCTTGAGTTACACTCAATGTGGCTGCGTCGACTTTGCCCCTTTTCTCTCTCTCTCTCTCTCTCTCTCTCTCTCTCTCTCTCTCTCTCTCTCTCTCTCTCTCTCTCTCTCTCTCACTCTCCCTGCGTTTCATTCCTCTGTCTCTCTCATTTCCATTCACAAGTTTTTTTTCCTCTTCTCTACGGATGCGGCGACATTTCATAAAATTTAATTAGTTTGCTTTGCGTTTGTTGCAACGACACCGTCCGTCCCTCAGCGATTCATGCAATTTTCTTATTGTCCCGCGGGAGGGCCGGGCGGCGCGGGCGGTGCGGGGCCGCGTCCCTCGGCGCGCTGGGAGGGGAAGTGGGTGGAAAATGATTCTGCCCGGCGGAGCTCATGAAATATTTTTCGAGTACAAGTGTCGGACAATTATTTGCCCTGCACACTGAGTGTGGGGGTGGCGGAGTACGCGTTGTTGTAGTGTGTAGCTGTTTGCGGTCGAATTACGGAGCTTGAATCCATAAAATTAAATGCGACGGAGCTGACATCGTTCTTGTTAATCATGCATCGGAATTGGCAGTCAATATATATATATATATATATATATGAGGTCAAGTAGTAATGTGCACAAACAAGGGGGCTTGTCGACGTCACCGTTTAATCATGTGACTGACAGCGGTGGTCAAGTGCGGAGAAGCCTAAGTATCGTCCTGTCACCACATGAGGGAAACGTTCTATAGTGCGCTGGGCTGACGTGCGACGATAGAGAGAGCGTGGCAGCAGCACTCGCAGCACTACCACACGACCTTCGGTGCGTCAGGTTGCGGCTGCCCCGGCCTGGCCTCCATAAATTATTCGGAGTCAAGCTAAGGGCTGGCGGCTGGCGGCTGACCTCGCCGCTAGGGCCCACGAGTTTCCAGAGTATTCGGGCCGATTGCGGATGCACACACTTATTTCGGCTCCGAGGGTGGCCGTCGAAGGCGCCCGCCGATATTACCAGGACGCCGACAGAGTCTTGTCGCGGGGCAGGGCGGGCCCGCGGCCTGCGGGTCCCAGCGGCGGTCGTCCGCTCGCTCGGCGCCACTCGGCTCCCCAGTTTAACTTAATTTGCCTTGCCTTAAATGAAACCGTCACCGTTCTATGATATCGCTTTATCAGAGTTTAGAGATCAAAGTGGGCGCGGCGGCGTGCGACCGCGACCGGGGGAAGCGGGGGCGTGGCGGGGGAGGAGAGGGCCTTGCGGGTGTGGAGTGGGGTGACCACGCCACCGCCCCGCCGACCCGCACTACTGTGTGCAAATACGGTGTAATGAGCTTTTCGCTCGCAGAGGCGCCGTGTAAAACCCGGGCCACTCGGGCTCCTTCTCCTTCGACGCCCATTTCTCTCCACATGTGACATGACTTCAGCGCTCTGTTTATTTTTTTTTTGTTTTTATTTTGTGTGTGTGTGTGTTTTTATGTTTTTTTCTTTGTCCGGAATCGGGTAGAGATGGAGCTCCAGCCCGGGGTGTTCGTTTCTGGGCTCCTCCGGGACGCACTATTAGCCTCCGCGGTGGTGGGGCTCATGGTGTTAATCAGCGCGGGAAGGGCTGGCTATGGCCAGGTTGCGGCTGTCGTCTGCTGGCGCCCGTCCAGCGGTACACCCATGCGCCGGACATGGTTTATCCCCCAGATAACTGCAGTGTTGTGCTGTCAATAAGGCGGCGCGGGGGGCGGCGCGGGGGGCGGCGCGGGAAGGCCCATGCTAGTCGTCGTGGGGGCGGGCCGCCGCCGGAGCAGCGTTGGACACGCCGTCGCAATGCAGACGCCGACGTCGTACACGCCCCCTCACTGTACTTAGCGCTTCCTGTCGCTGGGGGTTGTGCGTGTGTGCGTGCGTCCGTGTGAATGGGCTCTGGAAGAACCGGGTCCCCGGCCTGGCGTGCGCCTGCAAGAAAGACATAGCAGCCCGGTTGTCCCGATTCGTGGGAAGTCGTGCGGGTTCGAATACCGGCTCCGGAAGGCCATTTTACGTCATACGTCGCCGCGCCGTGGCCATATGCGCGGCCAGTTTGGCGTGGCGCGGCGCCCCCGACGTGTGGACGGGACGGACGGAGCAGCGCCCGCGAACCAAACGCAAAAGCGAAAGTAAACGGAACGTAAACAGCAAGTGTTATGAGCGCGCCGCCGCCCCAGGTTGTTTACAATGTGTTTAGGAAGGCTGTGCTGCGTGCGCGGAGTCCGGGGGGCGGGGGGGGGGGGGCTTAATACACTTTCTGGGAGGCTTTTCACGAGTGGAACGTAGAGTGGTGGTGGGAGGCTGAGGCGGCGAGGGGCAGCAAAAGTAAGAGAACGATGCTGCGCAGGGAAAGTGGGGGAGCGAAACACAACTTGCACACGACACGCACACACACGCGCGCGGCGCCCACAAAACGCGGATATTATTCTCTGTGTCTTTAGCCTCTTATATACTGTATCTATTTTTTCCCTCCTGCGTGTGCGATCTACTTGTGTTCCCCTCATTTTCTGGCAGAGCTCTGCTGTGCACGTCTCGGATAGGAACTGGTCGCTGAGTGTTCGGGGCCCAAACCGCTGCTACCACCACCAATCGCCCCCGGCACGGCACGGGCCCTGCCTAGCTGCTGACCGCAGCGGGGGCCCAGCCCAGCCCAGCCCGGTATCAGTTGGCAGCCGTGGTGGTAAACCTACGCCCGTAACGCATAATTTGCCCCGCTCGCGATTGTGACATGTGGGGCTGGTTGTTAGGCAGGCCGCAACACGACAGGGCGGGGAGGTTGGCACCACCGCTGCGAAATGCGGTCTGGCAGCCTTCGCTTGACGCCCCCTCCCCCTTCGCTCCTTGCTCTCCTTCTCCCTCCCTCCCCGTGCAACTTCCCCCCCCCCCCCCTCCCCTCTCCCTCTCAACTCGTGCTCCGTCAAGGCTTCCGCCAGAGGCCATGGCGCCTGCGGCATAGGCAACGTGGAGACACCGGTGGCGCCGCGTTGCCTACCCTGCGATTCGCAGGCGCACTGGCGGGCGACACAAACGAGATTTCAGTTTATTCCATGCTGTCTGGGCGAGTGAAGGATTAAAATTGGTGCGCTTCCGTGGGATGCCTCTGATTAGTTTTGCGTCTTTTGCCCATCTCTTCTCCATTTCCCCCTCGAGGCTGCATTTTCTCGGGAAGAAACTTGTCTGCATTCATCGCCAGGTTTCGCCACGCTGCGCCTGGCTGCCTTCCTCGAGTCGCTCCGCACTCTAATCGAAGAGACATTAAAGGTCGTTAACGAGGCGATAATAATAGGTCCTGTGAGAGAGAGAAAGAGGAAGCTGCTGAAGAAGACGGCGCGAACAAAAAAAAAAAAAAAAAAAAAAATGAGGGAAAGAAATGAGAAATGTGAGGATTTGGGCTGTAAGGACGTCAGGTCAGCATGTTTAATTCATGGACTGCTAATTGTTTGGTGACCGGCAGACCCGGCAAACAGGCACGGCCATTGCCAAACTTTAAATGGAGTTTAGGGAGCGAGAGAGGGGAGGGCCTCTCTCTGTCTCCTGTAAAGCGTTTAAATCCATCCATATGCTTCTGGTCATTATGCCAAGAACCGGGGAGGCAGTTCCCCCACACGGGAAGGGGAATCGGGGAACGAAAATTATTCTCATCTTCCTGAGCAGGCGCAGCCATCGGATATATTTATGCACGTTCCCCCACGTTTCCCCGCGGAGGCGGGACTGTCTAGGTAAGAGCGGTGAAGCTGTCTGCGCCTGGTTCAGCGTCAGTCAGTGAGGGGAGCGGCGGTAAATAATGCCGTCCGGTGCGGAAATAGGTCACGGCGCCGGAGTGACAGGCGGCCTGTGCGGAGCCTCCATTCGTAGGTAAAAGCGGAGTGGGTTTGTCATCGCCACTACCGTCTGGGAAAACCCTCGGACCGACACCGGACCTGGAGCCCTCGGAGCCCCCGTGGGCAGCTGACCTGACCTGACGCGACGACGACGACTCTGCCGGCCGGTGCAAGCCACTATACACTCGCCAGCCGCGACCGAGCGAGGCAGCAAGCCGTAGTGCCGTCCCTCTCGCGCTCACAGCGCGCTAATGGGTGCGACAGAGATGCCCTCTGTCACTCGCCGTTCGGCAATAAGGGGCTTATCACTGAATAAAATCAATGTACACCCTAAAAACTCAGAATTACCGCAAAAATTGAATAAATTGAGAAAAAAATCTAGTAAAAATCAGAAATTTAAAAAAACTCTGGGGAAAAGAATCAGAAGAAAACAACAAAAAATTAGCGAGTGCGCGTGTGTGAGTGTGGGTCACACAGGGAACTCCCTTGCAAGCGGCTGCTTCAGTAACATGAATGATGCATAGTCCGTCTCGTCTCTGTCTGCGCTCGTGTCGGCCTCTGACGGGTGAGCAGTGCGGGTATGTCTTACGCGCACGATTTGGGTATCCCGTTCGGCGCGGTCGGGTTCGGGTCGGGTTTCGGGCCGGGCTGGAAGATGTACCGTGCGGGTATGGATTTCGCGCGCATAGCGTTACCCAAATGGAGACTCCGCCGGGCTCTGCCGGGCTCCGCTCTCCTGCTGTCCGCCCTGAATGCGCGCCAAATGAGGATTCCCCCCGGCCAAGACTCAGCGCTCCGACTTGGCCAACAGCACCCGACCTGGCTGTATTTGATCGAGGTTTTGTGAGCCTGTTTGTGTGTGTGTGTGTGTGTGTGTGTGTGTGTGAGTGTGTGTGTGTGTGTGTGTGTGTGGCTGGGTGCAATTGCAGAGTCAATAGTGATGGTAGCGAGTGATGTGACAGCAGGTGGAATTCAAAAATAGAACTAATAATTAAAACGTCTCTGTTAAACATTGTAAAATCGACAACAACCGAGCCTTACATTTGAAAACGGGCATTCATCTCCTTGTTTTAATGGAATGATGTAGGCAGGTGGCGTGTGAGGTCTCCGCTCGAAGCGGACTTGTCGCAGCGCGCTCTGCTGGCTGCTGCGGCTGTCACTGAAACGCGCCACGCTTCCGTCTGCAGTGCGGGGCGCGCGGCAGAGAGAGAGCGAGAGAGACAGAGACAGAGAGAGAGAGAGAGAGAGAGAGAGAGAGAGAGAGAGAGAGAGAGAGAGAGAGAGAGAGAGAGAGAGATATGGAGGGGGGGCGTCCTAACGCAAGTCTCTGCCGCGCTCGCTACGGTAGGTCCCCGCCGCAAGGCGAGAGGCAAGGCGAGGCCGCAGCCCGAGAGAAAATTATTGGCTGCAGATTGGCTGCAGGCTGGCCACCTCGGGTGGCTGACAGCAACTCTGATGGCTGCAAACATTGGCTGTAATCGGACATACGTCAGCCAAAATCCAGCCACCGCAGCCAGTGCAGCTTCTCTGGCTGCACCTGCCAGCCACTAGAATGCCCCTTTGGAGCCCGGTCAGCGCTGCCCCTGGCAGCCATGAGGCTGCGAGGCGCTGCAATAGGCTGCACCCCGCAGCGTTCAGGATGCCGCCGGCAGCCTTCCCTTGCCCGGGCCACGCTGCCCCTGGCAGCCATGAGGCTGCGAGGCGCTGCAATAGGCTGCACCCCGCAGCGTTCAGGATGCCGCCGGCAGCCTTCCCTTGCCCGGGCCACGCTGCCCCTGGCAGCCATGAGGCTGCGAGGCGCTGCAATAGGCTGCACCCCGCAGCGTTCAGGATGCCGCCGGCAGCTTTCCCTCGCCCGGGCCACGCTGCCCCTGGCAGCCATGAGGCTGCGAGGCGCTGCAATAGGCTGCACCCGCAGCGTTCAGGATGCCGCCGGCAGCCTTCCCTCGCCCGGGCCACGCTGCCCCTGGCAGCCATGAGGCTGCGAGGCGCTGCAATAGGCTGCACCCCGCAGCGTTCAGGATGCCGCCGGCAGCCTTCCTCGCCCGGGCCACGCTGTCTCTCCCTACGGCGGCGAGGATGCGCTGTTTGGACCTGTTAGACAGCTCGTCATAATTCCGTCTTTTCGGCATTTCCAGACATTTAACAAGATCATCTAATTAAACGGGAAATAACGCGTAGGCGGAAACAAGGCGCGCCATAAACAACAATAACAGAGAACGAAACAAGATGAAGAAGGAGAAGAAGAGCCAGAGCCAACTGCTACCAACTGCTTAAAGGAAAATTCTTTTCGACGAAGCTTTGAAAAAATGGCAGTAACGAGGAAAAAAGTGTAACCGTTGACATACCTGTAGTGTAGAAAACCTCTATGATGGACGATGGCCACGACAGGGCAGGAGTAAACGGGGGAAGGGAGTAGGTCGTCTGCCTATTGTGGGCGCCTGCCAAAGGCAGCATAGGCAACCAGCTCGTCTCCCAAGCGCGCCACACTCGCTCGTGGCATACCTTCCAGGCGTTCGTACAGAACTAAAAGGAAAAATCTGCTAAACCCACTGCAGCCGAAAAACTGCGATCTGCGATGCAGAACAACGATTATGATTAACAAATAATATTCATAATTCACTAGCTACGGACGCGCACCCATCCCTGGCCCACGATATATACCCACGCTAACACCAAGTTCAAACTTGCCGCTCAGGTCGTACATTCTATTTGGGGTCGACGGTGCTGCTCTCTGGCAGGCCTTCGAACCCCAATTGCAGCTTACCTGGCTGCAAAGTGCAGCCAACACGCTGCGATACACAGCCTACAGCCATTGTAGCTTACTTGGCTGCAGGGTACAGCCGTGGCCTGGCTGCCGCCAGCAGCCAACACGCTGCGATACACAGCCTACAGCCATTGCAGCTTACTTGGCTGCAGGGTACAGCCGTGGCCTGGCTGCCGCCAGCAGCCAACACGCTGCGATACACAGCCTACAGCCATTGCAGCTTACTTGGCTGCAGGGTACAGCCGTGGCCTGGCTGCCGCCAGCAGCCAACACGCTGCGATACACAGCCTACAGCCATTGCAGCTTACTTGGCTGTACATGGCAGTGTTTATAGGCTACTTTTGGCAGCCAACAGGCTGCTGTGCGCAGCTTCTGCAGCGTTCCACAGCCAAAACACTCCGTGAGACAGCCACGCCAGCCACTGCAGCGTGCATGGCTGCAAGTCCACGACGGCGCTATGGCTGCGACATGGCTGCAAGGCAGCCACTGCAGCCATGTATACAGCCAAAAAAACGACAATACAGCCATACGTCAGCTATTCGTCAGCCTTTCTGCAGCCTTCTATTTTTACTCGGGAGGCACCGCGCCGCCGGCAGTGGAAAGCTCTTACCCATGCAAACAAGCCTTTTCCTTGCTGGCGATTGCCGCAGATGGTCCGTCGCCGGCGCGGGGAGGGGAGAGGAGGGGAGGGCGGGGACGCACCCGCAGCCCCCCTCTCGCACTCCGCGAGAATGTTTACGGCGCGTCGCTCATCGCGGGGGCTTCTTTCTGGCCGCGCACCGCCTTCTTGAGCGCCGCGCCGCTAACATAAGCCACGGCCGCGGGCCCCCAGTGGGCCGTATGCCAGGCCCAGAGGCCGCCCCCCCCGGACCGCTATCGCCGTGCCGAATTACCATTATCACGCCAACGCCACTGTCGCGTCAGCCCAGTCAGCCCATCCCGAACATCAAAGCGGCGGTGCGGCCGCGCCATCACACTCGTGCGGGACGGGATGTGGGGACAAAGGAGGGGGGGGGGGGAGAAGCGGGGGAGCACCGCTGCACACACACACACACACACACACAAGCCCTCGCGAGGTCCCCGCCATCAAATATTAAGCGCGACACGACATGCTACCCCATCAATGATAACGTCACGGAGAGAGGGGCCTCTGAGAAGGAGCCGCTGGGACGGAGGGAGGAGGGGGGAGGGGGGGGATTGATTGCTAGAGGTACTCCATCATGAAATGGCGAGAGAGATGCCGCTGTCAGAGTGTGATCGAGGGCCGACGGCGGCCGACGGCGGCCGTTGGCTGCACATGTCCCCGCCCAGCCCGGTCCGGACGCCTCCGAGGCGACGGACTCGGCGGTGTGTAGGTTATCGGGTAGGGCAGCGCGCAGCAGGGACCCGGTCAGGGACCCGGTCAGGGCTCCGGTCAGGGCCCCGGTCCGTCAGACCACCCCGCCGCCGCTCCTGTGTGTGTGTGTGTGTGTGTGTATGCGCGCGGGCCTAATAAACGTTCATTGGGGATGCAATACTACTACCACTTTTGTGCATCGGGCCGCGATGCGACGGCGCGAGGCGCATGGCGGGGAAATGCAATTTCCGTCTCTTTTTCCAGCCGCGCTCGACTTAATTTGCGGCGGAGTCACCGTTGTGGCGAGTCTTGCAGCGAGCAGCAGCAGCAGCAGCAGCAGCAGCAGCAGCAGCAGCAGCGGTCTCTTCGCCGCCTCCGCCGCCGCCTCCTTTCAAATAATGAAACAAAAATGGCGTGGCGTGATGCGCGTCGGTAGTCCTTTTCGTCGTGACGGGGGAGGCCTTCCTCCTGGGTGGGAAAAGATGGAGGGTGGTGCGGATGATAAAGTCTCAGCTGGGGCACCGCGGGGGGGCCGCGGCGGGCCACAAGACGCAGCGCTTTAGTGCCAATTCGTTTTGCCTCCTTACGAGGCGACAGCAGCTTCGCCCCCCCCCCTCTCCGTTAGCCGTAGTGCTCGCCACTGGCTTGGGGGGGGGGGGGGGCAGGCTCCTCAGACGCAATATCTGCACCTGATCCCGAAACAAACAATGAAAAACATGCAGGCGTCGGCGAAAAACGAGCCCGGACCGGGTACCAGCTGGTGCTAGCGGACGGCCTGCTAGCGCCTCGCCCCGCCGCGCCACGCCACGCCTTTACCGATCTACGAGCTTCAATTATTCAAAGAATCGCGCGCCAGCATTTCATTCCGCGTCGTGGAAGGTTTGGGTGGAAGGCAGGAAACGGGAGAGACGGGGGAGAGAGAGAGAGAGAGAGAGAGAGAGAGAGAGAGAGAGAGAGAGAGAGAGAGAGAGAGAGAGAGAGAGAGAGAGAGAGAGAGAGAGAGAGGCGATCCCCGCTTCTTCGCTTGTCGGAGCCGTGTGAGGTCTTCGCTGGGTACCCGCGTCGTTTGTAGGGCGCACAGAGGTTGAGCTTGCATAACAGGACTAGCGAGGACCGGCAAGGACCCACGTTCCCTTTTTTTGGTTTTTGGAATTCTCTAAAATATGGTCCAGAACATATTTGTCAGCGACTGTGCGCTCCTCGCCTCGTGTGCGTCGCGAGTCACCTTTATAC
Source organism: Odontothrips loti (assembly GCA_038380765.1). Taxonomy (NCBI): domain Eukaryota; kingdom Metazoa; phylum Arthropoda; class Insecta; order Thysanoptera; family Thripidae; genus Odontothrips; species Odontothrips loti. Next base: position 12,757,628 of record CM076247.1, read on the forward strand.
GAGTATAGCAAACTTTATTTATATACATGGAAACACCACCTAGAGACTGAGAAGACAGAGAGAGAGAGAGACGCAACGTAGAGGCTGTGAAAAGAGAGCGAGTGTGGTTATTACTGGGAGGCTCAAAGTTTGTACACGGCCGTCTCCCGTCCCGTCCCCTGTGGTGGGGCTGCGGCCCAGCGCCCTACGGCTAGGGCGCTGCCGGTTGGGCTGGGCTGGGCTGGCCTGGGCTGGGGCTGCTCCGGCGGCCAGGTCCGGACATTCACTGCCAAGTAAGTATATGAAGTTTATGTTTGGCTTGGGTTTGAGTTGAAGCGTGGCTTGGCCGTGGCTTGGTAGCAGCGGCGCAGGCAGGGGCCGGGACTTGGCAGGACCTAGGCAGGGCCTGGGCGGTGCCGGGCCGGGCCGGCGGTGCCGTATACCGGAGCCGCTATACGCCACTATATGCGAACCCGTTCCACGTCGGCACCGCCACACTGTTGCCGGCTGCTCTCCCCGCTCCTCGGCCATCCCTTTCACATATCACATCCTTGGGGAGCTGCTGCCGCCCCCCCCCCCCCCCCGACCGCCCCTGGCCACCCCCGGCCGCACCCCTGCAGACGTGCGCGCTGCCTGGCCCTGCCCTCATTCACTTCCGCCCTTGATCGCGGGCGTATCGTAACTCGGAAGGACGTCATGCGGGAAATTTGGAAACGGGCTATGCGCTCGGTGTGCGCTGGCGTGTGTATGTCGAAGCTAATATCTCGAGCACACCGGCAGGGGCCAGACTGTGTGATTTAGTGTCGTCGTCTGACCTGGAGCGTACCGTGCGCGGCGCGTGCGGGGAAGAAATCACCGGTTTATCCTACCGCCCCTTGAAAGCCTCCCAAAAGACAAAGAAACAAAAAACGAGCGCGTTTCCGCCTGGCCGTTCTCCGCTCTGCGCGCGGGTTCGTGAGGGGTGCCCTTTTTTGGCAGCGTCGCGGCTGGAAAGGGGTTTGACGGCGGCGCGGTGACCTCCTGTAATTGTGATCCGGTATGCCGGTCTGGTCCGCACCTTGGCCGACGTAAAGTAGCCGTGTCGGGACGGCGGGACAGATAGGGTGTGAGGGAGCCCCACAGCCCCGGGAGCCGGAGGCAGCCGGAGGCAGCCGTGCTGGGGCGTTGAGGGCGGCCGCCTAACGTTTTTGCAGGTTCGCCGACCCCTCCATCTCCGTAGACTAAACACTCCCCCTGAATGCCAAATCAACATGGTCCCGTCCCGTCCCGTCCCCGCCTGGCCGGCCGCTGTGGCCTCGCTGCCTGTGGCCGAGTCTTCTCTGGCCAGCCCCTGGGCCCCCGGGGGGGTCCGCCCCCAACCTGCTGCTGCCCCCCACACAGCCGCGTCACACATCATGCGGAAATCGGCCACGAGGCAAGCAGGAGGTGCCCGGAGAGCTCACGGTGGGCAGGGTAGGCAATCTGCGTGCACCCGTGTCCTGCGGGCTGGCCCACCCGGGCCCACCCTGCCGGCGGTCCTCCCCGCCGGCCTCACGCTGTTCAGTTGGCATGTTCGTGGAGCTCCGAGGAGTGTGTTTCGCGGCACGCGCTGCTCGCCGTGTAGTGCCCCGTTGTGTGCGGTGTGTGCGCTCTGCGGATGGGCCGCGCGCCGCGCTCCTCGCTGCACCGCTCCAAGGCCCAGGCCCCGGGCCCCACGGCCTCGGGCATTGTGCTCCCAAGATTAGCATCGCCGGCCCGGCTATCTCCCGCGCCGCACCGCCCTGCTGCGCCCTGCACCCCGCCCTGTCTTTACGGGCTCCTCCCGCCCCTCCTGCTAACCCCGTTCTCATTGTGGACAGGGGGATGAGGGGGGAAAAAACGAGCTGCCAGTAGAGCGGTGACACTGGACACACAGGGAGACGCCGGCGGGGCCGCGGGCGGCACTAGCGGCCCCGGCGGCCCCAACCCTCCGGCCGGCTGCGGCCCCTTTTGGTGCCATTGTGTCTGCGCTTTGTCTACGCGGCCCCTATGTTCCGTACACACACACACACACACACACACACACACACACGTGCCCGCTCTCCCCACTCTCTACACACACTGGGGCATGAATAATTGACCCCAGTGCGTGTATGTGAAAAAGCCAGGTTTTCATATTTTTTTTCTAATTTTTTTTTTTACATTTCCTAGGACGTGATTTCCGTGTCTCTTTGTACAGAAAACACGGTCCATATACGTAGTGTTGGCCTTTATGAAGCAGGCAGGGTGTGTGTTTGTGTGTGTGTCCGTGTGCGTAACTCCTACGTCTTGTCTTTCACTGGGTTTTCTATTTCAGTCCAGTTAAGGAGAGAGAAAAAAAATATCAAAAACATCCCGTCGTTTTCCGTATTGATTCCGTCCCGCCACAATCCCACGCAAGGTCTAACTTTTCCGTTGTTTGGTTGTGTTGCAGGTCAGTCCGTGAGCTTGCCCACTGTCGGCCCGCTGCTGTTTCCGCGCCAACAACAAAGTCCCAACAGGGCAGGTGACCTTAATCATGTTCCAGTTATGCTGCGCCTTAACAGTGTCAAGACCCGTGAAACAACCAAGCAGCAGAGCTTGAGAGCCAGCAGCTCAGCGACATAGCAAAACCGTGCATGAATCTAGCGATCGGTACAAACTGACGGGCTTTTCCCCGTCGTTGGAGTATTCAACATCCGGAAGCGTGTGCCGTTGCCGCGTGCACGCGCGAATAAGCGTCAACTATAGTAGGCCCCCAAACTGCCCCCGAGCGGCCCCCGAACGGCCCACACACGCTGCACTAGTCATCTCTAATTGGCTCGCGCTGCAATTCCGGTATTTACCCCGCCGGGCATAAACCCGTTGGCCACACGGGTCGAGCACGGCCGTAAAGTGTCTCGGCAAACGGCTGAGACGTGACCCAGCCTAGTACGGGCGTCGGCACGCGGGCAACGGCACGGCTCGACACGAAACGCCACGGCCTCTCCAGAGTAAATGCCTGCTCCCAGTGAGGCGAGGAGACAACGCCCCTCCCACCTGCCCCCCCCCCCCCTCTCTCTCCCAACCCCTCCCAACCCCTCCCCCGAGGAGTGCTAGCCCGCGAAACATGGCCAGCCACGCGTGTGCGCCCCGTCGTCTGCGCCACGCGATTCGTGCGGCGAAACAAGGAAAAGTATACCAAATAAAGTTGAGCGCTCCAACTGCGTTCCAAGCACTCAACAGTCATGCGGGAAAGCGGAGGAAAGGGGGAATCAATGAAGGAAATTCCGAGCAAAACTCGTGTCTATTCCAAGGCCGCGAGGCCAGACCGCACATTTTTCGGTCTGCTGTTTTGGTACTTAGCTTCTTTTCCTTCCTTCGTTGCTCTCTCTCTCTCTCTCTCTCTCTCTCTCTCTCTCTCTCTCTCTCTCTCTCTCTCTCTCTCTCTCTCTCTCTCTCTCTCTCTCTCTCTCTCTCTCTCTCTCTCTCTCTCTCTCTCTCTCTCTCTCTCTCTCTCTCTCTCTCTCTCTCTCTCTCTCTTCTCTCTCTCTCTCTCTCTCTCTCTCTCTCTCTCTCTCTCTCTCTCTCTCTCTCTTCTCTCTCTCTCTCTCTCTCTCTCCCTCTCTCTCTCTCCTCCCTCTCTCTCTCTCTCTGCGGCCGCCCGCAGCTTTTCGCGATGCTCATTTGGCTCGGCATTGTTGGCTGCCCTGCCTTTGGCCAGCCCGGCCGGCCCCGTGGATGCCCCGCGCTCGCCTGGCCCTGCCTCTAACGTCGCCGCCAAGATCAAGTCATATCTAATTAGGTTCTTGCGGCTTCTGCGGCCGTTTTGTGGGCGGCTAGCGGGGCGCAGTGCGGCGGGGCAGCGCGTTGGCACCGAAGGGAGCCGGCCTGGCCGTGCCGCGCCCCGCCGGGCCGGGCCGGGCTGGGCCGGGCACCCACTGTAAGGAGCGCCGTGCCCGCCTCCCTCCGCAGCCTGCCGCAGCCCCACCACATCGCGGCGCGTCTTTTGGGGAACGCAAAGCGGAAGGCCGCCGCCCCGCGCGTTTCTTTTCACCCGCGTCTCATAGCTTTATTATTTTCATTATTTGTTTAGCTTTATTATTATTTTTTCCTGCTTTCCTCCGTCCGTCCCGCGAGCGGGGTGGCTGCTCGGGTCGGCTGGTCTTGTGGCGTGTCTCCTCCCCCTCCCCCCCCCCTTTTTTTTACCGCTTCTTTGGCGTTGCCAGCGAACGCCATAGCGGAAGCAGCGCACTTCTTCTCCGGTCGCCCCTCGTTTTTCGCCTTCCGATCGTCGCAGCGAGGGCGGCCCCGTTAGCCTGACGTCCCGTGACGCCACCAGAAGCGAGTGGTCAGAATATCTGGCTCAAAGAGTTGAGTCGTCTGTCTGCAGGTCAGGTAGTCCCGGGTTACACGTTGTTAAATGGTAACCTCTCGCCAACCTGTCGATTATCCCGCGTTGCTACCGAACAAATGAGGCTGCTCCAGCTATTCTTTAGACACCCCTATCGGTCCATACCAGTTTAGTCAAAATTTGAGACACAAAATATTTTCGGACAAAATACAGGTTAGGGCCAGGTTTGTTTTTAAAATTTTGACAAAAAAATTAATTTGGGTTTTTACGGTGGTAGTATGTTTGGACCAACCCTTGAACACCGTCTTGTCATGACAATGGAGTCTCATGATACTCATGACTCCGGAAAACAAAACCCTGCACGAGAACGCTAAAACGTTAATTCTCCATACCTGTCTTGGTTTTTCTATTAGAAGAGCGTTTTAACCTAAATCGGATTCTACTCTCGGTTGATTGCTTCCCCTACAATTCTCAGTTGTTCCGGTGACAGCCTCCGCCTCGGATTCTGTGCAGTAGATCAGACTGTGTACACCCATGGACCATTTCCCCCAAACTCTCCAGCGGGCTCTGGCACACACAGAGCGCCGCGCGCACGACTTAATTAAAATATTCATCGCGCCCAATCGGATAATGTCCGCCGAGCCGTGAAAAGAACGCGCCGCGCAGCGCTCCGACGTCTGGGCTCCGGTGGACTCCGGTGGGCCCCGGTGGGGCGGGACGACAGCGGGGCGAGGCTGTGCGGGCGGCGGGCGGTCGGCGGCAGAACCGCTGAGCCCGCGCTGTCAGCTGCCTATTTATATCCATTTCGACTCGGCTGGAGCCGCGGGGCGCAGCCGGAGGAAGGGAGATGGATAATCCCTGAGAGGAGGAGGAGAGAGGGAGGGAGGGAGGGAGGGAGGGAAGGGGTCCCCGGTGATGACTACTTACTACTTCTAGGGAGATCGACCGGTTTTCGCAGCCACACACACACACACACACACACACACACACACACGGCTCCGCGGGGGGTCGCAGTCGCGTGACGCGCGCTGCTGCACTGCACACCCCCTGATTGTTTCCGCCCGTCGAGTGTTCGAGGTCCCTCGCAAACGCTTTCCAGGACACACACCTTTGGAAATATCCCATTAGCATGCGGAGGACACCGTGTTTGCTGCACACTTTAGGCGTGTGTGTGTGTGTGTGTGTGTGTGTTAGTCCGTGCACCAGCTCACCCACGCCCCCTCTCCCCGCTTGCTGTCTTCGTCCATTTCTCTAACCTCTCCACTCCACGCTCTCCTCCTCCTCCTTATCCGCCCTGGGACGTTCTCACTTTGAAAACAAATGCTCCGTCCGCACCACGCCAGTTCACTCGTCTCCGCCAGCTCAGCTCAAGTGTGTCAACAACGAGCGAATTTGCGCCGGCTGGATTTGGATCGGGATGGTCCGCTGCCCCGCAATGCGAGGGCGGCGGCAGCGGTGGCGGCGGTGGCAGCGGCGGCGGCAGAGGCGGCGGCAGCGGCGGCGGTCGACGTGGAATTCCTCCGCCGGCCGCCCGTTCGCCGTGAACGCGCCCGGAAACATAGTTTCTCTCTCAAGGTGGCGAACCTCTGTTCCGTCCATCCAGATTTCCGTTCCTAACCGAATGCCGGGCCGGCATTCCAACAGCACCCCGGTGAGGGAGAGAGAGAGAGAGAGAGAGAGAGAGAGAGAGAGAGAGAGAGAGAGAGAGAGAGAGAGAGAGAGAGAGAGAGAGAGAGAGAGAGAGAGAGACAGTGAGAGAGAGAGTGAGAGAGAGAGTGAGAGAGAGAGAGAGAGAGAGAGAGAGAGAGAGAGAGAGAGAGAGAGAGAGAGAGAGAGAGGGGGGGGGGTGCTGGAGGGCTGGCGGAGGGATTGACATGCGCAGATGAGCGATTGCGATGAGATTCTGCATGTGGGAGAGGCATGGACAAAAGTGCACACCGCTTACGGATTCTCCGCGTCGGAAGGGGGTGGGTGAGTTACGAGCACGGCACTCAGTCGCAGCAGCGCAAGGTTTGCTCACAGACGCACCCCCCCCCCCCCCCCACACACACACATGTCAGAAAGCGCGACGTGTTGTAGCCAAGTTTGCCCCCTCCTTGTACCCGTCCCTCCTCCTCAAACACCATCACCACCACCAACTCAGCTAGACAAGAGACTCGTCTCCTCTTTGCTCTCGGCTTCTGATCGCCTCCGGGGCTTCTGTGTCAAACGTCGTCAGCACTAATGATGAAATCCCGGCCATCTCCTATAAGTCCCTAAGTCCCGGCGGGGGCCGGCGGGTCGGCTGTGCGGCGGATAAGTCCCCGACGCCTCACCCCCGCAGTGGACAGTGACCCGGCCGCGCCGCCTGCCAGGGCTGACTCCCATATCACCGCACTGTCGGCAGGGGGTAGGGGTGGGGTCTTCGCACCGTGTGATGGGTGATAAGGTTTGCTAGTCTGCAGAGGCTGCGCGGGGGGTGGATGCAGCTCCACACTGCAGCAGGTAGCCCCCCCCCCCCCCCCCCCCACCTGCTCCCCCGCCCTCAGCACGCCGAGCCGAGCGCACCGGCCCCAAACCCATCCCGTCCCGTCCGTACCAACTTTGCCAACCTCCCAAAGAAGCGATGGGGGCAGAATCGTGAAAACCGAGGGATGCGGAGGGGAACGGGGGGAGGGTGGGGGGGGGGGGGCTTGCTTCCGATTCCATGGGGCGCGCAGTGTAATAGTTTCTGGCCCGCCCCAAATTGAAATCCGACGCGAAAGTGTGTAGTGAAGAGTGAAAAGAGGGGCGCAGGCGACAGCAAGATTACAGTGTAACATAGAGGGAAGTTTTTTTGTTGCTGTTTTCTTTTTCTGGGTATTGGTACTCTGCTCATTTACTTGCGATGACAGGCCGGCGGTGGCGCACGGCCCCGCGCACGGCGGACGCTAAACTACTTCTTGTCTCGCTGCGCGCCGCTCTCCGCAGTTCACCGCGTCTCTCATCTTTTCCCGCGCCGTCAACTAGACGTAAAGTCTGCGAGCGACTCGGCATCGGCCGAAAGCAAGCAAGCAAGCAAGCAAGCCCGCCGAGCGATAGCTTCACTTGACTCAGTTTTCCGCTGATGCGTGTTTTAAGCGACTTGCCGCGCCCCGCCTCTCGCGCCGCTCCGCTCCCCGTCGTCTGCCTTCCCTGATTTCGTCGCATATTTTGGAATCCAATCCCAGCATGCCGGGAGAGGAAAGGGGGGGGGGGGGGATGTTCAAAGTTTTGGCGGGTCTACCTGCGCTGCCTGTCTCCCCCCCTCCCCCCTCCCTTCCATTAATTCCTGCCTTCTTCCGCCTCCCGTCCCCCCTCACCTTCATGGCCGCTGCAGAGGTGGCGCCCGTATATCTTCCTCGTGAGACATCGGGCCTCCGGAGCCTCCAAGCCTCCGGAGCAGGGGAACGGCGAGGTGGACACAGGATTGAGGCCGCAGGAAGCCCAGGGGGGGGGGGGGGGGGAAGGTGCCCCCCCCCCCCCCCAAGGAAACCAAATGGGATCCACCGTTGATTCACATTTTACGTCAGGTCTCTTGGCAGCGCCCTTGGTCAGTAGGGTCGTACCCTAAGGCAACAGGGGGGAAAAATCTCTCGTGGCGGTTTGGTTAGATACATACAGCTTTTGCTGTAGCGTAGAATATAACAAAAAAGTCCGTTCATTTTTTTTTTCTTATACCTGACGACGGCCGACATGCATACGCGTACGTCCTGATGTGTGCGCATAATGTGTGTGCGTGTGTGTGTGTGTGTGTGCGTGTGTGTGAATGTGTGCGTGTGTGTGACGATGGGGGTGCCATATTAAATTAACCCGGTCGTGGCCTTGCTCTTTCCTCCCTCTCTCTCTCTCTCCCCCCTCAGCGCTGAGAGCGTGGCGGCAGGAACGGCGCTCAACGCCCGACGGTTTGTGGCGGCAGAGACTTCTCCAAATATCATTACTCGCCTGGAAATGAGAAATTACATTCGCGTCTCTGTCAGGCTCGGGTCAACCGCAGAGAGGCGAGTGACAGCCGCTCTGTCGGCGGCGGCTGGTGCTGCTGCTACTGCTGCTGCTGCTGCTGCTACTACTGCTGCTACTGCTGCTACTACTGCTGCTGCCGCCACAAGGCGGTTCGTTTTGACGTTAATGTGAGGGCCGCGCGGCCAAGTGGCGAAGGAATATGAAAATGTGCAGAAGCGGCGACTGCGGAGTATAATAATTGTGTCGGACACATTTTTGTTTTTGTTTTTTGTTGTTGTTTTTTGTTGTTTTTATCGCCCAAACGCCGCTTTCCGCGGACTGCAGGGAGAAATATATGGGGCAAATATGACGCCGCCTCTGCTGGATTAGCGCCAACGGTATTTTTGTCAATAACGGCCTATCTCGCTCTTGGCACCATCGTCACCCCGCCCCCGGCCCGCCCCCGGCCCGCCCTCCAGTCCGCCCCCGGCCCGCCCCCAGCCCGCCCCCAGCCCCCCCCCCCCCCCCCCCCCCCCTGACTGCGAATGCAGCCGGGGACCGACCGCCGCCTCCTAGAAAGTGTATCGTTAAAAGTGGCAGGGGCACTTCCGGAACATTGAACAGCCCACGTTATCTTTCTGTACCACTTCCCTGCTGGTGTCCCGAGACGAGCACCCCCCCCCCCCCACTCTCTCTATCTCTCTATCTTTCTCCCTCTCCTTCTCACCCCGGGTGCCTCTTTCTCTTGTTCACCCGCACGCACCCCTCCTTTGGCAAGCGGCGCGTTGGGCCGGCGTCCCTCCCAGCCCTCCCACCTCCCGGCCTGGCGCCGCTACTGGGGAGGAAGTCGGCCTCGAAACGACTCGCAACTTCAGTTCAAATACCTCGACAGAAAACACACGCGGAAGAGAGAGAGAGAGAGAGAGAGAGAGAGAGAGAGAGAGAGAGAGAGAGAGAGAGAGAGAGAGAGAGAGAGAGAGAGAGAGAGAGAGAGAGAGAGAGAGAGAGAGAGAGAGAGAGAGAGAGCGATGGTGGGGTGAAATCTCAGCTGCATGACGACTCGTCTTCGTCAACCCCGCTCCCCGCTAGTGGCGGTTTTCCTTAAGAATGGGCAGCTTAAAATGTCCGGAGTCATTTCGTCGGAGGGTGCGCCTTGGAAGTGCTGGCGGGGGGGGGGGGGGGGGGGTGGGGAGGAGCCCGCGAGCGACTGCAGCAGTCTGGGCTCCGGCGCTCCGGGCTCCGGCACTAGGTCAGGTCAGAACGGGGCGTCGTGCACGCCTGTGGGGTTGGGCGCCACGCCGGCTGTGCGCTCTGGGCTGGGCTCTGTTTGCTGCAGACAGACACGATCGCGTTGAGTCCCGTCGTTCATCACTGCCTGCCCATGGCGAAAGAGGGGGGGAAGAGAAGAAGAAAAGAAAAGAAAAGGAAGAAGAAGAAGAAGAAGAAGAAGAAGGAAGAAGAAGAAGAAGAAGAAGAAAAGGAAGAAGAAGAAGAAGAAGAAGAAGAAGAAGAAGAAGAAGAAAAGGAAGAAGAAGAAGAAGAAGAAGAAGAAGAAGAAAAGAAGAAGAAGAAGAAGAAGAAGAAGAAGAAGAAGAAGAAGAAGAAGAAGAAGAAGAAGAAGAAGAAGAAGAAGAACGGAGAAGAAGAAGAAGAAGAAGAAGAAGAAGAAGAAGAAGAAGAAGAAGGAAGAAGAAGAACGGAAGAAGAAGAAGAAGAAGAAGAAGAAGAAGAAGAAGAAGAAGAAGAAGAAGAAGAAGAACGGAGAAGCTGGTCCCTCCTGTCGGTACACACCAGCGCAGAGCACGCTGCCGCCCCTGACGGCCCTGACGGAGCCCTGACGTAAATGTAACGTGTCGTGATTTATATCTGCCGTGGCCGATAAGAGGGGATCTGGGTAATTAAGCCCCGCCGGCACACATGCGGCACATGCCGGCCGCTCCAAGGGGGCGTTCACAAATCACGCCCGGGGCGTCATTATCAGACGTCCATCCATGGTGATCTTGCTGCGGCTTTTCGCCGACGAGGTCCTGACCAAGGTCGTGACAAAGGAGGTGCGGCATCACGTAATTTATGCACGATCCCGTATTGCGATTGCGCAGTGGAAGTGCGCATATTATATCAACTTTTTTTTTTTTTACGAAAAAAATACGTCAAGTGTTTTATGCGCGTCAGATTGTATGGACGTTGTCTGAGAGTGTGCCGCGCGCGGCCATGCGCAGTGCATACGATGATGAGCCATGAAACCGTGCCCCGCCGTGCCCGCTCATGGCGGCGGGGGGCAGTAGGGCGCGGTGCGCGGTGCGCGCTTGGTTTTGCGTACGCACACTCGCGTGAGCGCACACACGCACACACTCCCGGGCCCGGATTTGGGTGAGCCACGCCCCTCTGGCCGCCTGCCCCGATGGCGTGTGTGTCCGTGGCCGCGCCGTGCCCGTATACCCCCCGCGCGCGCGCGCGCCCGCGCTCGGTACACGGACAGGCAGCAGGCAGCCAGGCGCGTGATGTATGCGGTAACCTTCTTTCGATTCCTGTTGCGCTTCCGAGCGAGTGGAATTCGCGATGAGCCAAAAAAACACACACACACACGCCCACCTACCGCTGCTGCTGCCGCTGCTGCTGGAACCGACCGCCCACACACACACACACAGCCACTGTGGCTATGACTGACTGACGTGATCCCCGACAGGACGGCACGACAGTATTGGCTGCGGACGGGACGGGACCTCACGATCGGAAGGCGGCTGCTGGGCTCGGCTCGGAGGATATCGGCCAGAAAGTGGTTTCGGCGGCGGCCGATGTAAATAAACGTCGGCCGTTGTGAGCCCCGGCTCGGAGCGGAACGCGCCCTATCCTGGAATACCGAAGCCAGCCCAGCTCAGCGGCGCCGGCGAGCGCCTGTGGCCGGGCGCATAGGCAACCCGCTCGGCAGCCGCGCTCGGCGGGACCGTCGGCCTCCGGGCTGCCGCTGCCGCCGCCGCCGCCGCTGCCGAGGTCCGCCCGGGGGGCCGAACGTGTCAGAGTAAGGTTGGGTACCGCAGCACGGCTAGCGCGGGTAGTATTACGGCCGCCTATTCTCGGCTGGTTTTGCCGTGCTCTCCGTCGCTGCCGCTTCATTAAGGCCCCGTCGCGTCAAGTGTACACTATACACGTCTGCTATACAAACATCACGGCAGCGCGCCCGCCCGACCGCCCGGAAAAAGGAGGAAGGGGCCGCCGCGAAGACCGGGAAACACACTTCTATGGCCGTACTGAGCAGCGGAGCCGTGCCGCGCCGCGCGCAGCGATGTACCACCTCGCGGAGTATCGCGTTTCTCGGCGCTTTCTCCCCGCTCTGGCCCGTAAATGAAAACCTTTTTCAAGTCAGTCACCGCCGCGCTGCCGCTGCTGATGGCGCCGCCGCTCTGCTTCTTCTCATTCATCTGACTCCGCCAGAGCCCGGGGGCCCCACTATACCGCGCCGCCTGCCCCCCCCCCCCCCCCAACCGTCACGTATAAAACTTGAGGCTCTGTGAGTTCCTCATGTTTCCCTCCTACCTCACGTCATATGGTCGCTTTTAAGGCAGTCACTTTGACTGGCTTTTTTCAAGCGTTAAGGTTAGATTGCTAAGATTAAGATGAAAAGGTGGGGTAAGGTTGCTAAGGTTTAGATGAAAAGGTTAGGTTGCTAAGGTTAAGATGAAACGGTTGGGTTAGGTTGCTAAGGTTAAGATGAAAAGGTTAGGTTATTTTTTCCTAACCATGGCGCCTGTATCTATTAGGTCTCAGATCTTGAACATGCCATGGCAAGTTTCGAAAAAGCCTGATGAGGTGGTTCCCGTTATCGGTTTGCTGGCCTGCCGCCTGCGCCCATCGTCTTATCAAGTGCAGCTCATTCACCGCCGAGAAAAATAAAGGTGGAGGAGGAAGGACTCGGCTGATGTGATCTGGGCGGCAGGCGGAGGGGCTCGGCCAAGTTAGTGCCGTTTGTGTCGTTCCCGCCCGCCTAGTACGACTACGCACCAGCCGGCGCGTTTCAGAGCGTCGAGAGGACAAAAGAGAGAGAGAGAGAGAGAGAGAGAGAGAGAGAGAGAGAGAGAGAGAGAGAGAGAGAGAGAGAGAGAGAGAGAGAGAGAGAGAGAGAGAGAGAGAGAGAGAGAGAATCCGAGCTGGCGCAGAGATTACTCCCGGATTACGTGTGGCTCGTAGGGACGGGGCGGCGAGTGTGGCTCCGCAGCCCTTAAACAGGCCGATGTACTGCTGGACCACGTCACTTAGGGCTCAAAAGTGGACCCTGTCCATCTAAACTGTGCGCTGGAAGCGGGTAGGGGGAAGCGTGTGTGCGCGCCGTGCGTGTTGTGGGTGACTATGTGTGTCGTAGCGGTACTGACGGCGAAGCCCGGCTGTAAGCAGCTAAAGTGGCTTTCTGGGAGCCTTTCAATACCACACATATGACAAAACAAAGGCAAAATGAAGGTGTGATACACAGCAGTGTGGCTCTATCCTTGCAAAATGGAAATATAGACTACTGCGGGATATGGAGTCGAAAAGGAAACAAAGTGAAGCCACTTTAGCGGCGTTCACGGCGTTCATTGCCGTGCCGGAATGCGCCGGCAGAGTTGGTCGCTGCAGCAGAGCCCAGCCTGCGCCCAGCCTAAGCTGGTGGGGCTGAGCTCATCGCCCGGGGCAACCCAGCGAGCTAGGTGCAGGCGGGCTAAGCCTGGCCGCCCTCCCCCTCACCCGCCCCTGGGCCCCCGCCCCTGGGCCCCCGGGCCCCGGCCAGTGGGTGGGTGCGCGGTGCGCGCTGATGTCTCGCAGATTCGCTTGCTGCGAACAGGAAGAGCTTTGTGCTAGAATTTGCTCCCAGATCCGGCTATAAAGTTGCACTGGCGTTGTACGTTAACACCGTGCTGGCGGCGCTCCAGGCAGCCCCAGCGCCCGGCCCGGCACCACCGGCCGCCCGGAGGCAGCCCGGAGGCAGCCCGGGGGCAGCCCGGAGGCAGCCCGGAGGACAAACAACACTGCACCCGGCTTCGATGGTGGGATCACGTGAGCACAGGGGTCAGGGACCGCGGCACGGAGCGCAGGGGTGTGCATCATTCACCCCCGGAACCCGGTCTAGCTTAGCTGGGACCGGCACTGGAAAGAGGCAGCTGCTGGAGGCATGCGGCCAAGAGGGCAGGGCAGGATGAGATTTGAGGCGCGTCGGGGGGCGCTGAATGACTCGGGGGCACACCAGCCCCAGGGAGAGACGGCCGTGGGGCAGATGTACCCAATTAGGGGTGCCTGACGGCGTGTTGGGTACTCACTGCTACGGCGAGAAGTTTTCGGTGGCCTCCATGTACGATCGGGTGGAGTCTTGCGCTCCCCCGCAGGGGTGCAAATATTTGTTCAGGCAGGCGTATTTATTTTCCAAACTGAGGGACGCAGCCGCGGCGCGGGCATGTCATGGTCTTTAGGGCTGGCAGTGGTGTTCTCCCGCGGAGCCAGGCCGTAGCCCTGCGCCGCACCGCGCCGCGCGCAACTTGAAACTAGACCTTGTTAGTCCCAAACTTTCATCATCTGCTTCGAGATGTATTCTCCGCTTCCGTCGCTTATTTCTTCGAGTTCGAGGACTTGTTGCGCGCGCTGCGGAATTCGTCGGAGGCGGCAGCGGTACGGCGGCGGCAGCGGCGGTGGCAGCGACGGCGGCGGCGGCAGCTCGCTAGGGACGGGACGGCGGTGCGGCGCGCGTTCGCGGCCCGCTCAGGTGCACTCTTATCGGCTGCTCTAAATAATGGCCACCTCCTTCCCCCGTATCGCGTCTCAGATGCCCGCGATAGTGGGTCGCGTGGAGGGGTCCGGGCCGGGGCCGCCGCTCGCTCCGTGTAATCACTGGATGGGTATTTCACGGCCGGTCAGTCGTCGTCGCATTTCCATCTTTATTAGGGAAGCGCCGGTGACCTCCGCACCGCGGCTCAGAGAAGGATCTGACCACGTCCTTGTCTCCCGGGCACCAGAATGAGCCGCTCGCTTGCGCAGCTCTGAATTGAACAGCGGCGCTGTTCCCTTCAGCGCACTGAAATAGGAGACAAGTTTCCTGGTTTTATACCGCGCTGCAGTTTCAGCGGCCGCCGGCTTCTTTGCCGTCACTCTTTTCGTCACTCCCCGCGCGCGCTGAATTTCAGCGAGGACACACGGACAACGCCCTTTGATGTAAACAGGAGAGACATAAACAAGGACGAGGCCGAGGAGCAGGAAGGTGTGAGTGAGAGGGACTCCAGCAGCGTGCGTGTGTGAGGGGAGGGGGCCAGAGAAAAAACAGAAGCCAGGGACACACACACACACACACACACACATGCGGCGGAGCCATTCGCGACCCCAGGTACGCGGCAAGGCACTCCACGCATTACAGGAGCACCCCGGGCTGACGTCACACGACATTTCCGCCTTTCCGCGTCCGACACAAGACAGCCCTCCACGTGCCCTGAAGCATTGTGCTGCTGCTGCTCTCTCTCTCTCTCTCTCTCTCTCTCTCTCTCTCTCTCTCTCTCTCTCTCGTTCTGTCTTCCGCAAATGTTGCACTGCCCGACGTCTGACCCGCAATCCCCGGCCGCGGCCGCTCCATTCATGTTTCGCCCCGTTGTGAAGTTGCGGTCGAAAGCTTTATCAGTCTCAGTCCGTGCGAAACGCAGCCGCTGATTGCAGCCCTGTCTGCCAAAGGGCCGGCCGGTAGCCCCGAGCCTTTGTACTTTGTACCGCTCTCTGACGTGGGGCGCAGAACTCCAGGAGCGCAGGCGGAGGGCGGCTGCGGCGGCCTTCATTCTACCCCTGCCGGGAGCTGAACCTGCGCCGCAGCCTTGCGGTCGGTGCTGTGGGGTGGGCTTGACCGCCGGATTGACCCGTTGGACGCAAAAGGGTTTCAGCAGGACAAGAGGTTTCGGTCGCTTCCCGGGTGGGGTAGGTGGCCCTGGTGGGGTAGGCGGGCCTGGTGGGGTAGGCCCTCTGGTGGGGTAGGCGGGCCTGGTGGGGTAGGCCCTGGTGGGGTAGGCAGGCCTGGGGGGTAGGCCCTCTGGTGGGGTAGGCGGGCCTGGTGGGGTAGGCCCTGGTGGGGTAGGTTCTGAGCCGGCAGCGCCCCTGCTTCTTCCCCGCCCTGAGTGCTGATGCTGTGGCGGCTGGTAAATAGTGCTTGGCCGCCCCCTCTCCCCCTCCCCCCCTCTCTTTTCAGGGCGGCGGCGGGAGCAGGGGCTTTGTTGTAATGCCCTGCCGTGGGGGGTTGGGCCCCGCCGGGGGCACCAAGGGGGCACGCCGGGCCACGCCGGGGCGCAAGGGGTCGCCAGACACTCGATTTATGACACTGCATTACAGCGCCAAGCCCGGCTGGTCTTCCGCCCCCCTCCCCCCCCCCCCCTTCCTCTCCCTATTGCCGCTGCTCCTTTTGGTCCTCCTCCCTCTCCCCTCTCCTCCCCTATGCCCCCACCCCCACCCAGCTGCGTCCGGGCCGACCGCAATCTGGACGCACACTCCTGACCTCAAGTGGGAGAGAGGCAGAGGACAGGGCGGTGCGGAAGGATTCGGTGAGTCTGGTCATGCGCCGCTCTGCCGCTCTGCTGTTTGGATCGCGTTAATTTATTTCCCTGTATGGGGGCCTGCTGTCCGCGCACTACTTGTTGGCCAAACTCGAGTTACTATCCACTCTTCGTGTGTGTGTGTGTGTGTGAGAGAGAGAGAGAGAGAGAGAGAGAGGGAGCGAGAGACATAGAGAGGGTGCGAGGGAGCGAGGGAGCGAGAGCGAGAGATGGGCAGGAAATGAGCGTTGGAAAGTTGTTTCGCTATACACCTAGCGCCAGCCAGCAGGAGACGAGTAGGTACGGTGGTGTACATTCTTGTGACCATTACCCTATCTGTCCTCTCTCTCTCTCTCTCTCTCTCTCTCTCTCTCTCTCTCTCTCTCTCTCTCTCTCTCTCTCTCTCTCTCTCTCTCTCTCTCTCTCTCTCTCTCTTTCTCTTTCTCCCACACACACAAGGACGCGACGACACTGTTGCTCCATAAAAGTGAAATGGGAACAAACTCCCAGTGTATAAATCATCCGGGCGTGTTGGCCGTTCCGAACAACGCGCCTCTGCCGCATTTCTCATACCGTGTGTGTGCGTGTGTCTCGCTGCGCGTGTCACGCCCGAATATGAATGTGAATGCGCGTCTTGAACTTACTGCGTATTCGCAGGCGCCGCTGCAGCTCTCCCCGTCTCACCGTGTCCAAGGGGCGGCCGCGCAATTTCTTTCCCTTTCCTTTTTTCCTTATTTATCACCTTTCTCGCGGTCGCCTGGCCGGGGGACGCCAGCAGCTAGCAGCGCACTAGACAGTGCCGAGGCCGGGCAGTAAGGTCGTTTGCGATGCCAGTCAGCTCTTTCTTATTTTCTTGCGCTCGCAGTGTCGGCGTTGTCCTGGAACGCTCTACGGGACTGACCCACCCGGCTCCGGGGCGAGTCTGGAGCCTGAGATGGAGCCTGGGCTGGAGCCACTGGAGCCTCGGCTGGAGTCGTGGCCTGATTGACATAGCAGTGTGTCCAGGAGACGGGCCGGCGGGCCCCACAGCGCCCCCAGGACGGCCCGCGCACCCCATCCCCCCATTTTCATCCGTCGGTTTTCGGAGGCAGCCCCGCCTACCGTCGGGATGCTGTCTCAGTCCGACGACATTTTCCGGACGCGGATGCCGGCCACAAGCAGACGCCTCGCCCCTCCCTTGTGTCTGCTGCTCCCAGTTGTGCGCATTCACACTCCTGACCGAACCGAACCGATATCTGAGAGTCGCTAACCCAATTCGCGAGAGCGAAGTGCGCGCGGGTGCCGGGGGCCCTGGTGGGGGCTGGCGGGGGTTGGAGGGGGCTGGCGGGGGCTGGAGGGGGCTGGCGGGGGCTGGCGGGGCCCCACTGACCCAAACCTCCCCGCCCGGCCCCACCCGGAGAGCCGGGTGGGCGTTGTAACGTGGCTGCGGGCACAGGAGTGCGCACTCGGTTCGTACGGCCGCCGTCCAGGCCGCCACACACAGCGGGGTATGGAAGGCTTGGGACGGGGTGTCCCCGCAGTGAAAAGTGTGGGCGTCCGACCGGTTTCCGTATGGGTTTACGTCGGTTTTCGTACGCGGCCTTGGCGTGCGGCAGAGGAGATGGGAATGCAAGTGGGCGCGGTGGCGGCGGTGCGGAGCGGTGCACCGTCCCCCAGGGAATAGCAATGCGGTGGTCATTTCCTTTCTATCTTCCTCACCACGCCCGTGGCCCCCGTGTCTCTCTCCCGCTGCCTCTCTTACACCTGCCAGCGCCGCACCTGCTCCTCCGCGCGCCTTCTTGGCTCGTTGACACATCACACCGCTGTCGCGTCGAATAAGGGGAAGGGGGGCGGCAAACAGAAGTAGGTCAAGGTCACGCGGGCAAATTTTATAATCCAAATTTTATAAAGAGAGAGAGAGAGAGAGAGAGAGAGAGAGAGAGAGAGAGAGAGAGAGAGAGAGAGAGAGAGAGAGAGAGAGAGGGGGGGGATAGACGGAGATGAAAACTCAGTGGTGAGAAGGGGAGCTCTAGAGAGATGACGTTCTGAAGACGCAAGGCTGGAAACGCGAGGGCGCTCTCTCTCTCTCTCTCTCTCTCTCTCTCTCTCTCTCTCTCTCTCTCTCTCTCTCTCTCTCTCTCTCTCTCTCTCTCTTCCCTCCTGTAAATGAGCGACCGCAGTGGCCGCGCTGAGACTGCGGGGACGCCGTGACAGGTGGAGTGGCTCAGAAAGGGTTGAAGAGCGTGTCCTTGGGGGTAGGTGGTTAGGGGTCGTGCGGAATGCTAGGGATGGAAGAATGACAGTGTTGGCGGGGCCGTGCTGCGCTGTGCGCTCGGCTTCCCGGGCCCACCGCGAGAACAGCAGGGCTAGATGCCTGGCATACGATACGAAGCTCGCGTGGACGATTTTCGTCCTCTTCAAAGTGCGTGAATACGAGTCGTTCGCATATGAAAACTCGGCCATGCGCTTGTGTGGGCATGTAGTGTTTTGACCGTGCATAGCACGGAGGGATCTCTTTTTTTCTGTCTCGCTAACGGTTCGTGCGCGTTGGGGTGAAGCGCAGACACGTATATAAAACTTGCGGGCCTGGCGGCTAGACCTGGCTAGACCAGCACCAGCCGTGACCATGACGGCGCCTTGTGGACAGCCGCCCCCACCGCCGCGGGCCATCCGGCTGTACCATCACTACTTGTCGAACTTGTTCCGAACACCTAAGACGAGCCTAGTCGGTGGCGAAGTTTGCACGTCGTGTCCACGGTCTCCTCTCGGAAGCCGTCACACACACACACACACACACACACACACACACACACACAACACACACACACAAGTCCTGCGTGACCCTGCGCGGGGAGCGTTTCGGCTCGTATTTTGTAAAACATTTGGGCTTTAAGACAGCCATGTCGGTACTTGGTTCAGGTTTATGACATCTGTGTTGAAGCACACGACGGGTTGGCTTATCGACGTCTGCGAGTGTACTGGAGGCATGCTGGAGGCATGCTGGAGGCCGGTCTGTGCGGTGCGGCGGTCCCAACAGTTCCATTCCGTAGGGGCGCCCAATAAAAAGGAAAAGAATCAAAAGTACGTCCTCTGAAGAAAACAACAGGCTGCGTGTGCCCGCCGCGCTGAGTAACTGTAACGCCCCGCCCGCCATTTCTCTCACCCGCCCACCCTTTTCTTATGCACCACGCAGTGCCAAGTTTGGCATCTTTTTTGCGCGGGTTGTCACACCAGTCGCTCGGCCGACATGTGGACGCCATGTGACGCTCGGCGGACGCACGGCGCGCCGCATCCTCCCAGCCAATTCTTTTATTACGTTCTGGCGTGTAACTTTAGTTTATCGAACACCTGCGCTCCTCTGTTGTGACTCGAGATTTAATTTCGACGGCCGAAGCAGCTTCTTTTTATTCTCTTTAGTTTTAATTTTTTTTTCCCTGTCCCCCCCGCCCCGACTTGGTGGTGTTCTATGCCCTACTTCGTGACGCATGCCCGTCCTGTCCTTGTCTCGCACGCTCTTGCTTGCGCCGCCGTCTTTATCGCACTATCCACGGCATATTGGATCGTGCTTATGGACGCGTTCCCGTATCCTGTCCCCCCATCTTCTGTCTGCTCCCTTATTATGCCTACCGATGCCCCCGCTAGAACTCACCCGCCCGTGTCGTGAGCAGCACAAGTCGGCCAATTTGTCTCATTTTTACTCGTTCTTTGCTTCCTCCACTTCTACTATGACGTAGAAGCAAAAAAAGAACGAGTATTGCGCTCGCCCTGTCCGTTAAGACCCCGATTCATCTCGAAAACTGAGTAACGGAGGGATCCTATTTTGGGAGCGTTTTGGTTGGGCGTTGATCTATTTTCAAAAATGACATATTAGATTTCTGAAAAACAAAAAACAAAAATACTCGTATGTAGAGACCGCAGATCGGTGGAAGTTTGTCTTGGGACCATCCGTCGCCCGCAGTCAACAATCACTTTTCGCGTACTCTGCAGGGCTTGGAGTAATAGATCATAGTGGCTAAGTCCAGTTAAGATGTGATAAAAATGCAGACTTCAAAAAAAAAAAACAAATAGTGACTGTGCAAAAGTTGTTTGTAAATATGAGAACCAAAAACATAAAATGCTGAAAAAAAGCAACCTTCTTTTCCTTCAAAACTCAAAGAACAAGTCTGTCCTAGAACGCTAAAGCGTTCTCCGTGCCTGTCTTGTTATTAAACATTTTTCACGCGATTCGATACAATTTTATTTTTTTGCCCTACCCCATGACGGCCAGTGGGCCGCACTTTGGCATGTTTTCCCTCAAGCTTTCCCCTGTTAAAACCGCGCACAGAAAGCAATTTTCCGACAGGTGGGGCGTTGCGGCGGCGGCGGCGGCGTCGAGTGAGGGATTTGGCCGCCCCGACCCGCCCGATCCCGAATCGATTCGAGACAGTCTGTACACCCTTCCGGCAGGCGGCGCAGCGCGGCGCACGCGCGGAATAAGGGCGAGCCTAAATGATGAGTTGCCGCACAACGGATTTTCCTGCGCTCCCGGGAGGAGCTTTCGCCACAAAGGCGGCGGTGGCTGTGGCGCGTGGCGCGGCGTGGCGGTAATGCGCGTAGCAACTCATCTTACTCAGGGCATTCCGTGCAGCATCGCAAAATGTCTGTTTCTTCGGAAAGTGCGGTGTGCTCCCTTGCCACGCAGTGTTGCCTACGCCCTGGCTTCTTGTTCTGCCCCCCTTCCCCTTCTATCTCTCTCTCTCTCTCTCTCTCTCTCTCTCTCTCTCTCTCTCTCTCTCTCTCTCTCTCTCTCTCTCTCTCTCTCTCTCTCTCTCTCTCTCTCTCTCTCTCTCTCTCTCTCTCTCTCTCTCTCTCTCTCTCTCTCTCTCTCTCTCTCTCTCTCTCTCTCTCTCTCTCTCTGCACCACCAGAAGCCCATGGCGTCAGAGTCTTCACCAGCGCAAGCAACAAATGTAAAGAATGAAAGCCTAACTCCCCCCCCCCCCCTTACCATACCCTCTTTACCCAGCAGTGCACACATCTCAATGGCCAGGTACGCGTGGAGGACTCCAGTATGCGGGGATCCTCTGCAAACACGTCCCGTTAAGAGGGCCTCGGTGCGTTATGCCCCCACCCCTCCCTCCGCCCCCCGGTTTGGACAAGGAAATGATTTGTCCGAGGAGGGATGTGTTGCTAACTACACCGCGGCACCGCAGCCCTTTGGGAGAGCCACCAAGCGACTGCAGTATTCCGCGAACGCCATTTCATGTTTGACCACTGGCAGAGGTGGGCGGCTCGTTCTTCTTTTACCTTTCCGCCATCCATTCTCCTTTCTTTTTGTTTTACTCCCTTATGTTTTTTTGCTTTGCTGCCCGCTTCGCAAATCGCTCGCCCCCTCTCTCTCCCTTTCTCTCTTTCTCTTGCCAGCCCACCCACCCTCCCTCTCTCTCTCTCTCTCTCTCTCTCTCTCTCTCTCTCTCTCTCTCTCTCTCTCTCTCTCTCTCTCTCTCTCTCTCTCTCTCTCTCTCTCTCTCTCTCTCTCTCTCTCTCCTGACTTTTTCGCAGCTCATGAACGTGATAAAGGGGGCGTGATTGCTTTCCGCACCGACCTGAGTGATTTATGCGGTCTGTTTCTTCGTGGGGAAGAGATTATTTACATTTCTCTTTTCTTTCTCCCAGCGCCGCCCCGGCCGCCCCCCTCTCTCTCCCTCGGTTTGACCACGAGTTCCACTCCCCCACTCTCTCTCTCTCTCTCTCTCTCTCTCTCTCTCTCTCTCTCTCTCTCTCTCTCTCTCTCTCTCTCTCCCTCCCTCTCTCTCTCTCCTGCTTATCTTCTCCTCGAACCTGTCACGACGAACTCGCATCGTCGTCCTGTGTCCTTGGGATGTTAGAGGAGCAGCGGCTGGCGGTGAGTACCGCGTCACCGCGCAGGAGGGACCAAGTTGGGGTGGCAAAGGGGTTTCTGGAGAGGGAGGGGGGGAGACTACTGCTATAAAGCCTTGGCGTGTTGAGACTCCTGCTCCCTGTGTGTGTGTGTGTGTGTGTGTGTGTGTGTGTGTGTGTGGTATTGCCAGCCGTGTCAGGGGTCGGAGAGGAGGGAGGGGGTATAAAGGAGGTGCGGCACGCCCAAATCGCGTCACTGTTAATTGCGCTCCTGGCGCGTGGATCCCGTTGCCCCCCCCCCCCGGACCCCCTCCCCCCTCCCTTTCCGTAGGCCTACTCACTTATAAGTGTATAATGCAGGTCATAAAAATGAAAAGGCGTCACCGACTTGGCCGCTGGGGTCAGAACCGAAGTAGCTATAGCTTTCCCATGCCGTGTTTCCAATCGTCCAGGAAACACGCGTCAGTATTATTCGATCTCTCTCAAAGTCACTGGAGGTCTCGGAGCCTTTCTCGCTGTCTGTTTCTCGCCTCTGTGACGAAATGGATTCCCCTTCTTTTGTGTCGATCTCTCCGAACTCCCCCTCCCTCTCCCCCTCCCCGCAGCAAACCGACTGAACCGTCCGTAACGAAGACACCCCCTCCCCCTCCCCCGCCCGCGCTCGCTTTAAAATTTACAAGCCAAATGTTTCATCGCGTCCTTTTTATTTTCCCTTTCCGTCTCACCGTCGTCTCTTGTCACTTAAAAGACGCGGCGGCGGGGGAGCGAAACGAAATAATGCAGACGGCGCGGCGCAGTGCGTCGGCCAGCCGAGGCGGAGCTGGCCGGGGTGCGGAGCGGGGGGGGGGGGGGTGCTGATCCGGTCCGGCCCACTGCCGCGCCCGCAAGGACCAGGCCAAGGGTAGGCAGCCCGCCACGGCTGTCCGCGGCACGGCACGGGACGGGCGCCCACCCAAGGAAAACTCTACACAAGCGGTGGCAAAAAAAAAAATCAAATTAAATCAGGTTCAGAAAAATATCAAAAAAGTCAAGTCAAAAGTCAAGTCAAGGCTGAAATTCGTTAGAGCATTTTCTGCATTTTCACTGAACCGCGTTTTCTTTTTTGTATGTTTCGTTTCCCCAGCAGAACTATTTCGTTTTGGCGCAGCCAATAGGTGGTGTGACGTGGTTGGAGTCGCACGGTGTCCACTGGGACGCCTGCAGACGAGCGGGCGTCGGCAGTGCGGTCACCGAGTCACCAGCGTCCCCGCGGGGCCCGTGGGGCAACGGTACCCCGCCCCGTTGTGTTTGGCCACGGGGATGAATAAGGAGCCGCACTCCGGTACCTTTGCCTGAGCCCCCCCCCCCCCCCCCCCCCTCTCCCCCGGAGCGCCTGCAATAGTATCGACTCTTGACCCGCATTTTAATTATGCCGTCCAGAATATAATCAGGTACTTTGGTGTGCGAGCGTCCTGGCCGGCGGGGCGGGGGATCCGTGAGGGCCGCCGACCCGGAAAGGCTGGACGAAAAGAGGCGCGGGGAAGGAGAGAACTTGGGGAGATCCCATTGAGATCCCTCTTCCCGTCGAAAACCTTGTCCTCAGAGAAACTAGAGGTTTCTTTTTGAGTGGGGAGAAAAACACACAGCTCTGTAGGAAGACCACGCCTCGAAAACGATATCGTACTCTGTGTGGTGTAGCTGCTCGGTAGGTGCGGCGCTGTGCGTGGCCAACGCGGGCCGGAACGCGGAGCACGCCGCTGCCGCCGCCGCCGCTGCCGCCGCCGCCGCTGCCGCCGCCGCCGCTGCCGCCGCCGCCGCTGCCGCCGCCGCCGCTGCCGCCGCCGCCGCTGCCGCCGCCGCCGCCGCCGCCGCCGCCGCCAAGGAGGCGGACGGAAGGCAGTACGAATGCGCCGCCAGCGCCGTGTCGCGTAATGAAAATTTAATGCAGCCCCGCGAAATATTATCGCGGTGCATGATGAGTCGTAATAAAACGCGGTGTAATGAGTGCCCGGGCTATCAGCGGCACGCTGGGGGTGGCGGGGCGGGGAGGGCCAGCGCGCGCCTCCGCGGCCCCCCAGCGGCACGATCAATTAAAGGGCGGCGGGGGCGAGGAAAAGGACGGGGGGAAAAAAAAAGTGTTTTATGATCTCGCCAAGAATTATACCCGGCCTCGTATCACAACGACGACGTCGGCAGTGTCGGAGCGACGGCTACCTCTCTGCGGCAGAGTGGCGGCAGCGGCGGGGCGGCAGTGGCGGGGTGGCCAGCGCAGCGGATATTATACCGCTCTCCCCGATATCGACTCGGCAGCGGAGCGGGTAGGTTCGGTGAAGCCCCTAAGAGGGAGCGGATCGGTGCTGTCGGGGCGGGTCAGGGCGGCCCGTGGGACAGAGCCCGCAGAGCCCGCCGCCACAGAGTCGCCGCCTCGATTGCGATTCACGCCCCCCAGCCTCCTTGTCCCCCTGCTGTTTGCTCGCTGTTCGGCGCGCTGCCCGGCTGACGCTCCGCGCGGCCATCTGGAATCGAATAGCGCCAACCTTTCGGCCGCACGGACGCTGACAAACCTATCAAACACGCACTGGCAAATTTAATTTATGAAAAAAAAAACATCGTAAATTTACGAACAGTTAGTAATACAAATCTTGCCATTATTAAGTCAGAAGATTCTAAAACATTTTCGATTTTTTTTTTCGAAAATTTAAAAACCGAGTTTCACATGCAGAACGTTGTTCCCTCGAACAGTAGGGCAATCTCATACAATGTAAGGACTTGCTGTTTTCAAATTGTCACCCATCAGTTTGTGGGGATCCCAAACAGCAGTTCGTGAGCTGCAAATTTTCCTGTCCTTTTTTCGTGAACTTTTCCCAAAGAACTATTTACACTGCAAGGAGTCCTGTCCGCGCGACACGGCCCTGCGAATGAGTCGCGTGTCATCAGTAATTCAAGAGCACGCCGCCTCGGCCCGCAGATGCCGCAGATCCGCTGCGGACGCCGATCCATCACCAATGAGCAGCCGGAGCCCGGAGCCCCATCTAGAGCCCCGCCGTGGGCCCCGCAGACCTCCTCCATCTCTTTCGCTTTTCCTTCGGTTCTTCGTCTTCTTTTGTGACGGATGAGAGGCCGGGGATGGAGACCACCGCGCGAATAAACATTGGGGGTGTCAGTCGCGATCCGCTCGCGGCCCGACTTCCGTCTTGTGCTGCGCCCCGCGGACCTGTTGAGCCGGGCCGGGCCGCGGCGCTGACTGTCTCTCCGCCCGTGCAATATGAATGCTGGTCCCGTTGGGCCTGGGGTGTAATCACGTCGAAGAAATATACAGGGCCGATTTATCCGCTAAATCGAATAAATACGGTGGGATGAGACATGGGGCTGTTCCCAGAGTCGGCTCGTAATGGACTCCATGATTTGCAGAATACAGACGTGAAACGTCTTCCGAGATAATCAATGCGCGAATCGCGTGAGGACAATTGCCTACGGTCCCGGGCAGGGACTCGACTATCCACTCATGTTATTAAACTTGAATAGTGCATAGTGCCGGTGCCTGTTCGTCTGTCCATGTTCGCCGTGTTGCCTCTGCCAACCGTACGCTCGGAAATGCCCGACGCGCTATGCACGGGGCTTCTAACGGCGACAGGTAGACAGCGTCGGCAACAAGAAGGAGCAAAAGCAAAACGAGCAAACGGCTAGGGACGAGTCGGGCGGCGCGCGCGGCTAAGACGTTGACGAGCGCAAACCGCCCGTAAAGTTTTTGGACGGCGTTCTCGACTCTCTCGCAGCGAGTACCTCGGATTTAAAAGGGAGTCGAGACTTCCTTACTGCGACCGCGAGGGGATTAAGGCGTTAATGAAAAGTGAGACATCGTCTCGCGTTTCGCTCTCAGCCCTCCCTCTTCCGGCCGGCGGCAAAGCCAGTCGGGCGGGATTGGAGGCAGAGTGTGCTGAAATGTTGAGCACAGTTTGCAATGAGGTGCAGCGATGGCAGCGCTGATGGACGCTCAGCGTCTCATAGCTTGTGGCGACACAGCTGGTTCTTGCTGCTACTTTGTCTATACGGACACCAGTGGGAAGGGGGAATGTATTCTCGAATTATCCGACCGTGTGTCCTACAGGATGTAGTTTAATTAACCCCGACCCCTCTTTCGGTTTCATTTCTTTCACCCTCCCCTACGCCTCTGCCTTCTCTACATATTAGCAACGTTTTTAAAATTCGTGTATATATTTTTGCAATTGCTCTTGGCCCCGCCGAGCAATAAACTCTCATCTCCTCTTCCTGTCTCCCCTAATCGGACTAAGCTAGATCCTGATCCATTTTATGAGAGTTCGTCTTGCGGAACGACGGGTATATCGGAAGGCGGCGCCCCATGTAATGGTGGCGCTGCTGCATCGGATGATGACGCTGAGTCGCTTTGTGCTTACAGCAATCATTCCTGTTTGCAGGTACGTGTGCGCTGCGGCGAGGCCCCTTGGATCGGACGTGAGCGAGTCGTGGAATGGTACGAGCGGGCGAGGCGACGAGGACTGCAGTCGAGCACAAGACCCAACTCTGCCGCGTGGAAGGGTCCTGCCGGCATAAAAGTCGACCGCTCTTTCACCCTCGGAGCGGGAAATGCGTTTCCCGTGTATGTCCGAGCGGGCTGGGGCCGGGGCTGGAGCTGGGGCCGTGGCCATCGCAGGTGCGGCTGGGGCCCTGCGGCCTGCGGTGCCCTGCGGTCCCCCGGTACGTGCCGGTGTACCGGAGTCGGTCCCCGCCTCATGCTTTCGGTCATGTACTTCGTTTGCAGGCGGATTGCAGCGCAGGGACAGCAGCTTGCGCGGCAACGGCACGCGGGAATGTAATTTGCGAAACGCAGCAAGGGGGAGGAAGGAACAGGAAAGTTGTTGGTAGGAATCATGCCGGCGTCTGGAGACGGGCTGACACCGGCGTGAGACGGAAGGCAAGGTGGTCTCGTTAGCGGGGACATAGTCGGTCACAGTGCATGTCGGCGTAACGAGGCGCGGCAAAGGGAAGGCAGGGGCCGGCAGGGCGGAGGGCGGCAGGGCGGCGGGGCCACACAAACACTAAACACCCCTCAGAGAGAGCGGGGGCCATCAGCGTCACCGGCCGATAACCTTTGACCTCTCCATCCATCAGGGTGAAGAAATACTACTTGCATTAAACTGATGGTCCTGCCTGGGTCGGTTTTATTATTAATCTGTCTACAAGTTTTATGGTACACGGAGGAAAAAAATTAGTGGCCGCAACGAATTTTTAAGTTGAATTTCAGACGAGCAGTAAATGTTTGTACGGGGAATTAAAAGTTTGTTGGGGGAACTAAATTTTAGTTGCATCAACGTTACGTTAGCTGCTTGAACAAAGAGGTTTGTTTCGGGGCTTAAACATTTTTTTCTGCTTTTTTCTCCTTCAGCGATGTTAGGGTTTACGCCTTGCGGTGGTTCCTTACCTGTCTCCTCTATTTTTCCTTTCGTCGCGGGCAGGGACTGTAGGGGCTCTCGATAGCAATCAAGGAAGGCACAGTTCTCCTCTCTTTTCTATTTTAATTCGGGACCTTCCTCTTTCCTTTGCCACACGCACGTGGCGCCTTAACCTAGCGTCCCTACTTTCTAACCTACCCTAATCTAACTTAATTATACCCAACCCTAGTGGCAGCACCCTAGTCATGACCTGGCTGACTCACCCTTTCCTGGCATTCCGATGGTATCGTCTATACTCGGGTTCTTCTTGTCGCACTGTCCTCAGGCACTTTCACTTTTTCTCGCAGTCAAGCCCAGCACACCCTGTCTCCAAAACCACACCTTTTCAACTCCCCTACCTCCACGTCGCCCACGCGTCACCTTGCTGTTTTTTCATACTGATCTAGCCTCGCGGCCGTGTCCAGGGTGTGCTGCGCCCTAGCGTCCAGACGAGGCACTCCTCCCAGCTGGCCGGACGCGTCATTGTCACTTGACACCCCCAGTCAGCCGGGAGCGCTACCAGGCCCGTCTGGCCCGCTAACATCCCCTACCTAACTTTTTGATCAACGTCCCCGTTGATCGGTGCCACCACTAGGCTTAGCTAAAACTAGTCTACATAGCAAGCAAGATTATTTTTTAAAAAAATAAAGAAAATAAGAAAAGAAACAAAAAAATGAAAATATCATATTAAGTATAATATCCAACTCATTTAGAGCGAAGAAATCCTTTAAAAAAAATTAAAAAAAATAAACAAACCCACATTTCATAAAACCTATGATTGCAATTCCAAAACATAGCACAAACATAAGTTACCTGAAAAAAAAAAAAAAGGCAACAACGAAAACACGAAAACAGAGTTGTGCACTCAAGGAAATGTCCTTTTTTTTTTTTCTTTTTTCACTTGAGTTCGTGCCAGTTGAGGTACTGGCTGCCAGTGCTGTGGCGCGGCTCTAGCGCCCTGGGCACCGGCGGCGGGCGTCGCACCGGCTCGCCCATGTCAGTACCCCTGGACAGGTACTTCCTCTCTGGCAGCTCGCGCCCGGCCTCCGTGTCGTCGCGGTGCGGTCGCCGTCCGTGTCGGTGCTGTGGCACTAGGCGGCGCCTCGCGCACCACCTCTTGCCCATCGCAGACAGGGCTGCGATCGCCGATCCCGCGATGGCTCCCACGACTGCGGCGATGGTCTCGACGAGCCACGGGGGCATGAAGTCCTCGGCGTCGACCGTCACCTCGCTTTCCTCGTGGATTTTTAGCTCGGATTCCGCCACTGGAATTTCCCTGTCCCCTGCCAGGACGGAAAAGCGTGGTGCAGCGCGGCTCGTCCATTGAACCGGCACCGTCCTGTAGATTTGCAAGTTTGCGTCCTGGTAGACGTCACAAATTATCCTCGCTGCCACCAGTGTCATGTGACCATATGTTATTTCACATGCGCATGGAAGTGTCACAAGGTCCGCACCCGCGTTGATGTCTGTAAGTGCCAGTGGCCTCTGGTCCGGGCATCTTATTTCCAATGGAAACTGGTCATCCGTGACAACCCAAAATTTCGATTCACTTGACTGTGTCACGACAGGCGACGTACTACGCACACACTTCGGCTCGCATAACGCGTCCGTCATGTGGACGTTCGGGAACAGCGGTAGGAGGCAGGGGTCCAACTCGGATGGGTTGCTGTCGCGTGGCAGCGCACAGAAAAAATCGTCCATTTTGCAATAGTTTGGGGGCAGGAAGTATGGCCTGTCCCCTATCACCGCCACTTGCATCGGCTGTGACATAAAGTAGCACGTCACGTCCCGGATCTTGTACGGGGCCGGATGTAGATTGAAGAGTTGTGGGACGTCACCCCCACGCATGATTGGCACCCGGAATTGGACCAGAAATTTATCGTCGGTCGCCGCGCACGTTGCCCCCTTCACGCTGTAATACGCGCTCGCATTCGATGGTGGGATCACAAGTTGGGCCCCGGCTTGGACGATTTTCCTTGCAGCTTCTTCGATGGCCGATTTCATATGGAGCAATTTGACTAGTCTCGGTGAGACGTATCCTAGCTGGCATTTTTCTAGTGCCTGGTCGAGAGTGTTTAATTTGAGAACCGCTGACAGCATTCGGTTTACGTTATTCCATTTTTCGTCAAATTGCATCTGTAGCCCTTCTTGTGCCTTGCCCCAGGCTCGTTTTTGGGTTATTTGTTGGTAGATGTTTGCAAGTTGTTGGGGCAGGTTTGCTGACGTCTGGGCTATATCTGCGTCGTATTTTACCACCGCTTGGCTGGGCTCTGTCTGCTGTGTTCCGGATTTGAAGAGTTGGATGAGCTTCGGGAAGTACTGTATCAGGGCGGGAACAGCGACAGCCGCTATGCTGAACAGACCTCTTTTTTTCGGGCGTGGCGCTTGACACGGGCCACCGTCGCTCCACCGTCCACGGCCTGTTCGAGTGCGTTCGTCAGTGCTGATAGGTGAGCTTCCCAGTCACAGAGCTGGTCGTTCTTGCACGGCCCCTCTTCCGGAACCAGCGGCACCTTGTACTGGAACGTTATGAGCAGATGGTCCTCGTACGGGATTTGGGGCAGCCTTGTCACTATGGCCCCCGCCGACAGGATCAGGCTCGGCTCCAACTCTGTGTGCCGAAGTCTTGTGGTACCAGCTGCCAGTTGGGTGGCACACAGTACGAGCGCTGCGACCAGCCCTCGCGGGAATGCTGCAAGGGGAAAAGGTTGTCAGACAAACCAAGACAAGATGCTGCCTTACAAAACTATTTAAAAACCTACTCTAATGCTATCTAACGCTCTGGGCACAGGGAGGTCTCAGCAACTCGGCTCGCCGTACCCAAAGACTTGTACCTTTTTTTTTTTTGAGAGAGAAAAAAAAATTATTTCCTACCAGTTTCTATTTACATAATCCCCAATAGTAATTTCCCTAGTACTTAAAAATACAACTTATGTTATCTCCTATGAAACATCTACTTATCCTTCCTGTATTGCGCAATACTTTTCCTACTTTCCGTCCTCCTTCTCTTTCCTTTTTTTCTTCCTCTGTTTTCTGATTACTCGCCATTCCCTTTTCCCTGATCACCTGCTTTATCTCGTATTTCCTTCTTATTCTCCATCGAAACCATTTCCATTCCTCTTTTCTTCTCCGCTCTCATTCCGAGACGGGCCCCGTCCTTAAGGACGGTCCCATCGTGCTCCGTGCACCGATAACCCACTGACTGCGCGTTCTCTCGCGGAGGCTGGCTGCATTCCGCACGCGTCAGCATGTCTTCCGCGCCGGTCCACGGCCCTGCGTGCGTCGCGGACTTCAGTCTGCCCGCGTCTCGCACCTCGAGTGTACGTCTGCGCTTGTCCTCGTCGTAGCGCGCTCTTCTTATTCAAAAAAATTTTTCAGTGCTTTTCCAAAATGCCGTTTAATTAGGGTGCACAGTGGGCTGAGCTCCGCGCCCCCTGCGCCCCTCCTCCCGGTCCGGCCTGTTCTCGCGCTCCGCCGCGGTGTGCCGAGTCCCAGCGCGTCGCGTGCGCGCAGAACGCGTCACCGCAACTGCTTCCTGGCAGATTTTTTTTCTGTGATTTTCTTTTCTTGAAGTGATACTCCAGTGTTAGTGACAGTGAAAGGACTGTTTTTTTTTTTTTTTTTTCGGTGAAAATTCAAGATACTCTCTGGCTATTTTTGAGAAGTGGACGCCGCGCGTCAAAATGGCCGCCATGCGTATTCGTCGATTTTCCTCATTGCTCGCGAGTATTCGGTCCGGGTCAAAATTCTCGTGGGGCCGTGATATTAAATTCTGGCCCCATGGATTCTGATCCGGGCCGCGACATGCTAAAAGTGACCGCACCGCCACAGGACTCCTCTTTCGACGCCGCTCCACTCCGAATGGCCCCTGTAGGGAAAAGTGAGCAGCGGACTGATCAGTTTTTCCCTTGGATATTAATGACTGACTCGGCTGTTGTTCTCTTTCTTGACTCTCGGGTTACGTTCTTTCGTCACTTCGGAGCGTTCAGGAGTTTCTATTAAAATCGGAGGTAACTGTGTGTCTCAAGGGGAGGGGAGGGACTCCTCTTGTAAATTTTTCATACTATCTCCGCCATCTTGGCTTCTAGACGCTATCGCCTATTATTATACCTAACTTAAAGTAACTAGAGTTCCTTCTCACATCCTGGCTTTTCTGCTCCTCGCACCTCCTTCCTCACGTCCATTCCAATTAAAAGAATTTTGTTATTGAAGTAACCCGCACGGTTCCTTCGTGGCCCTTGGCCCGTCGGCCCTAAAGTTATGCTCAGACTCTTCTCTCGGACCTACAACTAAATCTTATAACTAAGGCGATAGGTACGATAGTTTTTAATTTTTCCTTTTTGAGTTAGGCAAGTTTTCTAAAGAAATTTCAAAAGAATTTTTTTTTTTTTTTTTTTTTTTCGGCAAAGCTACTGGGTTTCTCTTTTTCTCACGCTAAGTTTTTATTACGTTCCACAAAAGGTTTTATTTGTGAGACGTGGACTCGGACTAATCTTTTACTCCGCCCTTCAAGTGGACGCACGGTGTACGTAACCTCACTATCTCTGCTCATTATCCTTCCTTTTCTAAATTTCTGTTGAAGCTTTTCCGGAAAACCAAATTTGCTTCTCGGCTTCACTTCGTAATAAATTTCCTCATTTTCTTCATATTTTTCATCCTTCCTATTCCTGTCAAACATTTTCTTCTGTTCGGCTTGTAATTTTTCTTTCCTTTTGTTTATCCCATCTCTGTCTTCCAACCTTTTTTCACAGAATTTTCTCAACTTCCCTTCATCATCTTCCGACTCCTCATCTTCGTCCTTTTCCAAGGGCACTCCTGGCGCCTCCTTTCTTACTCCGTAAATTAATTCTAATGGAGAAAATCCATGTTTTAGTACACTAGCGTTTACTGCATTAAGTGTGAACGGCAGATGCTCGTCCCACTGCGTTAAATCATTATTACAATACATCCTTATACTATGGTTAACTTTCTTTATGGCTGCCTCAGCCGCTCCATTACAGAAATGGACATCAGGGGGGATTACATTTAATTGCTTAACCCCGAGTTTATTTACAAAATTTTTGAATTCAGGGCACGTAAAGTGTGAACCTGAGTCACAAATTAGCACCTCTGGTATCGCAATGAAGGGAATGATCTGCTTCAAAGCTCTCACTGCATCAACAGCTCTACACCTCTTTGTTGGAATGGCATAGATGAAGCTACTAAACAGGTCTATTAAAACAAGAGCGTACTTGTTGCCCTTTTTTGACTTTACATATTCAACAAAATCTATTCCCATTTTCTTGAACGGTTCTGCTGATTTAATAGGCTGCATCAAGCCTGCCTTCTTGAGCTTTGGCTTATACTTCGCGCAGAGCACACAAGAGGCCACATAGTTTCTTGTGTCTGTTTCCATTGATTGCCAGAAGTAACTATTCCTCATAAGTGCGAGTGTTTTCTGAACGCCATAGTGATTTCCCCAAATTGAATCATGGCACATTTTAAGAACTTCTCCCCTAAGTGACCTTGGGACCATTATTTGAAGACGGCATACCTCCGCTCCCTCTGCTGCAGCCGCTGCTGTTTGTCGGGTCATTTTCGGTGGAAATGCCCTATACAGTAGGCCATCCTTCAATTTGTAGCCCATTTTCTCCCGTCCGTTTTGAAGCGTTGTTATGACGGGGTTAAGGGAGGCGTCTAGTGCTTGTTCCTTCTTCAACAATGCTTCCCACTCTGCTGCAGAGTGTTTGGGTAGGTGTCTCGGCTCAAAATCTGCCACTCTCTTGCGTTCTTCCTGTTCGTCTTTCTTTTTCATCCCCCGGGTGACCGCAAAAGTGGGTGCGATCTTGTTCTGGGTTTCTTTTGATTCTGTATCGTCTCGTTGTGGTCTTCCTTTATTCACCATGTACTTCTCAATTATATCATTTCCCAGGATGAAGTCGGTGTCGATCTCAGCTAGCAGAAAAGGATGTTCTTCTCTCTTTCCAGGTATCAGCTCAAACGCTGGATGGAACAAGCCATTAATTGGTATTAATTTGTTAGGTTTTACCTCAATATTCCCTGTCATTGTGCTCACATATGTTTCTTTTCCCAGCAGATTCGTATTGAATATTGACCATGGGGCGAGTATGTCGAATATTCCTCTCCTTTCCACCCCCTCAATTTTTATGCTGAATGGTACTATTGTCTCTACGGTATGGGAAATTTTTAACGGTTTCTGCCAATCAATTTTTAACATTTCCTCCAGATCTGCGGGAGCAAAGCAGCAACTGCAGACATTGATCACACCCATTTCTTTCCTGCACTTGTTTCTTCTCTTAATCTTCTTTCTTCTAGGTACTGTGATGTGATGGAATCCTCATGTTTTGTGCCCAATAATTCTATTGATTTATGTTCCAGTTTTTTGCAAATAGCAGGGTTCCGTGGTGCTTCGTCTGATAGTTTCCAGGCATCGAACTCTTCATCCTCTGCTTCATATGACGGAATGGGATCCGGATTCCTGCTGTGGAAGTCGGGACAGGCCTGCTCTTTCCCTGGTTTGTATTTTATTTTGTATTTTCCATGGAACTGTGTAAGATACAGCATTACTCTTGCTTGCCTTGATGAGGGATGCGGTAAAGAGTCCAGGTATTGGAGTCCATTACAATCGGAGTGGATTTCAAACCTTTTCACAGCGTGTAATTCCATTCTGAATTTTTGCAGGGCGTAATACAGTGCCAGGAGCTCTGCATCATGCGCCGTCATCTTCCTCTGCGATTTCGGGAACTGTTTGCTGTATATCGAGACTGGGCGGAATTTCTTCGTTTTGGGGCATTTCTGGAGTAACAGCGCACCACAACCATAAACAGGTGACCCGTCTACCGTAACCACAGTCTCTCTGTCTGCATCAAAGTGCATTAAAGCTACATTCTGAATTAGCATCTTATGAACTGTTCTAACAGCATTTATCTGTTCAGGACCCCAGACAAATTTGGTCGCAGGGTCCGAAGCATCTAGCACTGGCTTGCTTATCTTATGGAAGTCTTTGATGAACGGACGGTAATGACTATAATAGCAGAAAATGGCTCTTGCTTGTGCCTTATTCTTGGCAGTGAGTAATTTTTCAAGTTCCCGGAATTTTCGAGGATCGGGGCGGTATTCCTCGCCACTGGTGATATGTCCAAGGAAGGAGATCCGCGGATATCCAAATTTGCACTTCTTCTTGTTTATTCCAAAATTAGCTTCACGAAACTGACTCAAAACTTGCTCCAAATGTTCTGCATGTTGTTTGATTGTCCCCTCAGAGTAGACAATGGTATCGTCCACATAATTTATAGCCACTTTGAACAGAGTTTTTCCTAGAGCCAGTGTTAAGGCAAAACACAAAAATTGACTACTAATGGAAAGTCCTTGGGGAAGAGACCGATATCGAAACAGTTGACCCTTATGTTGAATAGTCAAAATATGCCGGTCTCTCTCGTCAATTTCAAGTTGGTGGAAAGATGACGATAGATCCAGTGTGCTGAAGTGGTTTTTTCCTTTGAGTTGAGCCAAGATGTGGGGAATTTTGGGAGGAGCGTAATTGATGTTGGCTAAGCACTCATTGAGCTTCTTGGCCGACAAAACCAAACGATATTGCATTATACCATTTTTGTCTTTCCCTTTTTCAACCAGGAAGAACGGGATCCTGTAATTCGAGTGAGGAGCCAGCTCGAGTACTTTCTCATCAAGCATCTTCTGGATGACCTCAGACGCTGCCTTATCCTGGACTGGACTTAGGGAGTAATTGTGCTGGTATATCACTCTACTTGGGTCCTTAAGGGTAGACGAACCTTCATTATTGTTGTTGTTCGGAGGGGTTCATTTTCTCTAACAAATACATCTGAGTTTCTCTTCAGCATACCCCTAATTGTCTCCCTCTCCTCCTTTGATAGTTCTGGATTAATATCAAATTCTTCTTCTGCAGGTTCGTCCTCCTGGATGATGCAGATGGGGCCCTGGACGTTTTGAGTCCCATTTCTTCGCAATACCTGGAGCAGTTCTTTGTGGCATTCTTCCTTTGGGGCTCTGACTGGGATGTCATTGCGGAGGAACCCGAACTTCGTACCCGGCGACACCACCACATCTTCGTCCGAGATATTCGTCACCCAGATTCTGTTATCGTCAGGATCAACAAGCATGTCCCATCCCACCAGTTTTCCATCTAAAACTTCCCTGGGTTCAAAGTAACTGGTTCTAGCAGGTGGTATTGGGCTAAATGATACTTTAATTCTTGCATCCTTTCCTTGCAGCACCACAATTTCCTTCTTCGCAATCACTTGGATGGGGCAGTCATGGGAATCTTCTTGCTCTTGAATGCACGCACATATTTTCATGGTTGAGTCTTCTGCTTGTTCAATTCTGCTTAAGACAATAACTCCCTCCGGAGTTGGGATGGTAAACTGATTTCTCAAAAAACAGACGTTTGATTTAAATTTGTCATGGAAATCATTCCCCAAAAGTACAGTTAACGCTGGAGATTTTTGGTTGTGGACCAGCATTGTGTGTTCAAATTTCTGGCCATCTGCCTCACATGTTATTCTGCATTCTCCCATTAGTTGCAATTCTCCATCACTTGCTGACATTAGACTGTACTTACTGGGCAGTAGAGGCATGCCTTGGACCAAGTCGATTGAAATAAGAGACTTACTCGCAGCTGTGTCCACAGTAACTTTCTCTTCTGTTCCATTAATGATCATGGAAACTGAGAAGAGGTTAGAGGTAGAGTTCTTAACTTGTTCCACTTTCATAACCGAATGGATATACTGTACCACTAAATTTTTCTCAGCATCCTCAGTAGTACCATCCTTTTCATTTTGTTTCTCTTCTTCCTGGGTCGCCTCCTTTTTCTGTTCCTTATCTACCTTCCCATTCTCTGGTTTTTCATCTAGTTGGGGCATTTTATTTCCTTCTCGTGGTGGTTTTCCTTCTTCTTTCAGTACGAGTGTGGGGGTTCTTGGAGCAATCCCGCATCCTACTCTCACTTCTTTGTCTCCTGTTTTAACAAGAATGCTTCTAAAGAAATATTCAGCCCAAAGTCTAACTTCTGTCTCTGTGGGGAAAAATTCAGGCGATAATACAAAGTTTTTATAAGTCTGGAATGTTCCAAATCTATTTTGAATAATAGTTCTGTAGCCTCTATTCCAGTTTCTAAGCATCAAAGTCAAAAGTTGCTCTTTGAGGTTTCGTTCAGACCAGATTTTTTCATGCTGTCCTGGGAGAGTAAACACAGTGATTTTTATATTTGAATGCTTAAAAACTGAGGCCAACATGGGTTTAACTGTTAGTTCCCATGATAGCTGATCCAGTCCAGTTGAAATTCGGGGCATAGATATATTTCTGATACCGTGCTCCAAACATAATTTCTTCAGGGATTGCAAGGATTGCCACAGATCTCGCGGATTTGGTTTTTGAAAGTACTGGGGTTT
Source organism: Odontothrips loti (assembly GCA_038380765.1). Taxonomy (NCBI): domain Eukaryota; kingdom Metazoa; phylum Arthropoda; class Insecta; order Thysanoptera; family Thripidae; genus Odontothrips; species Odontothrips loti. Next base: position 12,794,069 of record CM076247.1, read on the forward strand.
TGTTACGAGGTAGAAAATGAATCTCCCACTCTGATGCAACACTGCCACTTCACCTGGTTTCTTTTTCAAGCTTCTCAAATATTCCTGCTTTCCAAAATGGTTTCTGAATAATTTCGCAACTCCCGCTCCCATATGAAAATCTTGTGACACTGCATGTACAAGGTTTAGTGTAGGATTTCTCATCGGGAGTGGACCCACAACCTCGTGAATGAACTCTGATTGTCTGTGCTTCTCTTTTTCGTTCTCCAAAATTTTCAAGAGCTTTGAAGGCCACTGCTCATTGTCCTGTACCCCCGCCCACTTCCTATCTTCACCCGTTGACCTTTCGGTCAACGGGACTTTTAATTTTTGACTGCCTGTTAGGACAGTTGTATTGCAGATGCCAAGTAGAGCCACACAGATAGCACCTCTTCCTCGGCGCTTGCTGAGGATACCCACTTTGCTGAGGCATATTTGAATGGCCCTGCTGCACCCGAGGGGTAGGACCCTGCTGTGCCCCCATTGTTGCCCATCGCTGCTGTGGCATATTAGCCGGTGGCTGCCCCCCTGTTGATACTGCATGGGATTGCCAGGTGCTTGTGGAGGGAATTGCATGTACCCCATCTGACTGTCCTGTTGGTACTGCTGTGGTTGATTATACCCTGGCTGTTGATACCCTCGTCGGTATTGCTGTGGCTGCTGGAAGTACAGCTGGTTGAAACCTCCCCTTCCTCTATTCCCTACTCGACCACCACCGTAGTCCCGATTCCCCCACTCCTTTGCTGATCATTGCTTGACTGCTGTTGTTGCTTCCCATTTTTGTCTTCTGTCCCATTTTTCTTTTGGCCTTCTTGCCACTGTACTATGTTGACCGTTAATTTTTCCAACTGTTTTTCTAAAGCTGCCATCCTCTCTTCATGCACATCCTTCTTTTGGGTTTCTGGTTCAGAGGGCTTGCTCGGATTATCTTTCTTTGAAGACCACTCCTTCAGTAGTTTTTCCATTCTCTTCTCCCTTTTCTTCTCTTCTTCATCTTCATCATCATCATCTGAATTTGAGGGCGAATCAGTGTCGTTTTTTCCAGATACCCCTTTCATTACTCGCATGCATTCTTTTTCATCCGGTGCTTCCCTAATTAACTTCAAAGCTTCAGGGATAACCGTCAAGGGCGTTAGGTCTTCTTTTTCTTTGAGCATTTCCCGGTAAATGGAGACAGGCAATGCATGGATCAATTTTTCCACAATAATCGTATTCAATTCCTTAATTTTATCCTCCGACTCCTCTGTTGCAGTCACTATATCTATCAGTCGAAGAAGATACTTCTGCATCGACTCCGTCTTCTTCTTCTCTGCATTATACAGTTTTTGCCTGGCTGATGATAGTTTGGTAGGGTGGCAATAGAATGTTTTCAGCGCAGCGCAGACGTCTTTATATTTTGCCCTTTTGTCCTGTTGCAGCAAAGATTTCACCAGTTTTGAGGCATCCCCTTTCAGTGCCGCCTGAAAGTGTAACAGTATTTCTGCATCGTCTGTCAACTGGAAGTGTCCCTTGTATACTTCAAACTTTTGAAAAAAATTCCTTAAAACTTTCATCTGCTTCTCCCTTGAAGGTTGGCAGTTTCCTCTCGCCTAACAGTATCGTTGCCATTTTTTCCACAGGTGTGCCCTCGGGCTCTTCAAAAACGTGTGCGAAATAATCAAATGTATCCTCTTCTAAATTTTCAGGATTGGTGTTCCCTGTTGCTGTGATATTTTCCTCTATCTCTACCTGTGATGGAGCCAAAGTTTCCTGTCGTCCTTGCTCTTGCTCCCTCTCTGCTTCCTCTAATTCTGACTTCAGGGACTCTCGATCCGGGACTTGTAGAGAAATTTCTTCATAAAGTATAGAGTTATCTATCTCTGCTTCTTTGTTTTGCAGTCCTCTTGACTCCCCGATCTCTTCTAAAAGTTCGCTCGGAAGTTGCCCCGCGAATGACTCCAAAATAATTAAGACAATTTCGTGATCTTGATATTTCAGTTTTCTGAGAGTTTGAATAAATTTCTTCAGAGGTATCAGTGGGATAGGCGCTGTGTGAGCCGGCACGGCTTGTTTTAAATCGTCCTCATGAGATAGAATTTGGATATAGGCGTCGTTTAAATCCCCTCCCAAACAAAAATAAATCGGTGCCCTATGAGAACGAGTACTCAGCCTTTCTGGGATGTGCAAGATATTTCCCAACAGCTCATTCAGCAGAAATCTTCCTTTTTCCAAAGTCCACTTGTTACAATTTCCCAGAGCCACCCATACACAGTCCCCAACCCCAATGTTGTAAATTTCAGTTTTTAATTTTTGTTGGGCCTTTACCAAATCACTATACTTCACTGTAGGAGAATACGCCATTAATTCCCCTGCGAGCAGTAAACCATTCGGCCCGATGCACCATGTTAGGGTTTACGCCTTGCGGTGGTTCCTTACCTGTCTCCTCTATTTTTCCTTTTGTCGCGGGCAGGGACTGTAGGGGCTCTCGATAGCAATCAAGGAAGGCACAGTTCTCCTCTCTTTTCTATTTTAATTCGGGACCTTCCTCTTTCCTTTGCCACACGCACGTGGCGCCTTAACCTAGCGTCCCTACTTTCTAACCTACCCTAATCTAACTTAATTATACCCAACCCTAGTGGCAGCACCCTAGTCATGACCTGGCTGACTCACCCTTTCCTGGCATTCCGATGGTATCGTCTATACTCGGGTTCTTCTTGTCGCACTGTCCTCAGGCACTTTCACTTTTTCTCGCAGTCAAGCCCAGCACACCCTGTCTCCAAAACCACACCTTTTCAACTCCCCTACCTCCACGTCGCCCACGCGTCACCTTGCTGTTTTTTCATACTGATCTAGCCTCGCGGCCGTGTCCAGGGTGTGCTGCGCCCTAGCGTCCAGACGAGGCACTCCTCCCAGCTGGCCGGACGCGTCATTGTCACTTGACACCCCCAGTCAGCCGGGAGCGCTACCAGGCCCGTCTGGCCCGCTAACAGCGAACCTCTGCGTTGCGTTGGTGCAACTAAAATTCAGTTCCCCCAACAAAATTTCAGTTCACCGAACAAAAATTTACTGAGTGTCTGAAAATCAACTTAAAATTAGTTGCGACCACACATGTTTTTTTCTGGTTGTAGTGCTGCCAGCGCCTCTCCCGCTCCCCGCGCACTGAGCTGCTTTTCGGCGTCCTGCGATGTGTCAATAGTACGGTTGCCACCTCCGATGTGTGTCCCCAGGGTTTCTCCTACCGTAGTGCGCACGTCGCCCGTCCCACCCCACCCCCTGCTCCCCACCGCTCGGGTGTTACCCGCTTGTTGCCGTTCATACCTGCCACCTACCGTCATGACCCCTTTCTTGCATTCCGTGCCTATATGACAGTTCGCATCGCACACTTCTCGCTGTGTGTGTGTGTGTGCGCGCGCGCGCGCGCGTCGAGTGCTGTTGTGGATGAGATGCAGTCAGCGCGGGCGCAGCACGTTTTCAGTTTGCAAGCAACGAAGTCGCACTCGCAATGGATGCGTACACTCCGGCGGTGTGGTCACAACTACGACACAGTCGCCGCTTGCGACACGCTGCCGCGCCAATAGTATTGTTTTTTGTTTTAGTTGTTGTTGTTTCTTTTTGTACCGTAAGAATAAGCGGCTGCCTGAAGCCAGCCGTCTAAAGCCCTCTATAATTCCGTCGGCGTGGTGCCGAGCGCCGCGCGAGAGCTAGCGCACGGTTGTGTCCACTCCACTCCATCCGGCCCTTTGCTGCTCTGTGAATCATTGACAGGGCTCGTGCTGAAGCCTTGTTCGCCAACACCACACCTGTCACGCTCGTTTCCCTGCAGGTGCGTATCTCCTCGTCCCCGCCGATGCCAAACTGTTTACAAAATCCAGCCAGTAGTGTTTGAAAAAGTTCGTATGCGTGGAATAAATCATTTAAAATAAAAATATGGTTGGTCATCTTTGCGTGCCACCAGTAAGGCGGTCCGCAGGGGGGCACACAGTCCCCGGGGCTGGTGTATAGTCTGTGCACGAGTACGTTTTTCCACATTTTTAACTCGAACCGTTTTTGAGACACAGAACCAACTTACTCAGGGTCGAGTGCGGCATCACCGATTATGTTTCGGTGTTGACACACACACACACACGCACACACACTCACACAAAACAGCAGCAGCAGCTAGCCCGCGGCCCGGCCCGCTGCTCTGATATGGAGTGGTCCGCAGGGCCGTGATGCTGTGCAAGGTTCCTTCCTTTCCGGGGCGGAGGGGGGGGGGGAGGTCCTGATAAGGCAGGTGTAAGGGGAATCTGGGGATACGAAAGGGCGGTGCAGTAGCCAGGGCTGGGCGGAGCGGCTGAGGGGAAGGTGGGGGGGGGGGGGGCTGGGCGTGTCTCTCCAGACTCGTCGCGCGCAGTTTTCATTACGGGAACGGCAGCGAAAGGAAGGGGGAAGGGTGGGAGGGGTGGGGGAGGAGGGGGTGCTCACCGCGGCAGCACCGACAACATGCGCTATGGCCTCGGAAGACGGGGCCGGCAGGGGGCGCCACGCAGACAGATCGCCCCTCCCGGTTCCGTCGTGTGCTCTTGCCCTCAATAGATTAATTTGCATGTGCGCAAACCCACTGCTGTCCGGGCGCCCCGCGCTCATTGGACGGGCGGACGGACAAGTTGGCCAAGAAAGGGGTCCGGAGCCCGGAGCTCAGAAGTCGGAACCCAGAGCCCGGAGATCAGAACCCGGAGCCCGGAGCTCAGAAACCCGGAGCCCGGAGCTCAGAAGTCGGAACCTGGAGCCCGGAGATCAGAACCCGGAGCCCGGAGCTCAGAAACCCGGAGCCCGGAGCTCAGAAGTCGGAACCTGGAGCCCGGAGATCAGAACCTGAAGCCCGGAGCTCAGAACCCGGAACCCGGAGATCAGAAGTCAGAACCCGGAGCTCAGAACTCGGAGATCAGAACCCGGAGCTCAGAACCCGGAGCCCGGCGCCCGGAGCCGCACCCAGCGCGGCGCACCCTCGCCGCCTTTATATTTAGTGGGTTGGGCTCCGAGTACGAGGCGAGGCCGAGGCGAGCTCATCGGGACGGGCTGGGGGCGGACCGGGGGCGGGCCGGGGACGGGCCGGGCACTGAAGGGTGCAGTGCGCAAGGGCAGGGACCCGCGGGGGCCACCCCCGGGCCGCCCCCGACCCGCCCCCAGCCGCCGCGGCCCGCACGCCCCTCGCGCTCGCTGCCCTTTTTGCTCCCTTTCATTCCCGGCGCTTTTTCATCAGCCGAGAGCTGCAATTATGCATGGAATATAACCGATGGCCTCACTCTCTCTCTCTCACCCTTTTTTCTCTTTCTCTCCCCTTCTCTTTATCTCACACACACCTCACGCTGCGCGCTCAGGCGATATGACGTTTCTCGCTGCTCTCTTTCTCCCTGTCTCACCTTTTGTTCTCACGCGCGTGTGTGTGTGTCACGCCCGTGTCGGCTGCTGCCTGCTGCTGCCTGCTGCTAGGCTAGCTCTGCAGGTCCTGCAGGCCCTGCACTGCCCCAACAGGCTTTACGGCCCGTCAGGACTTCCTAACAACCCCATGTCGTCGCTGTCGTTCGGTTATCGCGGGAGATAAGGAGCGGGGCAAATGAGGGCGGAAGACAGAGTGAGAGATACATACGTAGTAAGGGGGGCAGAGAGAGAGAGAGAGAGAGAGAGAGAGAGAGAGAGAGAGAGAGAGAGAGAGCAATAAGTGGGAGAGAGAGAGACTCCTAGGAACGACTCCAGGTAAGAGCGGCCGGTGCGCGCTTACATTACCGCGCTGCAGGCGGCCGCAAGCACAAAGCAGGGGGGTCTGAGGTGCGCCAGCGCGCCACCCGTACCGCCGCTATCCGCGTCCTGCGTGGCGACGCGCTGCAGAGGACGTGATGAAAAGAAGAGGTAGTGGGGAGAGAGGGGGGCGGGGGGTAGACCCACCCCCAGAAGCTTTGTTATGCTCGCCGTCGCCCCCGCAATGAAGATGTATCGTGAAAGACACCCTGCCCTGCACCCCCTCCCCCCCCCCCCTCTTCAACCCCTCCAACACATACACCCACCCACACACTCGCCAGTGAGGTCTTTCCTCGAAGCCGCGCGATGTACCGCCCTGAGCGTATGCACGCGTGCTGCCCCGCAAAGCTGCCAAAAAAAAGGAAATTGTGGCTTGCAAAGACGCGCGTATTTTTATGTTTTTTTTGTTGTGTTTTTTTTCCGGCGGTGACCGCGGAATCAGAGGCACGAATCGACAGAATAAAACAGCAGCGCTCCCTGTCGGCGGCGCCCACACACATCGCGCCGACTCAAACTAAAGTGCCTTCGCGGCAGAGTGCTCCGCCGGCTCCGCCTCGCGAGGGAAACAAAACAAAATACAAGCCGAGGTGGGAAGCAAACGAAAGAGGATAAGGAAATTGCGCGAAAATCCACGGGCTTATTGGCCCTGTCCTGACAGTATGCGAGGCGTTGGCTGTATGCATGCAGAACGGTGGGGGGGGGGGGGGGGGGGGCCAGGCCCAAACCGGCCCCGGGAAGGAGGGTGAGCAAGCAGCCCCTTGTTAGACATAGGCGGGCGTCATCACGGCAAACGTGTGAAATACGCCGCGTGCGCCGCCCGGGCCCCCCGACCCCCCGCTGAGGAAACCAACCCCCAAACCGGCGGGGGGTGGGGGCGGGCCCACCCCCTCTGCTGTCCGGCATCCGGCCTAGACGGAAATGTTGGAAATGTTTTTTTTTACACACGCCACAAAAAAAAACAGCTAGCAGTGGCATGGAAATGCAGCAGAAAAAACAGTCTATTTTCATTTGATTTTTAATTTGTGCTTTCGCTATGCTGTTAGTTACGACGGCAACGTTCCTGGCATAGGTGCAAAAGTTGTATTATATCCACCCCCGGACACCTATTCCTCTGACTTCTCAGCCTGAAACTCGGCACCCTGAAGCCTATATACTGAGCTGCGGCCGTGTCGTGTTGCCGCGGCTGAAACAGTGAAACATCCCCCGAGCGCATCGACATGCGGCGCCGTTCCCACTGAATGCCGCTGCTGCTGCTGCTGCTGCTGCTGCCGCTGCCGCCATTGTGTGTAGTGGAATACCAGCCACGGCCGGCCATGCACGGCCATGCACCTCGGCACAGTGGCCGAAGCCATAAGCGTGGAGGCTGACTGCACTGGACTGGACCCTCCAGTGGTGCCCGGTGGCGAGCAGCAGCGGCCACGCAGAGCGAACTGGCCGCCAGCTGTGCCGTCCCGGCCGGCCGACCGCCAGGCAGCCAGCCAGCCGGCGCCGCCGGGGGCCGCGGGGGGGCCCAGCACGGCCTGCGTCCACAATGCTGACCGCGGGCCGTGCCACCGTGCCGGGCCAGGATCACCGCGGCCAGCGCATGCTTGTGTCCGTAATGTCAGTAGCGCTCTCGGTCGGCATTATTCGCAGCGAAGCTGCAGCGAAGCCACAGCGAAGCCCCGCCTCGCTGCGAATAATGGCTCCGCGGAATTCCGTGCTTTCAATCCCCGACCCTCTCTGGCCGGCCGGGCCCGGGTGGGGGTTTGTTCGGGGGCCCGGCTTAGTGGTGTCGCTTTGCTGTTGGCCGTACCGCTAGTGACGTACCCGTCCCCGCCCGGCCCGGCTCCCATGCGACAAAGTGGGGACGAGACCCTCTTCGCGGCGTGGGCCGGCTGCTGGCGCGCAGACACACCTTTTTTTTTCGTGGCGTATCTGAGTTGTACAATGCGGGACGTAACCTCCCCCACCTCCCCTCTTCCCTCTCCCTCTGGGGACTTTCGGATGGGCCTCTTCCCGAGACGGATTTATAACGCCGGCTGCTCCACTTTCTTTCTTCTCTCTCGCTCCCACCGCTTCCTTCCTTCCTGCCGCCCTTCCTCTCGCTTTCTCCCTCGCACGCCCCGGGGCAGTAGTGGAGGCAGCGGCGGCAGTCCCCCGCGCGCGCACGACTTGACCTGAGCAAAGAAGGTGGAGATAAGGGAGGGGAGGAGGGGAGGGGGCGGGGGGCGTGCTGCAGCCTCCCATATATCGGTCAATATACCAGCGTGCATGACACCCCGGCAGGCTACCGTAGGCGGTCGGGGGGATCCTGTAATGGCAATGGCACCCCGCAAGCAGCGATCTCACGAGCTAATCAGTCCGATACGAACGCAGAAAAACTTTTTCTGGAGGGTTTGTTTTGTGGAGGACGGGAAGGGGCGGGACTTCTCAGAGCGGTGATTCCGTCACTTGCCGTTGCTGCTGCCGCTGCTGCTGCTGGGGGGGGGGGGGGGCTGCGGTGTGCCGGGCGGAGTGCCCCAGACCCCAAGCTCCTTCACGTCCCGGCGCCCACCACAGCGGCTCGTTCCTCCTCCCCGTCATCCTCCTCCTCACCTCGCACCGCGTGTCTTTGCGCTGCTGCAGATGACAACGGCGGCTCTATGACGCCGTCCTGGCTGCAGCCCTGGCTACCTGTGCTGCGCGCGGTCGCTTTGCGGTGCTGCTTATGTGGCCAGTGCAATCGTATTTTATGAGAGAAGCCCCCCCAGGGGCCCCAGGGGAGGGGGGGGGGCGGCCTACATACCGGAGAAGGGGGAGGGGGGCAAGCAAAGCGGCCGTCGGGGCTCCTACCAGAGCGGCCTGTTTGATGTCACTCCAGTTTTATTTTATTTTTTTCGACATGATATGCGCCCCCCGCCCCTCCCCTGCCCTCGGTGCTGCTGCGGTAAACTGGTTCTTACGTTTTCTGCTTGAAGAATTGGCGGTCGCCACGCCTCCTTAAATGCAGAACAGCGGCCGCCGGCTTCCGGGCCGTCATCACGCCATTCATGACGGGGCGTACGGGGCGGGTGTTGGCGCGGTGCGGCATGTATTATTATGATTATTTGCACCTCTCGGTAAGCTGGCTGACAAAACGTCTCGGCGGTGGCAGGCCGCGTTACCTTGCTGCCGAAGCAGTTGCTGCTGCTGCTGCTGCTGCCCCGTCAGGCTGTCAGGGGCCGCGGGGAGCTGGGCTCAGCCGCCCATCGTTCGCGGCTCACCTTAGCCTGACCGCCATGGCGAGGCCCGCTGGGGGACTGGGACTGGGTCACCTTCAGGGCTGCTGCTGAGGCGGGCGCCGCGGGCGGCGCGGCCCGGTGCCACCGGTGCTCGTGCACACACTCACGCCCAGCCCGCCCCACCAGGGCCCACTGGGGGCCCACCAGAGAAGGCCTACGCTCGCGCTATGCAGGCGGCGTCGTTGACTCCCCGGGGGCCCTGACTGTGGCGGGGGCGTGGTTGGACGTGGCATGGCGGCGGGCCCCTGAGGCCGCTGTCAACAGGCGCGCCGCTGCTGTGCCTATGCGCTGCCGGGGGCTGAGGGGGCTGCGGGGGCCGCCGCCTTGATGCTGATAGCGATAGGCGGCGATAAGACATGCTGTTGCCGCTTGTGACGCGTTCCACCTTTCGCCCTCCCCTCCCAGCGCTCACACCTTGCCCCCCCCCCCCCCAATCCCCGCCGCGCTGGCGCCGCGCTTCGCGTGCAGGCCTGCATACATTAACCACATATCTCAGGGCCGCGTTTGCCTGCGGCGAGGCGGCGGCGGCGCGAGTCGTGCGGGAGCCGGAGTGCTACGCACATATCACGGCCACTCCTATAAAGGGGGCAAAAAGAAGACGTAAAAAAAAGCAGCCGGCCACTGCCGCAGCAACATCCCCCGCCGCCGCCGCCGCCGCCGGAGGCCCGAAGAGGTCCCCGTGGCCGTGCAGTCCCCCGCGCGCCGCCACCACTGCTGCTGCTGCTGCTGCTGCTGCTGCTGCTGCTGCTTGGATTTACTGTGGCAGTCCGTTTGGGGAAGTGGCTAGGCCCGCTTCGCCTGGCCGGGGGCGGCAGCGTGTTTGGCCGTGATCTGTACGAGGTAGTCACGCTGCGCCGCTGTGCGCACGAGTTATTATCACGGCGAGGCTCGCTCATAGCAGAGCTCACGCGCTCACCGCGATGCGATAGGCACTCAGCGGCGCTCTCTCCCTCTCCCTTTTCCTATCTCAGTCTCTCTTCCCTCCTATACCTCTGTTCTCTCCTTCTCTGAAAGCGGCAGAGAGAACGACGCAAACATTTCGGCGCATCATATTTCAGGCGAATTTTTTCCTCTTTTTTTAGGACACGATCTGCCAGATATTTCCCATATGTAAATTTACTTTTGGCGGGGCTATGCCAACAACGCTTTTTATTTTCTTAAATTTATTATTTTTATTTTAAATAGTGCGGTTTGCGCCCAAGACGGCCTCTTCGTCGAATTTTCCCAAGGCACAGCGTAGGCACGGCCTAGGCGTAGCTATCCAACTTCCCGTTTGCTGCCGCGCCACCGCCGTGCCTCCGCCCTCCACACCACGCCATGGCATTGCACCCAATTCTAATACTGGGATTCTACCTACCTCTGTGCGCCCTTAGCAGCGGTCCCCACCTTCTCCGTGTTCTCGTCTCTCTCTTTCTCTCTCCTGTTCCGACTGTCTCCTCTTTCCTCCTCCCCCTCCTTGATGTACTTACCTGGCAGGTGGATAATTAGCTGGCAGCTCTGACTGCCTCTGGCCTAGTTCGCCGAGTAGCAGTGTATGTGTGCGTGGGTGTGAGAGCGTGGGAGAAGTGCTGGTTTTAAGTCAACCCATTCATTGCAAAAAAGAAAGTAGCAGCACTTACCTTGCCCTTTCGCTTTTTCTCCCACCTGCACTTGGCGCATTATTAGTGCACTTCTTTCCTTTGGCACCGGCATCAGAGAGGGCGGAAAGCGCGCGTGAAGTGTGTTTTGGTGAAGAAGTACCCCGTACTTGCGTGTGTGTTGCCTCCTCCCCGCGCCTACACACATGTGCAATACTGCCACCCCTGTCCCCCTCCACACACAAACCGCGCGGATGGCAAGCAGGGTCAGGGCAGCCCCCTCTGCTGCTGCTGCTGCTGCTGCTGCAGGAAAAGAAATTTGGACGAGAGGGAAGGGGGCTACCGCAGAGACACACACAGACACACACACACACACGCGCGCGCTGTACGACACGGACAAGCGCACATTCGCTTTCAGGGCGTGCGTGCAGAGCGTTGCAGGACTGCTGGGAGGCGGTGTTTGGCCAAACAAGGGCTCCCCCAACTCTCCTCGGCCTCCCAGAGGTAAGCAGGACAGCCCAGCCCGGACTCTGAAAGAGAATTGAGTATCCCGGGGGAGGACACATCCGGCGCGCTGCTCCAAGGCCAGGGCCCGGAGCATGCCCGGAGTCTGCCCGGAGCCCGCCCGGAGTCCGCCACGGTCAGCCCACTTCATGATCTCCTGTCTCCCCGTCGCGTACATGATGCATGCGTGGCCTCGCGTGCCTGTGCTAGCTCTGACACCGGTGTCCTCTCTCTTTGCTTCTCCCGCCCGTCCAATCTCAAACATGGGCGCTCGATTCGAGTTACAAGCATAGCCCAATGATCCGCAGCAGTCTCTACGCTGCGCACGGCGAAGGAGTCGCCGCTTCTCACGCCTTCCGGGGCCATAAGCTATAGCCCCTCGACTGCCGCCACCGTCTCTCCTGGCAGTAGTGAGCGTGGCTGCTATTGATACTGTGGGTTTTCTTTTCGTCCCTAGTGGAGAGAGAGCCGGAGAGAGAGAGAGAGAGAGAGAGAGAGAGAGAGAGAGAGAGAGAGAGAGAGAGAAGGAGGAGGAGGAGGGGGAATAAAATGTCCTCGGTGTGCAGCCTCAAGAGGACGCCCACCCTTTACCCCTTTTCTTGCTTCGTTCACTTTGCCTCGCACGTGTTCGTCCCCACGGACTGGGTAACGTGCTCACCAAGTGACAAAACTACATCTTTTCGCTGAAAGACGACCGGGCCGACTGCAATGAAAGCTCTCTCTCTCTCTCTCTCTCTCTCTCTCTCTCTCTCTCTCTCTCTCTCTCTCTCTCTCTCTCTCTCTCTCTGTCTCTCTCTCTCTGTCTCTCTGTCTCTCTCTCTTTCACACCAGTGTCACTTTGCAGACGTGCTCCGGATGGGATGAGGGGGGAGGGAGGCAATGCTGTTTCGGGGCCTGGACGCATGTCTACAGGGACGGGCGCGGGTGTTCGAACGCCAGTTGAATTTCTTGTGCGGCGGGGGATCCCGGGCCGGGCCGGGCTGGCCGGCTCCACGACAAATAGTTTTGAAGCCAAAGTCTCTACTACTTGAGACAGGACAGGCTCCGTCTGTGGCCCGCCCAAACTTTACCCAGCAGGCCGGGGCTATGTGATGATGAGGTGGCACTGTAGATTGGATCGGAAAGGCCACGAGGAGCCGTGGCTAGCCGTCTCCCCAAGTTGTTGGTCCCCATACTTGTTCATTATAAGTTCACCGTGGTGCGGCGGCCGGTTGCTGCGCGCGGCGCGCGGCGCGTTGCACCTGCAAGGCAGCGCAGCCCAGCGGGGCCCTGGCGGCCCTGGAGGCCCTGGAGGCCCTGGAGGCCCTGGAGGCCCTGGAGGCCCTGGAGGCCCTGGAGGCCCTGCGACCTCGTTTGGCACCCACGCCGCCGCGCCGCAGCCATCGCCAAAGCTGCCGCGCCCAGCCCGGGGCCCAGCCCGGGGCCGCCATTGAGGCCAAAGTCGTGGGAATCAAGACGACGACGTCTTACCGCAGCGGGGAAGAAGAAAAGAGTGCCCTCATTACAAGTTGGGAGTGCATGTGCACGGCTTGCGCCCTCTCATTACTGCCCCCAGGCGGTGGTGACTGCCTGCCTGCCTGCTGTCACCGGAGGGGGCCGCGAAGTAGGAGGGAACCTGAGGGGACCTTGTAGCACTCCTTGCAGGGGACCAACGAGGACACTGGCTGTCGTGTGCATAGCGTGGAACAGCCGCCGCAGTAAATCTGGTTTCCCTCCTCAAATTGGATTCTATTTACTCTCCCGTTCTATTCAGATGCGGAGGCCGCGGAAATAGAGAAGGGCCGTATGTTTACCCCGCGGCCGGGGGCTGCGCTGCCGCTTCTCCGCTCCCTTTCATTTTTCCGGTTTGGCCACAGGGCACGCACGCACGCACGCACGCACGCACCTTCACGCTGGCCTGCTCCCTCTCTCTCGGCACGGACAAGGCCCTCTGGTCTCGCTACCACTGTGCTGCCCTCCCTCCGACGAGGCGCGTTGATGGACGTGTCTACGAACCCCCACCGATTTCTGGAGCGTTTGGCTCTGGAGCGGAGGATGAGACTGGAGAGTCGGCTCGGGTAGCGCAGCACAGCTTGGTCAGCCCTGGGCTAATGTTGAGCATCTTGAGTCAGTCCCCCCCCCCCCCTCCCCCTCCCCCTCTCGCGCTGCTGCGCTGGCTCGGGGCTGTGTTGGTTCGGCGAGACCCCCGCCAAACTTGCCCGGGAATGAAAGTAAATTATGTGATTCAAGTGCTGAGCTGGCGTTTATTGTTCGCTCGGGCTCTGCCGGCCGCTGCCTGGTGCTGATGACCGTGCAAACGGGTTATTCCGCCCGGACCCCGGCGGGAGTGGGCAGCGGGTAGCAGCGGGCAGCTCTCATCTACCCGGCAGCGAGCTCAGTCAGTCATCGCTACGGATCTTAATATAAAACAATTGTTTTAAACTTAAGGCCCACTTCCATGGGTTTGAAAATTAACACTTTTTCGCGTTTGTCCCCATCGGTAGGAATTTTTCGTTGTATTCTCTTATAGATATCTTGAGTCGGGAAAGGCGATGTACTAGGAACATCGAAGACAAAAAAGGGAGGGAACCCTGAAGTCGACTGTGAGCGCGGCCGGAGGGCCATTTTAACTTCTAAAACATTTCTCATCCATTCTTTCATTTTAGTCCTATTGTCTCGGCGTGACTTATGGAACGTGCGCGCTCAAAGTAATGGTCCCGCTCTTAATTACGTTCTGTTCAATGCTGGTTCGATGCCAGGGTCAACTTTCATTCTTTAGTTCTACTTCTTTTTATTTTTAATAAAGTTTTAATATCGTAGTGTCCCTCCAAGCGCCTAGAACGGCCTCTCCAAGTAATTTTTTCCACCCACCCGGGTCACACGAAAAGATTGGAGAAGGAAGCCCGCAGAGTCGGGGGCCGGGACGGGACGGGCCCTCTGGAAGGACTTCCACGCTCTGGAGACGGGAGCCCTGGCCAATTTCTCGCCTGATTCTGGGCCGATAAGTATCGACGGGTGTGTGTGTGTGTGCGCGCGCGCGCAACAGATGGAGCGCAGTTGCAGGGCATGACGCGGGGCTATTTTTACTTCCCACAGACTCTGCGACTCGAGTCGTGAGGCGAAAATCGGGCAGGCGACCTCAGTGGAAGCCCTCCCAGTTGAGGAGGGGTTGCGCTGTGAGAGCAGCCACACATCTACAGCCGCTGTATCATCGTCAGTCAGACGAAAACCCAGGGTACTTTTTAAAACCTTAAAAAAAAAAGTAAGTGCAAGTAAATAAAATATCTTGCGCGACGCGTTTGCTTGGGCGGTGCTCTTAAAGTTTCACTCGACTGAGCTCTCGGGGCGGCTCTCTCATTTGCGTCGCTTTTAGAGCGCTGGCTTTGACAGCGGGCGGCGTTGCTGCTGCTACTGCTGCTGCCGCTGCTTCTGCAGGCCCTGCCGCCAGCCTTCTCCCGCCGGCCCTGCATTCCCAGCAGGCGATGCATCCTTGCAGGGATTTTACGTGCCGCTGCCTTTACGGCCGAGGTTTCGCGGGCTCTTTATTCCCCCCTTTGCCGAGAGACACGGCAATGCAAAAGAAAGTGTGGCGCGGCGGTGCGTTATCTTTAGCGTCGGCGCCGCCGCCAGCCACTCCCCTTCCGGCCCGCCCGACACTTCTTCTCTCTTTCTGCTCTCTCCTCCTCCGCGGGGTCCGATGCTAGTTGGCCGGAATGTGTGGGAATGCGCCGAACTACCACCCAGTTTATCGCAAATTTTCGGGACTTTAGCAGCATGCTTCCTCCTCTCTCTTACGACTCTCCGCTGTCAGAAACGTTTGATAAGAACTATTTGCCGAGGTCATGGTAAAGATCCAGTGCAATGTTTTTTAGGCAAATAAAAAATAAGAGAGAGAGAGAGAGAGAGAGAGAGAGAGAGAGAGAGAGAGAGAGAGAGAGAGAGAGAGAGAGAGAGAGAGAGAGAGAGAGTCAGAGTCTTGGACGCCGCGGCCGCGGAGCGGAGCGCCTGCCGCGCAGGCCGTCCCGCCTAGTAAGGCTGTGGAGCGGGTTGCCTACCCTCTCCATGGCAGGCGCTTGGGATGAATGAGGCCCCGCATGGACGCCGTCCGTACGTCGGCCCGGCGGCAGCGGCTGGGCACACAGACAAATGAGAGGCCTTTCCACCCCCCTCGACCTTACGCGGGCAAAGGCAAGGCGGAATAAGTGATGGGTAAATAGCATGCGTTAGCATTTCTTTGTGTGTTTGCGTTTGGTATGTATGAGCCGAGGGCCGTTGTTCTCGCACAAGTGCTGCCCCCTGTACTGCCCATGAAAGCGTGAAGTTAACGCCCCCCCCCCCCCCCCCTCAGACCCCCCGCCGCAGTCCATCGTGGCGTTTTATGTGTTTGGCGGAATGACCGACCCCCCGCCGAGATTGGCGACGTGTTTGGATTTTCTCATTGTGTCCGATTTTTTTCTTTCATTTTCTTTTGCCGCACCGTTCATTTTTGCCTCGTTCCTAAGATTGAAACTAGAAATCTTTTTTATTGCACCGTCGTCATTCAGAGCAGACGATTTTGCTTATTTTGTGTGCGCCGCGATCACGTGTAGAACGTGGAAGTGAATGAGTCGTGGGTTGGTTAATCGGACGTACACTTTGAGGTGAAGGGATGCTGCATCGGGCAGACGAGGGGGAAGCCGGCTGCTGCTGCTGCTGCTGCTGCTGCTGTGGTGGTCCGGCCGCCACAAAGGCTCTCTCCATAACCTGCATAACCAACAATATGATGTGCCTAGAGGGTCGACTTGCGTATTCTGGCATTCAGAGGCACTTTCACAGGGCAGCGGGCGCGTCGCTATTGGCTTTCACATTCAGATTCCGCCTCGCGCCCACAACGGAATTGACGGAAGGATTCGATTTCGACGCGGGAAAGTTGATTTGCGCCACTGTGGAAAGGCCGCCGCGGAGGGAGGGATGGAGTGGTCCGTGGCGGCGCGTATATCGCTCGACAAGGGCTGCTAATCTCGGGGCATTTATGTCCCGTTTCGCACGCAGAGACGAAACGCCCCGCGGTGAAATGGAGGTAAACGAGCGCAATGTGCAGTTGTCATCCCTGCGATGACACCCGCTGTGCGGGGCACGTGGGGTGGCTGCATGGGTTGGCAGCCCCGGCAGTGGCACACAGTGACTGAGGGGCACGAGGGGTGGCTGCATGGGTTGGCAGCCCCGGCAGTGGCACACGGTGACTGAGGGGCACGAGGGGTGGCTGCATGGGTTGGCAGCCCCGGCAGTGGCACACCACTCAGTGACTGAGGGGCACGAGGGGTGGCTGCATGGGTTGGCAGCCCTGGCAGTGGCACACAGTGACTGAGGGGCACGAGGGGTGGCTGCATGGGTTGGCAGCCCCGGCAGTGGCACACAGTGACTGAGGGGCACGAGGGGTGGCTGCATGGGTTGGCAGCCCCGGCAGTGGCACACAGTGACTGAGGGGCACGAGGGGTGGCTGCATGGGTTGGCAGCCCTGGCAGTGGCACACAGTGACTGAGGGGCACGAGGGGTGGCTGCATGGGTTGGCAGCCCTGGCAGTGGCACACAGTGACTGAGGGGCACGAGGGGTGGCTGCATGGGTTGGCAGCCCCGGCAGTGGCACACAGTGACTGAGGGGCACGAGGGGTGGCTGCATGGGTTGGCAGCCCCGGCAGTAGCACACAGTGACTGAGGCCGCACGCCGTGCGGCCGTACGCTGAGGCAAAGTGCAGCTAACGCAGGCCTTATGACTCGCGCGCTGCGGACGTTGAAATAGAAAATACGTGGGTAGGAAAGAGGGGAGGAGGGATGGATAGAGGGGGAGGGGGAAGAATGCGAGTATAAAGCGTGGCAGGGTTTGAATGGGAGGGAGGTTAGGAGGCTTTCAATGGAGCCGGGTCGGCCGCTAATCCGGAGGCATTCACCACGATAGCCGCCCCCCCCCCCCCCCCTGCTACCATCGTCGGCCCTTGGAGAGTGTAGTGTGTGCTCCTTGTTTGCGAGGACAACGTGTTGTTTGTCCTCTACTCTGCCTTTCTCTATTTTTTTCTCATCGTGGCGTTCTTTTATCGCGCGCTCTGTCTCTCTCTCTCTCTCTGTCTCCGTTGCTCTCTCTTTTACCTCCCTCTGCTCTACTACAGCTCTGCCATTTCTGATGCCTGCCTATCATTTTTATCACCCAACATTTTTTTAAGTATCATTATGGAATGGAAAGGTGTAAAAGTGTATGAAAAATATATTGTAATGTAAAAGAAAAGTCCCAGCTCCACTGACGTCCTGACGTCTGGTCGGTGGGGCCAAGCCTGTCGCACGCACGACCACGACTGACCACGACCCTGCACCCCGCACCCCCATCTCACGCTGATCCAAATGGACGCTGCAGGGACGCTGCGAGAGCTTTTATTTACCTTAAATGCGCGCAGGGAGTTTCCACTTACGTGAGGACGAGCGAGTTCCGAAGGAGAGAGAGAGAGAGAGAGAGAGAGAGAGAGAGAGAGAGAGAGAGAGAGAGAGAGAGAGAGAGAGAGAGAGAGAGAGAGAGAGAGAGAGAGAGCGAAGGGTAGTGGGAGACAAAACAAACTTGGGTGCGGAACTTTTTCAATCAAGGCTTCTGACCCTCTTTTTTTTCCCTCCCTCTCTCCTCCTCTCTCCCTTTTTGGTGACGTGAGCGGCCAGTGTGTCGCTCCGGGATCGGCACGTTGGTCTGCTTGCTGACCACTCATCAATCCACCGTCTGCGCGCACACGTGGGACCCCTGGAGGCCGAGGCCGTGACCGGGCCGGCCCGGGCCGAAGGGTTGTCTGTTGGAATACTGACCTAACCCCGTCCAGCCCGAGCGAGAGGCCAGAGGGAGGCCGACGTGTACTCCAATAATAGTACGTCCCCACACGACGCTCAAAGTTATTATTTTCCGATGTTTATCACGTGGCTCTGTGGCGCCCTCTATATATATAGGTCCGTTTTTTGCTAAATGATTACGCCGGCGCTGCGCCCCCCCCCCCCCCCTCTCCCATCCATTACTCCCTCTTCCCCCCCCCCCCCAACACACACACACGCTGTGCTGGCAATCGCGACCGGGAGGGGAAATTGAATTCGGACATCGCGGGATGTGTGCGAGGCCGCAGCCGTAGGTGTGCGAGCGCGTGTGCGTGTTGCGTGTAGGTGGGTGGGGCCGCTATCAAAGTGGTGGGATGCTCTTGTGCAGCGTGCACCGAGAAGCACTACTTTGCCCATAAACTGCTCAGCACAATGCGAAGTGTACCCGCCCGACACTCCCTCCCGCCGTCCCTCACCCGCCGATAAGAAAGCGCTTGCCCAAATAAATGTTCTCGCTCTCGCTCTGCTCGAATTTCATAAACGGTTTGGTCCTGGCTGGGTGGCCCTTGTCATGGCATTTGCCCCCCATAATGTCGGCAATATATCGCTCGTAAAGACGGAGGGAAAGAAATCGGCCTCTCGTGCAGTCGTGAATCAAAGCGTTAGTTGTAATTGGCGGAGGTTTAGCGTTGGACGTGGCAAGCAGGCGGCTACTGCTGACCGTGGTTGGAGTGATGGAACATAACATGTGCTTCGCCGCTCCCACGAGATGGTTATGGTGCGCCGTGACCTTGGCCGCGTCCCCTACGGGGTGGGCCCGGATGGGATCCCGTCTGCTGCGGCACAATGCCACGACCACGTCTACAGCACACGGCCTTGCACATGAGTCAGTGCAGCAGCCGAGATGAGAAAATCACGCCCATCAATACCGGCCTACTGTCCTAACGGGACGGAGGCTGCTGGAGGCTCCAGTAGAGACTCTAGCAGAGGCTCCAGCAGAGGCTCCAGCAGAGGCTCTAGCAGAGGCTCCAGCAGAGGCTCTAGCAGAGGCTCTAGCAGAGGCTCCGGCAAAGGCTCCGGCAGAGGCTCCAGCAGAGGCTCCGGCAAAGGCTCCGGCAGAGGCTTCAGCAGAGGCTCTAGCAGAGGCTCCAGCATAGGCTCCGGCAGAGGTTCCAGCAGCAGAGGCTCCGGCAGAGGTTCCAGCAGAGGCTCTAGCAGAGGCTCTAGCAGAGGCTCCGGCAAAGGCTCCGGCAAAGGCTCCGGCAGAGGCTCCGGCAGAGGCTCCAGCAGAGGCTCTAGCAGAGGCTCTAGCAGAGGCTCCGGCAGAGGTTCCAGCAGAGGCTGACACCGGGCGGTGGGCGGCTAGTCGGCTGGACTGCCTCGGCCCCGGCCGGGCAGGGTCCGGTCCGGCCGGAGGCCATTTGTCTGTAATGGCCAGTGCGGTACGTACGCACTGCGTACAGCCGTGCAATAACTCGTGAGCGCGCAGGGGGGCGGCCGTAGCCGTAGCCGGCCTGTAGCCGGTGTGGGGCCATGAAGTGATCCTGCCATACAATGATCCGGGGATCACTTCGTGGCGCGATGAAGCGATCCCCCCAGTAGGCAGAAGGAGGAGGGCGACTGATGCATCCCCGGAAGCGGCTCGTTCCGATCCTCGTGATTTAAGCTCGGCTGTCGGCCGCCATTACTTTGTCGTCGGCCGCTGCACCGTGCTCTGCTGGCTCTGCTGGCTCTGCCCATGTAAGCCGCGCGCCCCCGGGCCCAGCCGGCCCAGCCCAGCTCTGACCGACCGGAGGTCTTACTATCGCGGCCGAGCTGCCTTCCCTGTGCGCTCCGAGTTATTAAATTAGGTCAGCAGCCTCCGCGCGAGGCGCGCACCCACCTCTGCGGGCCGGGCAGCGCGTGTGGAATCTGTGAGGCAGGCCGGGCCGGGGGCCGACCTCGGATACTCAACTAGCATCATGCTCTCTCTCTCTCTCTCTCTCTCTCTCTCTCTCTCTCTCTCTCTCTCTCTCTCTCTCTCTCTCTCTCTCTCTCTCTCTCTCTCTCTCTCTCTCTCTCTCACTCTCGGCTCCGTGCCGTTTTTCGCGCGCGCACGTTGGCCCGCGGCTCCGTATCCTCTGACGTTCCACCCCATCGGCTGGCTGCCCTGGTTGCTTCGCTGCCCTGCTGCTTGGCGCTTCGCCGCTCCCTCCCGCTCACCACTTCTGGTATGGAGTTCGGTAATCGGACCGCCGTGCATCATTAGCCCTGCGGCCTGGGCCGGGACCACCGTGTGTGCGGCGCGCTTTACTTTTACTTGGATGCGTTTATCGGTGATCCCTTGCCAAAACGCGGCGGCGGCAGCGGCGGCAGCGGCGGCAGCGGCGGCAGCGGCGGCAGCGGCGGCAGCGGCGGCAGCGGCGGCGAGGCCTGTGGTCGGGAGGGCAGGTGCCGTGTGCGGTGCGGCAGTGTCACGGGTCGTCTAGCGAGTGATGGGCGCGCGCTGCGCCCTGCCGTGGCCCTGCCGCTCACCAGCCCGTGCCGTGAGGGCCATTGGGCAGGGCAAGGGCTCCGGAGGGAGGGAGGGAGGGAGACGGAGGAGAGGAGAGGAGGCTCGCATTCGCGGACCGTTTCCACGACCTTATGCCCCTCAGATTGTGGAAAATCGCATAACGCGCTTGTGCCTCCCCGTCTGAATGCACCTAGCGCCGACAGTCCACTCCAATTTATTTAAAAGGGAAAAAAGTGTTGCATCCACAGAAAACGTCAGTTCGAAAAAAAAGAAAATAGGTCAACTAAAGATGTAGATAACCTGGTTTGATTGTATGGACAGACCGAGTTGCTGAGGCCAGTGTCAGAAAGAATAAAAATGGCGTGTCTGCATTGCGGCCTTTTCCTCGCGCTTTCTGATCTGCTTCAGCATGCCAGGAGACAGGGGGGGGGGAGGGAGACCAGGGGAGTCAGAGGGAAAAGATGGGGGGGGGGATTGTCTGGATCGTTGCCGCGCGCGTGGAAGGGGCGCTCCCCTTGCCGCTACACCGCAATGCCGCCAGTCGCAACAACAAATAGCAGCTATCTCGCTCACACTTGATCGCCGATCGCCTTTTGTGCGTCGAGAAATATGGCCGTCCGGATTCGGGGAGGGGGTGTAAGGGGGAAGCGTACGACATGCCAGGAACGAAGCGGGAGAGGGGAAGGGGGGTCGGTGGGGAGGGGGTGAGTGTCGCGGCCGCTAGGAGGGGTGCAGGGATGTAGTGTGCTCATGGTGGGGCAATATACGTCTCCCTCCCCCACGTCTGCGCGCATGCTGTGTGTGTGTGTGTGTGTGTGTGTGTGCGTGCGCGCGCGCCACAAGCATTCTGGTGCGACAGCCCATTCACCCCGAAAGGAAAGATTTCACTCTGCGCTGCCGCGGGGGCCCCGGCCCGCCTAGCCCAGCTCAGCCAGGAGGGGGCCCGGCCCGACACCACAGCTAATCACGGAAATTGGCCGTGGCGGCAACTTGTTTCTTTTCCTCAGCGCCGGATACTGAAAGAGTCGTGATATCGCCGTCCATTTTCGGGGGTGAGAAGGTGAGGCGGGCACCTGACGAACAGGCTGTTTTGCAAACTTCGACATTGATCTCTGCATTTCAGGTGTGGGACTTTCATTTTCAGAGCGAGACACTTTTAAAAAATTAAGAAAAAATAAAAAAAAAACTTAAAATGCGTTCAGTTGACAGTTGGTGACCACGATGAGGAGCCTCGCATTTCCGTTCACGACTCTCCCGCGCGCGGTGCGCCTCTTGTTTTGCCGTGTGAACAGCCCCTGCCGCGGAATGCCAGACAAGTCGGTCCATAGGCTGGGCTGGAGTCCCCTGCGCCCTGAACTCTGCGCCGATAGGTCCGACAGGCTCACAGGGGCCGCTGGGGGGGGGGGGGGGGTCGTAGGCAGAGCTGCCCCCCCCCCCCCCGGGCCTACCGCATAAGGAAGTGCTGGACAAGCCAGCGTCCAGTCAGGAGTTAGTGGTGTTAGTGGTGAAGACCGGTAATGGGTTTCGCGGTGCGCCTCGCCTCGCGGGCACAGCCGAGGACACCCGGACAGCCGGCAGACGATGGATGTGTTGGCAGTGTCGTGCGCCCCTGTGCGCCCCTGTGCGGGCGCGCGCCCTAACAAGGTCGGCTAGAGCGCGGACCTCCTTATTTAGAGCCGCTGTGAAACACCTTGCAACCCTCCCGTGTCTGGTAATGACTTGCTTTGTTTGTCAGCGTAGTGTTTACGCGCGTGCGTGTGTTGTATCCTTGGCCTTGGAGTGTGCGCGTCTCTCCTTTTCCTGACAGAGCGGGACAGCCGGTGCCCCCCCCCCCCCTCGCGGGGTGTCCCCGTCCCCCGTGTCCCGTCCAGGCCAGGCCAGTGGACCTCAGATGATGAGTCGGATTTCTCGTGGCCCCCCAGGCGGCCCTGGACGGCCCGTGGGCCGGAGAGGTTTACAAATGACCTTTCCGCCCTCTCGGCCCATTGTTTCTCCAGCGCGTGGGGGTTGGGGGGGGGGGGGGGGCGTGAGGGGGCCGCGGTGTCCGAGGCGCGGAGTTCTGCCGCACGGACATCTCACCGCACGTCACTCAGCGGCCCCGCAGGACACACCTGCCTCACTACTTATTAACGCTGCTGAGTGTGGCCGGTGTAGTCCGTGTGAGCGTGTGGATGACGTTTAGGAAGGAGAATGGCAGTTCAGGATAATTCACGTGCCCAACAGTGGCGACCAGGCTCGTAGGCCAGGCGAGGAGACAAATCAAGGCGAGGAAGAGGGGATGAGGAAACCTTTCTCTTGGTGACGCGGCATGGCCACGACCGCAAGGGAATTGAATAACAAGGGCAGCGGGGCGCTGAAAGTGGAGGCGCAATAAGACGACAGAGGCGGCCGAGGAAATAAAGTCTGGAAGTAGGGAGCGAGAGGCGCGGGAAGGAAGGAGAGAGGCAGAGTAGAAAATAAATGACAAAACAAATCAAGAAACCGCACTCATGCCTCGCTTAAGCTCCTTCCCTGCAGCAGAGAGGAAGCCCCCCGGGGTCACTAGTGTTATTCTCTGCCGCGTTCTCTCTCTCTCTCTCCTTCCTCTCTCTCCGTCCTGTTGTTGAGGTGCCACAAGGCCCACTATTGCTCCAGCAGAGGCATACAGCGGCGCACTGCTGCTGGGAATTGCTCGCAGTGCGGCCGGTCCCACGGTTCACGCCAAGCTGCGGCCCAGTGGCCCTCGCTCGTTTCCTCTGTGGATTTGTTACCGACGAGAAGGTATCGTACATGGCGCTCCTAGCGCGTGCCCGGGCCCCGTTCAGTTACAGAGATCTGCTGAGCCGGACAGGACGATGAGCCTTAGACCAGTCCTGGCAGTATTAGTCTTGGCTGCCTCTCAGCGGCCGACCGGAGCGCCGTGGGATGTAGGCAGTCCCGGCGAACGTCGCTGCTCTACGGGCTTGCCTACCTCCCAGGCGGCCGGAGCGCCGTGAGAGGCGGGCTGCCCCACAAGCCCGCCTTCCTGCCTTTCCCAGTCGGCAGGGACGTTAGAGCACATCCTTCTCCTCTCTCTCTCTCTCTCTCTCTCTCTCTCTCTCTCTCTCTCTCTCTCTCTCTCTCTCTCTCTCTCTCTCTCTCTCTCTCTCTCTGATTGAATCGGGCATGCGAAATCGGTTTTCGTCCGCACGCAGTGCGGGCGGAATGAGCGGGTTTTAGAGTCCGCACGGCGGGCCTGCCTGTCTGCACCAGGGTTGTTAACGTTACTTTTAAAATGCAACGCGTTACCGTTACCTCGTTACCGTAGACTCGGTAACGATAACGCGTTACCGTTACAGCCTCCAGAGAAACGTAACGCGTTACAGTTACAGTAACGTCGTTACTTCGTTACTCGTTACATCAGTTTTCAAAAAATGACGAAAAACGCCCTTTTACAAGTATACTGTGTTTATCATCGTGTACCAACACTGAATTACAAGAGGAAAGTGCAACTATAATCCTTTTATTAAGATCAGGAACAATAAAATAAAACGTTTTCTTTACAAGGAACTATAAGATTACGGTATCGTAAT
The DNA here is from genome assembly GCA_038380765.1 of Odontothrips loti. Taxonomy (NCBI): domain Eukaryota; kingdom Metazoa; phylum Arthropoda; class Insecta; order Thysanoptera; family Thripidae; genus Odontothrips; species Odontothrips loti. The sequence goes on from CM076247.1 coordinate 12,818,010, forward strand.
CGGGAGTCAGGTACAGGGTCAGACCAGACAGGGCCAAAAGGGTCGTTTGCACCAATATCTCCGGTTCACACGCGAGAGCACCTCGTTTTCCAAGTTCTTGTCGACAAGCATACTGCACAAGTCCGCGAACAAGACTCCCGCCACCCAGAACAGGCGCTCAAGCGACGCACTTGGCATGGAAACATGGCGTTGCACAATGTTGGACTATGTTTGCATTTATCGATCTTCCCGTCGAAATTTGCCGATGTAACGTAAAATGTAACGTGCGTTACGTCTCGTTACTGACTTGAGTAACGATAACGCGTTACCGTTACTAACCGCGGAAAAATGAAACGCGTTAGCGTTATCGTTACAGTAACGAAGTAACGCGTTACACTAACGTCGTTATTTCGTTACGTAACGTTAACAACCCTGGTCTGCACCGTTAATGTTTTAGCTTGAAAAGCCAATTATGTGCGTTATGCATGAGCCGTAATGACGCGCGGGGCTAATCCTACTGAGCGCTGCGGTCAGGTGTGCGGCCTGCACTTTGCGGCACTAAGCCCCGGCTGCTGCCCCGGCTGCTGCCCACCAGTGGCGCCGCACATACACCACCCTTTTCACTTCTGCCCGCGGGCGGCTGGGGCTGCATAGGCGGTGGCCGCCGCTGTGGAGCACTTTCGTGTCTCGCGCGGCTCGAAACGTTTCGGTCCGGGGGGCGCTGAAGATTGGGCTCGACAGGGAAGGTGAAACGAGGGTGAGGAGGTATAGAGGCTGCGGAGTCGTCGCTGTCCGCGTTCTTTCTCGTCAGAAATAATTTCACCCCTCCCGTCTCCCTTCCTCCTCTCCCTCTCTCTCCCCCTAATTCCCCTCCTCTCCTGACTCCTGCCGTCGACGTCCCTAGATGAGGCCTAGGCAGGTCTGCCGTCAAAGTTGAAACAACGAGGGCCTTTGGACCCCTCCCCCGTCCCTGGGCGCGCCTACGACCTGCTGGCTACGTTTGATCTCGTCCGCTCGGGCGCTGCGCGACCCCGTGACCTTGTCATGGTGGCAACGGTTGGGATTTTCTGGGCGCTCAAGGTCATAGTACCACTGCAGCAACATGTCCGCCTTGATGTTCCTTGTTGAAAAGTGATGCCATGGCATCGGCGAGTCTGTTTCGCAGCTCTCTCTCTCTCTCTCTCTCTCTCTCTCTCGTTCCCCAATTCTTTCTTATTTCGCGCTCATTACGGTCTCTAATCCGCTCAGTTGCCATTTTTTCACGACGACTTTTCCGCGACTGACCGGACAAGCCAAAGAGTATGCACGCTAACAGGCTGCCCGCCAGCCTCGTCCTCTTTGTCGTCTTCCCCGGGATTAGGCTGGGGATTTATTTCGCGGGGGAAGGGGCTTTATTCGGAAAGCTTGTAAAGGCAGCCCTCTATCGTCCCGTGGTCCCGTGGTAGAGCATGCGGGTGGGCGGCCAACTTACAGCCTCTTGGCATCATCCGGCGGAGTCAAGTCCCGGCATCAGTTATGCTCATCTTCCCAATTCCCCTTTGCCTGTTGCTTTCATTCCGTCTTTTTATTTTTTCCTCCTTGCGTTTCGCTAATGGCTGCCCGTGTACGTCCTGGAGAAGCACTCGCTCCGTCAGTGTGCTCTTCGTGGCCGAGCTGACGTCTGCCGTGTAGGGGGCATAAATATGGAACGAGCCGCCTTACAACACGCCGCTCTCCTACGTATTATTAGACTTAAACGCCACAATCAGAGTCGTGTTTACGGGCGTAGTTTGTCGTCGCAGAAAGCGAAACGTCGTAAACGGATACACCGAAGAAGAAATGGCGCGCTGGTATGGTGGCTGCGCCTACCCAACGGGCCCCCAGGGGGTCAAGACCGGGATTAGTGCCGTTTACAAGCAATGATTCAGCAGCAGCGGTAGGCGGAGGAGGGCGTGGAGGGGAGAGGGGGGGGGGGGCTGGAAGAGAAATGGCAGCTGACGCGGTGCGCCCCTTCCGCACCTGCCCATGTTAGTCCCCGTCCGACAGTCGCCTCCCGGTAATCCATCTCTCTCCTCCGCGCCTCCCCTTTACTCTGTCTCTCTCACTCCCTCTTGCTCCCACTCTCTCTCTCTCCCGTCTCTCTCCAACAGCAATTGCAGGATCCAGTGATTGTGTTCAAGGACGGGATGCGCTATTGATTGCTTCATGTAGCTCTGCCACAGGCACAACGCGCCCAGCTCGCAGCAGCAACTTTTCTCCCTTCAATTTTCTTTCTTTCTTTGTTTCTCACGTATTGCGCCGCGTTTCCTGCCTGGAGAAATTATCTTGACGCAAAGAGGTGTATTTTCGCATCCGCCTCATTTCCCGTTGATACTACGCTGAGGCCGTGTCGGGGGGCGCCTCCAAGATCCACTGCTTCACTTCAGTTCACTTCAGTTCGTCTTTCAGCGTGAAACGCAATCCGTCGTGTCGGCTATCAAAGGGGACGGGGGAGGGCGTTTCTTCCTCGTATTGATTCGCCGGATACCTCTGCTGGTGTGACACTTGGCGCTGCTGTAGGAGCTTCTGATTACGTCCTAAAGGGCGACGAGCAGCTCCTTCCCGCTTAATCTCGATGATTTTCCCCGCGTCCCCCTCCCATCTTCGGTTTTGTCCCGTTTTTCGCCTCACGACGCCCGTGCAAACAAAGATCAAAAAGTGTGGTCGTCTCCACGAATTCGTTCGTTGATTTCGTAACAAGCATTAAATTTGGCAGCGGCAGCAGCAGCGCGCTCGCTGACGCGTCCTCAGCGACCGCGAACTCCGAACAAAGTGGCTGGCGATAAGGGGGTTGTATTAGCGGGCAGAGAGGCCGCCAGTGTTTGGTACCGCCAGCACGCGGAGCACGCCGCGTCCGTCCGTGGAGGGACTCTGTGATTAAGCGGGGAATAATGGATTCGTCGGCGCTTTCCCCCTCTCCCCCAGTTATTTACCCAGCCACCTGCCGCTCCAGGTCAGAAGTAAGGGGGGAGGGGGGGGGCCTCACGCGGAAGTCCGGGTAAAGTTAGCTGATGATCCGATCACAAATAGTCTGATCCCAATCCGACCGAGATCTGCTCTGCTATGCGCGCTAGTTTCTCCCTTTATTTCGCGTGCTGCTCTTCTCTGTGGATTTTCACGCGTCTGTTCGGTCCAATATTTCCCCCCCTGTTCGGCCTTCGGGGTACCTGGCGCGGGCGTACAGCTCCATCCACTGTGATCGACAGCAGCGGATAAAGTGAGGGCGTACGGCGCGCTGGTTTGTCCCCCCACCCCCAACCCAAGGTTTGTTCCGGGTGATTGATGCAGTGATAGATACACGCTTTGCCCAACGACGCTCACAAGTCCCTCCAGGCGGGGACCTGGTTGAGAAAACGTGTGATCAGCGAGGAAAAAAAAACTCTTAGAAAAATTCTCCGAATAGTGAAAATGGTCCATTAACTGGTCTTGTTTTATCTGTGCATTCTGTAAAAAAAAATCGAAATGGCGATAGTTTTGTCGACTTTCTTGGTTTAGTCCAGTCGAAATTACAAAAGACATCCTCACTCCACTGGTCTTGTTTTATCTGTGCATTCTGTAAAAAAAAATCGAAATGGCGATAGTTTTGTCGACTTTCTTGGTTTAGTCCAGTCGAAATTACAAAAGACATCCTCACTCCCCTCACTCGTATCGACTAAAACCCGCAGAATTTTAGTCAAATCGATTTTTTTTAAAACTCCGCGCGGCTACTCACATATCGGTTGGCACGCGTGTGTGTCGGCCCTGTCGCTCGGCGCCGAAAACCTCCGGTGAATAATGAATGTGCGGAGAGGAGAGGCGCCGCGGGGCGCCGCGCCGTTCTTTTGCCCTCATTCGCATTAATCTTTCAGCCGAAACGCTAAACGCCGAGTGACCTGCGCAGCCGCTCGGGGAGGACCGCGCACGCGCCCCCCGATCCTGGTCCTCGGGTTCGGTACCGACCGGAGGCCGACCGGTTTTCTTTTCGCAGTAGGATCGGAGCCTCGGCCGCTCAAGAATGCGCGTCACACGCGCGCTGCGCACAAAGTTTGGTGGAGGCGCGGAGCAGAGCAGCGGACGCAGCGGGGCAGACCCTCGAGGGGCTGGCAGGGCGTCAACGCTCCATGAAGAATTATTGGTGTTCGACTCGCTGCGGATCCCTCCTGGGCCAATGCCTCATCATTAGAGGCGGCTGCTGGCTGCTCGTCATCCCTGCAATACATCTGTACGCGGGGTGCACCAGTTTTCTTCCCCACCCTTCTTTCATACGACGTTTTTTTTTCAAAGATCGTGATAATCTATCTGGATTTTAGCGTAACCCAAAATTAAAACTCGATTCCATGAAGAGCTTATTGGGGTGCAAAGGACTTGGCACGCAGCCCGGAACTCTCTTTACGCGTGCTCGGAGCTTAAACGACCGGAGCGCCGTGAGAGGTAGGCTGTGCCGCAAAACAGGGATTCTCGGCGGGCTTGCCTACCTATCGGGCGCGCTGGGACGCTTCAGCGCAGGCCTGATGTCATAAAAGCTCAGTTGCCTTTTCTCATTCCTTCGACCCCTGCGGCGACGGCAACCTTCTCGTCGCTGAAGGGTTTTTTAATTATTTTTTTGGTCTGAAGATTTTGACACTGCCGCGGCCGGAAAGTTTATCAATGGACTTTTCCTTCCCACGAGTTATTCTGGGATTATGTTTTCCGCCCTCTCGCAAAAATCAGGCGGAAGGGGGGGGGGGGCGTAGTGCGGGAAGTGACTTGGCGAGGGCCACGGCCAGGGCTGCTGCTGCTGCTACCGCCGCTATCGCTCGGAGGGAAACCATTTGCACTTATGGCTTCCTGCACCGCCGGGTGCGGCTTTTTGGGTCCCGCAAGCAGCGCCAGACCAGACCAGGGGAGAGACCCTTGTCACGAGGGCGCGCTTGTCAAGCACCGGCACTCGAGAGCGTGTTATGTTGTGATCGCAGGCGATATTGTGTAGTGTGTACGCACACACACACTCTGTGTGAGGTCCTTACCTCCGCACTAGGAACAAGAGGGGCGGTCTGAGGCACCCTGTGCAAATACACACACACACACACACACACACACACTCCGGTCGTCATGAGCGAGTAGCAAGCTCCCACGCACACACGTCCTTGTTGCCATACACGGCAGACGTAGTTAAAACAGAAATCAATTACTTTGCCTTATTTTTCTCATTACTGCATGTGCTGGTGATTTTATTACAAACGAAGAAAATAAAATGAAAAATGAGAAAGTTTCCGGTGTATTTCCGCTTTAACGCCGCCGCGCTGCTCACTTGACTCAATTCCACCCCGCGCGAGGAATAAGGAAGTCACAACAAAGTTAAGGCGAGCCAAAGACACGCGAGCGTGCGGAATGAGCTGCAAAAAATATCCGTCTCGGCGGCCGGGAGAGGAACAAAAAAAAGTTTGAAAGTAATTTTAGACCTGGGCTTGTGTACTTCGCCCTTCCCCAGACCTGGAGGAAGCGAGACAGAGAGTGCGCCTAGGTGGGGTCGGAAGGCATCAGAAGAGAGCGAGAAGGGGGGGGGGGGGGGGGGTAGCGGTGCCTGTTCTGTAAAGTTTCGGAAACAGCAACGACCAGACGCGGTGCCAAGCGGCGCGCCGGGGCGACCAGGAAGGCCGCCCCAGCCCAGCTCAGCCCAGGCAGCCCACTCATCCCATGTGCTTCCTTGTGTTGGCAGGAGCGTCGGCGCTGCGGCTGATGGAGCTGCTCGTGCCCCAGCACTCCGTGGCCACCATGTCCGTCGAGCTGTCCTGCCGCTTTGACATGGAGGGCGAGACGCTGTACTCGGTCAAGTGGTACAAGGACGGCCACGAGTTCTACCGCTTCGTGCCCCAGGACAAGCCGCAGAAGTTCAACTTCCGGGTCCACGGCGTGCACGTCCTGGTATGTACGCTTTACTTCGCCTGCTCGGCATTTCTTCGGGAAACTGTGCGACTGTGGGTTTGACAGCTCGAGTAGAAAGAGGGGGAGGAGCGCCCCCCCCCCCCTTTACCGTCCGCGCCTCGGGGACCGCCGCCGCCCTTCCCCCTCATACAATGTCACGGTCAAATTGGCACCCCCGAGCGTTTTCGGGAGATATGACTGAGAGACGTGCGAATGGGTAGTAAAGTAGTGCCGGAGAACGGCGGGTGCTGGCCCGGTCCGGGGCAGTGGCGGGGGGGGGGGGGGGGGAATAAATCATTGGGAGTGGGTATTGAACCGCGGGAGCGAGGTCGGACTAGGTCGGACACGACGACGATGTCTGCGACCATGTTCCCCATGTCTCCACAGACCCCCAGATTCTTTGCGTTAAATTTCAGCCGCGCGTGCATGTTCACATTTAAGCCACCTAACTTGTCTACCGATAGAGGCTCTGCGATGCTATGCCCGATTCGATTCGAAATGGCCAATGGATCAGAATCGATCACTGACCGTCGCGTGTCCTGCTGACCGCGACGCTCCCGCGGGCGCCCCCCCCCCCCCCCCCGCCCCGCCTCGGGCCCCGTACGGGATGCCCGGCGGCACAGTAATGCCATATGACCCCGCCAAAGTTTGTGTCTAATTCATCGCTCTTTGCCGCCCCTTTGCTCGTCAACTCTTGTGACGGCAAACGCGGCCGGGCCAACGGGCTGTGTCTGGAATGAGTTAACCACGTTAGGGGCCGTCCACATATTACGTAATCACGTTTTTGGGATTTTCGACCTCCCCCCCCCCATGTCAACAAACGTAATCAGCGGCCTAATCCCTCCTCCCCCTTCCTTAAGATTACGTAATCAACCGAATTTGCGAAAAATGTGAACAATCGTGAACCCAGCGTTTGTACAGTTTTTGTATTTTTTTTATACAACTTACAGTTTTTCAGAATGATTTTAAACGGGCCCAGGCGACTCAATCGCCGACGAGTGCGTTGTAGTATCTCCGCACATCGCGCGCGCGGGGTAACTTCGACGCGGCGCTGCGGCAGTTACGTACAGTTTTGGTCCCAAAAAATTGCGATGCGAGGACCAAAGTTGATTACGTAATCAGGACACCTCTCTCCCCCTCCCCCTCCTAATCAAGCGTAAGCATAGCTCCGACACCCCCCTCCCCCTACGTGATTACGTAATATGTGGACGGCCCCTTACGGCTTTGTCCCCCCCTCTCTCTCTCTCTCTCTCTCTCTCTCTCTCTCTCTCTCTCTCTCTCTCTCTGTCTCTGTCTGTCTGTCTGTCTCTGTCTGTCTGTCTGTCTGTCCGTCTCTCTCTCTCTCTCTCTCTCTCTCTCTCTCTCTCTCTCTCTCTCTCTCTCTCTCGCTCTCTCTCTCTCTCTCTGCGCTACCCGTACTCGCTTCAGTGGCGTACTCACCCAGATGTTACAAGTCGGAAGTTGAATATGTGGCGAAGCACGGCATTTAGACACTCCCGTTTATCCTGTGCATTGCTCCTGTTCCAGATGGACAACTCGTCCGCCGAGACGGTGGTGCTCCGGAACCTGACGCTCAGCTCGTCGGGCCGCTACCGCTGCGAGGTGTCGGGCGAGGCGCCCTCCTTCCAGACCGTGTCGGACCACGGTGACATGGCCGTCGTAGGTGAGTCTGGCGCCGCTGTACTGCGTCGCGCCCTGGTTTAAGCGGGCCCCGTGCTCCGGGCCCCGTCCGCCCCGCCCCCTCAGCGAGCTCAGCAGCGCCGTGTGTCCAAAATCTCTGTGTATGCCCCCCGGAAGACCGGCCCTCACTCCCCCGTCCCTGCCCCCTCGTGCTTGCGGGCTACTTTAGCGAGATTAAACCGTGACACGCGTGGAGGGATTTGCCGTGCCCAGGCCGTGCCCCAGCGGGGCCGGGTCGAGCCTGATCGCGCTTAAGCCCCCCCCCCCCCCGCCCTCCTCTTGCTGGCCCTCTAGTGCCCCCGCCTCCCGGCCCCCTCCGACCTCGGTCCGTCTTTGATCCTCTCGACGGCGTGCGGCGTCCTCTCGATTTCCGACCCCCGACGTTCCGTGCTTCCGCGGGCCCCGGCGGCCGCCTCCGACCCGCCGTGTGTCTTGCCGCGACCCTCGGCCGGGGCCTCCTCGCCGCGGCGTCTCCTTAATGGAATTAGGCCGCGGGGAAGAAGACAGAGTGCTGAGCAGCTTCTGGTGTGTGTGTGTGTGTGTGTGTGTGTGTGTGGTGGGAGTAGGGGCAGGGACGGTTGCAGCGCGAGCGCACGGACGAGCCCAGCAGCCCAGCAGCCCCCGCCCGGTCACCAGGACGGTCCTGCCCGGTCCCGGACCCGGTCCGACCTGACCCGATCGGACGGTAAATGGGATTAGGTTGAGCCGCATTGTCGGCGGCGGTCACGCGGAATGCGGAGTTGGCGTGGCGGTGGCGGTAGCACGGCGTGGCACGACCCCCAGATTTGGTTGTGCCACGCTGCCGCCGCCACCGGGCCCGATCTGATCCGATCCGCCTTGTCTAAACTTCGGCACGGCTGCTCCGAGCGGTGCACAGCAGCACAGCATGCCGGTGGGACCCGGTGGGACCCGGCGGGACCCGGCGGGGCGGGCCGGGCAGCACAGAGTGGCACAGAGCCGTGCGCACATCGGGATGGGCTGACGAGAGGCACGGGGAAGTTACACGGAGGCGCCGTGACGTGTCATGTCACTGCATAGCGCGCACGGCGGCACAGCGGCTGTCACAGAGCGAAGCGGGACGGGGCGGGGCAGAGCAGCCGGCTCGAGTGACACACGCGCGGCATACGTTGCTTCCCTGGCCTCTCTTCGTTGTTTAAATTGATTTTAATTTTATTTTTATTTTAATGTAACCCAATACACCCCAACCCGGGTAGACGAATAGCGGACAACTGAATGAATGAATGAATGAATGAATGAATGAATGAATGAATGGGAGGATACACACTGTCCGGTCCGGCGGCGTATAATGGAAGGGAATGGTATGTCGGCGTCGGGTTTCGGGCTGCTGCCAGGCAGCCCTCGGCCCTCTGACAGTGGACAGTGACGAGGGGGCCATCTGTAAGCCAGCAGGATTCACGCCGCTCTCTCTCTCTCTCTCTCTCTCTCTCTCTCTCTCTCTCTCTCTCTCTCTCTCTCTCTCTCTCTCTCTCTCTCTCTCCCCGCACTGCAGTCACCTGCCCGCTGTTTGTGGACGACCCCCACCAGCAGCGACATATTTTGCGTGTCATCACGGGGATAGGCGACGTGAAACGCGACCCTCGTTTTATGCAAAACTCCGTCCGAGTGCGGCGCGCGCTGCGCACTAAGCCCCGGCCCGCCCCGACATGGCTGGCAGAGGCAGTCTGCCGGCCAAGCCCAGTAGTCGGCAGGGAATCGAAAGCGCGGCGCGGGCCTAACCCCGCCTCATCACGTGATGACCTCTCGCAGAATCCGGCGGGATGAACGGCCTTGCCTGGCCCTGCCCCGGGAGCGGGGCGGCGCCAGCAGCGGCGTTTCGCATTATCGCGTGGAATGAAATTTTCGAAGAAATGTGCAAAACAAAAGTCGGTGCCTGAGCAGCAGGGAGGCCACGGGCCGCTGCGTACACCCGTGGCATAAATATGTATGCCTGTAAACGAAGCGGTGCCGGCCGGGCCGCTCTAAGACACAGGAGAGGGGCTGTGAGGGGCCGGGCGGGGCGGGGCGGCCGCAGAGCGGAGCGGAGCAGGGCACCGCAGGGCAGAGGGCAGAGCCCCTGCAGCACGGACCGTAGGCTGTCCCGCCGAACGCGCAGGTGCGTGCGTGGCCTACCTCCCAGGCGCTGACCCGACCTAGCCTACCGTCCGCGCTGCGGAAGCAACAGCCTCCCCCCTCCTCCTCCTCCCGCCCCCCGCGGCACACCCGCCGCCGGAGCTCGAGTGAAAAGAAAGTGTGGAGAGTGGGAGGAGAAGGAGGAGGAGGGAAGAAGGAAACAAAAAAAAAACTAGTTTAAAGTAGAGTTTGAGTGGGGTGGGGGTGCAGGGCCGAAAAGGGAAAGGGTGGTTTGTTGGTTTGGGCCGTTGGCAGCCCTGGCAGGCGTTGGCAGCCATTGGCAGCCGTTGGCAGCCATGGCTCGGCTCGGCTGGCCCGGGGCAGCGGCAGCAGTGCGGCCTGGGCGGGGTGCGCGCGGACTCTGCAGTTTTAGCGCGTTCAGTATGAGCAAAGTTTTGGAGCCGGAGTTCTTGCTGGTGCCACGGGCGCCTAGCCGGCATGGCTGGCGCTGACGCCCTCGCTGACACCCGCCCGCCTATCCCGGCTGCCACACCACACCGCACCGTGTGCGCCCTGCTGCGCCGTGGCCGCCTTTCTTCCCCTTGCCCCCTACACGCACACGCACACGCACGTTGACGACACCGCCCCGATGTGTGACGTGTACACGCCTGGACGGCCGGCTCTCCGCAGCGCGCGGGGCGCGGGGGGCCGTGGCGCGCACTATAGACACTCCTGGCACTGCTGCCAGTAGTCGTCGTCCCGCAGGCTAGCACGGGCTAGGGTGGGGATGAGGGGGGGACGGGCCAACTCCTGCAGTACGTGTGGTGGCCTGGTCGGTTCTCACGGGATTACACAAGTTCTCCTCCTCGTCGTCCTCGCACTGCCAAGGGTGGCGCTGCTGTTGCTGCTGCTGCGGGAGTTAAGGGGTGGGAAGGGAGGGTAGGGGGCACAAGTGGTGGCGAGGCGGCACCCCGGCACCCGCTCATTGCAGTGCGTCACGGCTGCGACAGGCCCGGTGCCAGTGGATTGAATGCGGCACTATCTCCTCACCGACGACGGGGGTCGGTGTGGGAGTCGAGCCCCGAGATGATCCGGTGGGAAGTGGGTCGAAGGCGGAGGGGAGGGGAGGGGGCGGTGACGACTGACCTGCTGACCCTGATGTGTGTTTTATGCCCGCAGTGCTGCCCAAGGACGGCCCCCAGATCACGGGCGGACGCGGGCGCTACCAGGTGGACGACCTCGTGAGGGTCAACTGCACGTCGCGATACTCGCACCCGTCGGCGCAGCTCGTGTGGTACATCAATGGCGAACAGGTGAGCCCCTGCTAAGACTAGCTCCCGGGTTCAAACACCTGGGTCTGGAAGGGCGGACTTTTCTCACCTGATTCCCTCTGTCTCCAGGCGGACCCGCGGTACCTGCTGGGCCCCTTCATCCACCGGAGAAGCGACGGCATGGAGCAGTCCGTGCTGGGGCTGCAGTTCCGGGCGCAGCAGTACCACTTCCACCGCGGCGACCTCAAGCTCAAGTGCGTGGCCTCCATCTCCAGCGTGTACTGGAAGACCAACGAGGCGTCCGTCGAGCCCGACAAGCAGCAGCGGGCGCCTGCCCTCGAGTCCCGGGAGAGCCGCGCGCCCCCCGACAAGAGCCGCGCCGACCGCGTCCACTGTGAGTATCGCGCCACGCTGGGCCTGTGCTGTGCTGTGCTGTGCTGCTGTGCTGTGGCTGTGCTGCTGTGCTGTGCTGTGCCCTCCCTACCTGGCCGCACCCTTGCTGATCTCGCCGTCTGTTGCAGTCGCTGGGGCTGGCAGTGGGTCCGCCCGGCTGGGTCCGTCCCCGTCCGTGTACCTGCTCTGCATCACCCTCGTCGTCGCGCTGGGCGTCCTGGCGCTGCCCGGCCCCAGGTCCGCCGTCCCGAGGCCCGTGAGGACGCGGACTTCGGCCTGCCCCTGCCCCTGTCAGCGGCGCCTGCAACCGCATCCGCGGCCGGTCCGATACGTTGGGGTCCTGACCGTGGCCGCGCGGTAACGCCACAACGTCCCGGCTCCGGTCTACCCTGGGCCTGGGCCCTGGTCTTGGCCGCGCCTTGCCCCCGCCGTGCCTCGTCCTCATACCCGTCTGTGTCCGGCAGGAATCCCGATGTGACTGCCGACGCGATGACACCCTGGTGACAACTCGTTGACCCTCTCGCCGGCCCCCTCTTGCTGTGCCATGAACGCGGAAACCTTCGCGATCACCGAGGGTGGCGGGGTAGATCGTTTTTCCTCTGTTTTCACAATGTCGTGATATGTTCCTTCGGGAGTGATCCCCAAAGTTAAGGGGACACAAAGTTCAAGGAAATGATTTGAACCTAAATAGACATTTTCCCTTCAGTATAATTTTATTTTAATTACTGTGACAAATGAGAGTTGTGTACATATGTGGTAGTGAGATGAATATATTAGGTAAATTTTAATGGTGACTGACTGGTAATCTGTAAGAATTCTCTCATAGGAAAGCCAATCAGCAGTTATTCTAATATGGTGCTGAGCATACTTAATTGTTACTGTTCTTCTTCCTTCCTTATGACTCACATTTTATGGATGTTCAGAAAGTTCAAGAAGAAAATGTAATCTTGACACTGTGAGTCATTAAGTGTTTTGGTAAAGACTGTTTGAACTTTTCTGCTTTTCATTAAATAGCATGACATAACAACATATTGAGTTTGTAATTTCTCATTGTCCGTTGTGTTTATCTGTCTAGTCAATAATTGCTGTGCTGTTTTTGCGTGACGAATGTGAAAACTATGGTATGATATTCTCAAATTGGGTACTTTATTAGCCTGCCTATTCTCCTTTTTTTTATTTTTTTTAAATTTTAAAGTTTTTTCCTGTTTCATCTCGAGGAAGTGAAACACATACATAGCAGGGACTGCAAGGAGGATGGTAGAATGGTCAGGTATATGAAATATTCCTAACTAAGAGCCAAGAGAGACATATTTTTCATTTGTAGAAGGTAATTTCCTTAAAGAAAATATTCAAATGTGTGCTTCCTTTAACACGTAACTGTATCTGTGAAATATTATTAATTTTGATTATGGCTCAGAATGTATAACGTGAAATGAGGATTCACAGTCAAGGGTACTTGAAAACTATTTTTAAAACTGTGTAGTAGAGGTCTGAACTATTGTTTTGTTGGTGAAATTACTGAGCTTTTTACCTTGACTATCCATTCTACTCATGTTTTTTTGGTCGCCAATTTTTCTTCGCCTCTCCCATACCATAGTTTTTGGTTAAAATCTTATCATTTTGTACATTATGCATTTTGTGCAGTTCTAGATATTTCTGACAAATTAAAACTGTCAGTACCTGAAACAAAATTTACCATAATACCTTTTATTCCAGTTCATCATTACCATATTTTGAGTGAAGGTAATGTAAGAGTATGTTTGAATCAAATTTTCATCGACATTTAATTTTGAAAGTTGGGGTAACTGGCAAGGGAAGTAAAGTGGAACCCAAGGTTAAACTTAATGTAAAGTCAGGCATATCAAATCAGCGCATAAGGGTCCAACTTTATGCAGATATGGATTTTGTTTTTGTTCTTGTGATCACCTTCTTCACAGATTTAAGTTGAGAAAAGGGATACTCACAAATACAGGCTTCTTGGACGATCATCTCATCTGTGTCAATTTTCATGCTTTTAAATATGCCTTCTGTCTTCATCATTCCAATATTTGGTTTAGACATGATACTATGTGATGTCAATGTTTCTATTTAAAGTTGTAAAACTAACGAAGCCAAAGGTTTTCTAAGTTAACTTAGTCCTAGTCGTTAGATGTTCAGAGTTCTGTGTATTATAAACAACAAATTCCTGCTGTATTTATTTTTCATAAATATCAACGGTGTAATATTGTTGAGTTTGCTTCATTAGCAAATTTGTTGTTGTAAATGTTATGTACAAAGGAAATTTATACATTTTGTTTTAAAGTAGCTTTTAACTACAACTCAGATGTGCGAAAACTGAATTATTAATTACTTTATCTGTTTGGTTTGTTAAAGAGTGAGGATCCTTTAGATGTGTGAATTCTTGTCTTTTTTGATCAAGCAGTTACAATATGCCACATACTCGCATAAAAATAATTTTCTATGTTTAACATTCATGTGTACAAGATTAAATACTTTCTTATATGCTCACAGTTAACACACATCAGTGCATCACTTTTATCTATTTTTTAGAGTACATGAATGTGACCAAACTTTTATTTCTTTGAAGATTCAGTAGGCTTTTTATGGTGTTTGCCTTCTGTGAATGTTGAATATGAATATTGCAACAGCAAACAGCAAACTTTATGTAATTTTGTTTCTGTATTGTCAAGCCCCAAAAGCTGTTAATTTTTGTTATGTAGACTTAACAACCAAATACTGTATTACACATTTCCTGTGACCACTGTCACAGCATAAATTGAAGCAAGTTGTCAGTGACCAGTAGAACGGAGATTGTGTTGTAGGTGAATAATATTACTGTTTCGTTTTTTGTATGGCTGGTTTGAAAAGGATATCCTCTTAGTCTTGTCAAATTTCTGATCAAAATTGAATATTCATCTTTTTAATTTGTTTGAAGTTTTCCCCATTTGTACAATGTGCAATCAGTGTATATTATTTGTGTAAAATAAATTTCTCTAAAAAAAAAAAAAAAAAAAAATTCAAGGTCCAGTGCACACAAATTCATCAAACTCACTATCTGAAAATATAATGAGTTTTCCACGACGCTGATGATTCATACTGTATTCTTCTGTGGGTAATTATCTACTTTAGCGGCTCCACTGAGTTCAGGCACATGTCAGGTATAGTTACACGCGGGATTGCACCACCATACCCGCACTTAGGGCTGTGCGGTTAGTGAATTTCAAAACCGGTTATCGGTTATTAGAATAACCGCGGTTATTACCGGTTAGCGGTTTTTAATTTTTCACCGGTTATTTCAGATGGTATTTTTAACAAATACCCGCTGTAAATAAATCTCTCTCATTTTTATCAAAAATACCCGTAACTTACCGTAAGGTTGAATCTTACTGGTATTTTTAAATCCCTAATTAACCGGTTATTCTAAAAGAAAATAACCGGGCAACCGGTTATCAAAAATAACCGGTTAATAACAGGTTAACCGGACAGCCCTACCCGCACTGTGATCCATTTTAGGTGCTCAGTACTCGTTTCCCGGCCTCCCCTGTGCAAATGTTGTTTAACTGAAAAGAAAAAGATTTCAACCCGTCATTCCCTTAGAGATCTTTCTGTCACTGGAGCCTGGCTCTGTATAGATCAAAATATTTTTCAGAGGAGCTCGAGTTGGAAACGCTTCAGGAAGTGTGTGTGTGTGTGTGTGCACTCCTTTTGAATTACATTTTCCTTCTCTCTGTGGAAGTATACACATTCGTTGACATCAACAATATTTGATTGACAGAAATCAACACCACTGTACTAACCTCTCCAACAGCACCCAGAGGATGGAAGCTGTTTGGCACTTTCATTAGAATTGTTGCTTAGAAATGCTGCTTGCTCCCTACATTGAACACCAACACCACAAACGGTCATAGAGTTTTTGGGTGGTTTGATTTTCGCGGGTCGACCGACCGACCGACCGACGGATCGATGGATCGATCGTTAGTGCAACAAACGAGTACCCAAGCAAAATTTTATCTTTCAGAACCAAATTTACTGTTTGTCTGAAAATCAACTAAAACATGAGTTGCCTGAATTTAACAGGTGAAAGTCTCGCTAGTAGCCAGCTTGCTGGCTGGTTTTTTGTTGAAAAATGTTGGTTACAATTCCTCATACATTATGAACTTGAATCTCAATCAGAGGTTCAGGTACAACAAAAACAACAGCGCAACAGCTGCGAGTGAAGTCTTACAAGTGGAGGTGTACATATAGTTGTCATGTTTATTGTTCAATACATTTTTCGACATGGCTTATGTCAACGTAGCTGAGTGGAAACCCGATCAAGTAACGGAATGGTTGAAAGGTAAATCATTACTTCGGTTCCTTTTCCTTGACTGCTACTATTTCTAGTAGATGGAATGCAATGCAGGCATACCTTCGACCTTTGTTTTTAAATCTTACAGTTCTCTTTTCCTTCCTTAGCAAAATTTGAAAAACATTTTTTTCTGCTTTTCGTAACGTAAGCGTTCTGCTCTGTTTGATTTTCCATGACGCGTCGACTTCTCTGTCATGAAATTTTGTAGTGTTATTTTTTTCCGAGGTTAGGTGGCCTATCTGCTATTTTTGGAAAACGACCAGTAGGAAGGATTGATTATTGCCGCCGTGGCCTGGGTGCTGTTTTATGAATCTTGAATTTTTATGTTTCAAAATTTGGTGCTATTGATTAGAAGCCTCCATTCTGGTGGTTGATAATAACAAAACTATCTCATTTATTTTGGATTTTCAATTGCAGGCCTTGACAGCTCAATATTGCCTTATCTTCAACTGTTTTTGAACTATGAAGTTAATGGTCAACAACTGCTTAATGTCAGATCTGAAGACTTGGATAACTTAGGAATAAAACGCCTTGGTCATCAGGAACTTATATTGGAGGCCGTTGAACATCTTAGAAACTTTGTAAGTTACTTTCTTTTTATCATTTCATTATATATTTTGGGGGTAGTACTGTTAAATGAGCCATTTCTTAAATTTTTCAGCACTATGAACTAGACCGAGAAAATCTTCAGCTTCTTGCTCTGAGATTGTCATGTCAAGCTCATAGTTTACATAATGAACTTCTCAGACATACAGATTCTCAGCCAGTTAGCACTCAAACCTTAGCAGATGTTGCCAGTGTGGTACGGGCTGTGAAACCTTTAGTGTGCTGGCTGGACAGGTTGGTATGAAGTAAACTTCGCAACTTTGTGTTTCCACATTTTGATGTTCTGTTTATATACCTTTCTTTTCACATAGGTCACCGTTTTCAGGTCAACTGGAGTATGCTGACAGAAAAACTGATTTACTGAAGTACAGCCTTGAAATTGCGACATGCGCTCAAAGAGATCGCTTTGCAGAGAGACCGGTTGAAGAGATCCGCACAAGCTGTGGAAAACTAGCTGTCATTGCTGATGGCATAATTCAGGACATTGCAGACCCATTAATTCTCCAACCTGCATCTCTTGATTTAGCAACCTTGCGAAAAAGAGGAGGAGATGATTTGGTTAGTCTGAATTCCTTGTTCTGTAATATAACTGTTTCTCTACAATTTTTGTCATTTTACTTTTGCCTTGTATTTTACAGGGATTTTTTATTTTGCCTTCCTTCTATGGTGTGCACCAGATTGGAGAGATCAAGTTTGGTTCTCCAGCACACCAGTGTGGGAAAGTGGAGGAGGGTGATGAAGTTGTACAAGTCAACTATCAGACAGTTGTCAGTATTTTAGTTTTATTCTCTGTATTGCTTTTATATGGCTACTAAAAAATATAAATTTTTTTCTGTAACTTTTTGTTTCAAATTTTCAGGTGGGTTGGCAAAGAAAGAAAGTCATGGCTTTATTTGAAGAATCGCTAACTGATGTGTTTTTGACATTAAAGAAGAGACCAAGACACACCAAGGTGTATGGTCAAATTTATATGAAGCCATACAGGCTTCCCAGCAAAAAAAGAGCACCGGCATATACTAGATGGCATGACAATCTTCCATCACCCAGACCAGAGCTGCTGACAATACCTGATTTTGAGATACCTGTAGTAAAGTATGTAGTTGCAAAAAGTTTTGACCAGTTATTCCCACAGCCTTGAATGATTCCAAAACTTGTTTGGTTTTATTTTCTCAGGTCCGCCCCAAAAACACCCCCGTCAAAGCACATAACCCTTGAACCCTTAAACAGCACAATTATTTCAACTAGTTCAGAATCTGATGATGTGGGCTCAGGATGTGATGAAGCATCCATTGATTATGAGCTAGAAGGGCATACTTCTCCTACTAGCATGCGTCTATACTTGCCAAAGCCTCGAGTCCCTGTTCAGCGAAGAGCAACCATAACAGGTGCAAGTCCAACCTCACATCTTCCTCCAGTTGACTTAGAAAAGGTGAAGTTAATTCTTAATTGCATATTTTGTTTCTCCAAGTTTTTAAATTTTAACAACCACTGTTTACACATTTCAGTTTTGGAGAGAGTTGAAACTGGAAAAAAAGTGGAAATTCAATGGGAAAACTCCTGAATCACACAACTCTAATCCAGAATGTAGACTACTTAGGAACAAATCCCCATGTGAACAGAATGAACGTCCTTCAACGTGTCTTGGGTTTGAAAAATCATCAAGTAAAGAGTATGTGAAGCATGTGGATTATGTTGTGAAGTCTAACAACAGTTCCAAAGATGAGGTTTCTTCTGATAATTGTGACACTAAACTTACGCAAGAACCAAACAGGGATCTTTCAGTTTCTGTTACTTCATTGGAAAATGGACTGAATTTACAAGCTTCAAATTCCAAGGACCTCAAAAGGGAGAAACGTTTTATTACAAGATTAGAGTTAATAGTAGATCCTCGAGATTCTAGAATTGAATTCACAGAAGTGACCAGTAAAGATACTGAGACTAGAAGTCCTGTTCCTGAAGAAATCCGGTCAGAGGTTTCCGATAGTGCCCATGTGGACGAGTGCACCGAGTCCACGGAGAAGACACGTAAGATATCAAGTGGAAGCCAAGTTGGGGAGTTGCCATTCCATAGAGAAAGGGGAAGGCTGGACAAAAGCTATAGTACCCCAGCTTATGACTTATCAGGATTGGATGGTCTGCAATTGGGGCAGAAGTCACCAGAGATTAGTGTGGAAACTGAAAAATCATCTTCAAAGAGTTTTCCTGCAATTGATCTCTCTGAACAACCTGCAATGCCTGATGTGACTTCATCTTCCACTCCAAGAGTCAGGAGAACTCCAGATTATTCAACACATGCGGTTTTTAAATTCCCCCCTGCAAATATGTCACCATATACAACTGGGCAAGAGTTTGAAAACCAGCAAGAGGAGATTAATTCAAATGAAAATTGTGATGTGAATTCTAATCCAGTTTTGCATGGAAGGGTTGTTGAAACTATCAATCGACACCTCTTAAATTCCAACTGTGGAAAAGATGGGGATGAGGACTGTTATGATCTGCATGATAACAGGAGATTTAGTCCTATTTATTCAAGAACAGTGACCAATATTGTTCACAATAGTCCAGACCTTATTTCGGACATAAATACTCACAGATTTTACAAATCTGATGAGGATTATGACAATGGAAACCATTTCCATTTTCAGTCATCTCCAGGACTTGATAATTCTCAATCTAGTTTTGATAGCAACTGTAAAAGCCCCCAGACCCCTCATGCAAAGTTCACTTTTCAAAAGATGTACCAATCTAAACCGCCTTCAATATCTGAACAGAGCAGCATGGAAGGAGATATTCCATCACCAAGACTGTATCCTGGAGAGAATAGAAAACCTCCTCCAACTCCACCTGCACGGCATCATATTCCTGTAGAGACATCTGACCAAGCTTCTCAACAGCCTAGGATACCTATAAAGATAACAGTGAATCCTCCAGAACCACCACCTCGATCAACTCCATCTAATAAAAATCCTCTGCCATTGGAGCAACCAAAATCATTATTATTGAGAGCAAAGATGGGCAGCATGTCTAGTGTAACAAAAACAGTGTTTGGAAGCCCTAAAGTGTCACGGAAGAAAAATCCATTACTTGCAAGTAAGTCTGTGTTGCCTGTGATCAGTTATGTTATATTCTACTTTTAGCAATGTACACTGATTTTTTATTTTTTTTTTTTAACAGAAAGACGGTCAGTAAGTGTTAGAGAATTAGGAAATGCAGACAATGAAGGATGGCTGTATCGGCGTTTGAGAATAGGAGATAGTGGTGCTCAGTGGATTAAGGGCTGGTTTATACTCAAAGGAACTACTTTTTATGGGTTCAAAAGTAGAGAGGCATCAAAAGCTGACTGTTTTATATCGTTACCGGGTTTCACCACTTCTACTGCTGAAGAAGTGAAGTCCCGTAAATTTGCTTTCAAAGTGTACCACACTGGTAAGTTTCATACTGCAAAGGAAAGTTGTTTAATCCCTTTGAAGTGTGATGGTGGTGAATACCGTTTAATTTGCTGTGCAGGTACTGTGTTCTACTTCGCTGCTGAGTCAGAGGAGGAGCTAGCTCAATGGCTGGACTGTCTGTCTATGGCAACTATAGATGTCAACACTCTGAAAACATCAGCTGCCGAAGGTTATATTGAGTGCAATAATTGGTTGATTTTTTTTTTCCCAACATGAAGGTGTGTAAAACATTTTGTATGATCTCAGGTGCTGTTTTTAGTGAAACTGAAGATGAAGCAGATGATGAGACTGAAGTGGCAGATTCGTGTTTTCCCAGTCCCAAAATGCGGAAATTTACAAACTTTCTGTCGGGTAATTCAAATCACCCTGCCTCTGCATCTGCTGGAAGTCCTAAGCCAGCCCGTTCGCATCAGAACCTTGCCACAACTGCTGATTCCAAAACGTATGAGATGCTTTTGGTGCAGTTATTTATCCATTGATCTGTTTCAGATTTTGCATTACTTAAATTAATTTCTGTCCACATCCATCATCTCCCCGTAGGTATGATATTCAGAAGAGATTTGGTTCTCTAAAGAAATTAGGCTACCGCTCCAAATATTCCAATCAACTATCCTCACAGTCATCAAGTTCAGCAACCAGCCTGTCTAGCTCTGAACAGTCTCAAGATGTGCCGCCAACTGCTCCCCACAGCTTAGACAGAAAGGTTCTCAGATTTTTGTCAACCAGTAAGAACCCTGTGCCGGTCCCTACATCTCAGTTCAAGAGCTACAGACGAGTGGTTGCAACAGAACCCTGTCCACCTTTCCCCAAACATGCTGATGGTAACTCAAGTGGCAGGGGAGATGAGGTATTACCTGATACTACAAACAGTCCACATGCTGCACGAAATATGAGCAACACACACGGAGATCAAGACTTGAGGTGAGCATATTGACAGTATTTTTGCACAACTCTTTCATGGTTCATGCTGCAATTTATTTCATACTCGTAGGAGAAATAACCGTGCCCCTGGACGTGATGAGGTGTCTGGCACTCTGACATTAGAACAGTTCATGCTTCAACGGCAAGAAGAGGAGCGCCAACAGACTAATGCTTCACATCACCAGGACAGATTCAGAGATCGAGATATTGACAGGGACCCTGTTGTACCGAGTCATCGTGAAACAAGCGAGGGTGAGTGTGAGCATGTATGCCCACACCCCTGACAGTGTCAAGGATTTGCTTTTTTATCTCTAAACTTGCACTGTGTTAAATTTTAAACTTTATTAATTCTTCACTTAAAATTTTCTTCTTGCATGACTTGCACTGTGTATTTGTATAATTGGTGTGAATCTAAGTATGTATGTGGAGCGATTTATGCATGAAAAGCTTGAATGAGGTGCCTTTCTAATTCAGGCTTTCCTAGTTGCATTGCATTTTACAAAATAATTTATGTTTGTCAGTATCTGTATGCAATGATATTTTACATTGTCCCTAAGTAGTTTATTTCCAATTCCTGTGATCAAATATCAGCAGCCTGTATATATTATACTTCTTCTGCAGCATATCTGAAAGTTGTACTGTCTCCATTAAAAAATTTAATTGTTGCACTGATCAATTTTTCTATGTATGTAAAGATTTTTTTAAGCAGGATTTTATAATGCTTTGGATTTGTTTTTAAATCAGTGTTTTGTAGAAAGTTTTTAGAGCTACGTCGGTGTCTAAGCTTATATGCTTCTACATATACGAAACACAATGCTAATTGCCTTCAAATGTATTGCATTTTGTGTCCCAACAATGGTTCATACAATGGGCCATTCACACCAGAGTACTTTTTTACCTTTTTATTGCATGCAAAATTAAAGATGGCCTTTACTGGCAATATCAGTTTTTCACTGACGAAATAATGCAAGTATTAATTTTTGAGAGTGACATAATTTAGTTATGTGATGAATTTTATTCTTGACATTGTACATATTTATGCGCTGTGTTAAATGGTTTAATTAAACTGTATACAGAGGTGTTCTATAGTTAAATTTCTTTGCAAGCCTGAAATTTGATCGTCATTGTTTAGAAAAATGCATGGACTATACATTTGTGTGCTATGGTACAATTCTTCTCCTCTCTGTCCAAGCTGCTTTTGTCAACAATTTTACTTGTATACCAAGAAATTGCATGTTTTCTCTTCACATTTATTAAATTGCATGCATGTCTGGTGATCAGATGTTCTTCTTTCTTTATTAGTCTCTGTCTGTTACTATTTCCTTTAAAATACTATAAAGATTCCTTGCTCAAGAACTAAACTTTTTCTATTGCTGTAGAAGTCTTTCACTTGTACCCAAAGTTGTCAATCATGTGATTTAACTTGAAATGCTGTGTACATTACTTTCAGGGCTGTTTTATAATACTGAGTTTACACTGATAGCTTACACAGGTTACACAGAGGATCCCGTTCTATCTCGACATAAATCATTAGAGAAACATAGAAGTCCTCCACCTGCCCCTCCTCCACTGTCACCGTCACCTCATCAGCTGCCCGCGCCAGCACCTGCAGTGAGACCAATTCCTGCTACAAGGACTATTCTTCCAACACCTAGTTCCTCTGCACAATATGACACCACATCTGAGCCCCCAGCTATTGTTCCTAGGACCTCGAGACCTTCTAATGATGCTCATGAGCCAAGGTAAGTTTTACCTGGTTGAAGCAGATTACACATGCATTGCCATTTAGAGTCGTCTTGTTCCTATACCACTTTGATTTTTACAGGGCTTTTCCAAATATTGTAAAGCGATCTCCTGAATCAACATCAGAGGCCACACGACGGGCGCCATTGCCCTCAAAGCAACCCCGTCTTAAAAATGCAGCTATGTACCAGCCCCCTCCTGTAGCATTTTCCCCTTCGCCTAACTTTGGTGAGTTGTGTTTATTGATATGGTGTGATCTGGTAAAATAACATAACAGTATTTGAAAGCAAGCCAACATAAACAAAATGATATTGCTTGTACCTGCAGTTAGCTGCAGTTACAGAGTACTGTATATTCATAGATAATAACTGGAAACATTTCTTATGTTTTGTTCAGGGCCCTCTTTTGAAATGCACCTAGATCAACGGGGCTGTGCTATGAACTCCTCAGATGAGACATGGGATGGATCACGAGCAAAAGGAGCAGGCTCCAAAATAAGACAATTTCTGTCTCCTAAGCGCAGCTGTCCTCCAACTCCCCATGCACAATTTACTCCATCAAGCCAACCAGAAGCCTCAGTGCCAACTCCTCATAGAACAATCCTAGGTATGTACCTGTTCATTGTGTTATTACATTTACCATTCCACCTTACATATCACAAACATTCTTTACAATAATATAACCAATGTTAAATGTTTGTTCAGGTTCACCTCGTCTTCATCGTGCTCTTTTCCGTCAAAGTGATGGCCGCAAACAGAAGGGTGCACCTGTCAGTGATTCCAGTCTTGGAACTTCGTGCTCTCCATCTTCAAGTATTTTCTCCTCTCTACCATCTGCTACTTCTTCGCCAATACCATCTCCAGATTGGACATCAGACTATACTCCCTCTCAGTCACCCAAGGTAGCACGCTAGATTCAGTCAGGCCTTTTTTCATTGTTACATCTTCTGCATTTTAGTAGTATCTTGCGCTGTTAACTTTATTCTAACTCTTGCTATTTATATTTTTGTTTGCTGCTATTCCAGCCAACAATGGGGATTGCAATGCTGGGAAAGAAGCCTGGTGCAGCAGCATCTCCACTCAACAACATCAACAGTCTGTCAGCCATGAGTCCCCCACTCAGTCCCCCACAGACTCCACTGAGTCCACCACCCGACTACCCTGGCCTGGAATATCCCCCTGTGTTCGAGCCCGGCATTTATTCTCTCTCAGACTCAAGCACATTTTTGAGTCAAAGCTCAAGTCTCTATTCCCCCAGCTCTGATATGTCCAGTCCTCACCAACCTCGAAGGTGAAGCTCTTTATTTACAGTGGTTGGTTCTAATGTGCAAATTCTCCAATCGGGCTTTCACTAGATATTATGTAAAGGTATATTGCTAGCTAGTCTTTTTTACTTTATTTTTATCAGTATGCAATAGTAAAGTGTTCAAACAGTAAACCATTGAGATATTTGTCATAATTGTAATGAAATGTTACAATTGTAATTGTATGTAATGAGTTTCCATAACGAGAGTGCAACCTTTTTAAAAAGGTATCCTTGTAAGAGATGCCTTTCTATTGCTACTAAACCTCTCCATCACTGACAAGAGTTGGAGTGGGAAAAACCTGTGTGTCCATGTTTCACAGAGTCAGCAATTTTTCTCTGTGACATGAGTAATTTCACCACTTTTGAGTTCTGGTATGGTGTATTCATTTGAAGTAAATCTCTTATCTATGTTGGTTGCTGTAATTCGATATTTGTGATGTAAACACTCGTTTTAAAATGATTTATTGTTAGCTGTGATCACAACTTAATAACCCTGGTGGTTATGATGTACCTTGAAACATTTTTAATTGTATGTAAAGAACTGTTTTAAATCCGAATTGCCTGGCTTTGTGTCAGCTTTATCATGTTACAGCATTTGTATCTCCATTTATTTGATGTGATAAAAGGTGACTCATGGGTAAAATATTTTTTTAATTCAAGTTCTCATTATTACCTGACCATAACTCATCTAAGCTATTGTGATAAAATTGTAGATTCAGTTTTTGACTCTCCACTTTCAGCTTGTGGCATGCAGATCTTGTCAATGCTAGATTAATGTTCACTCATAATGATCCATCAGGGTATCGATTGACTAGAAGATTGTAATCATTGCAGTTACATTGTTTTGAAGTATTGGTCATTTGTAAATGAATGATTGTATTGTTTACTTCTGTATACAATTAAACCTTAAGATATTGTTCATACCATGGGACAGCAATACTTTTTACCTCGCTCTCTATTTACTCTCTTCCTCCCTTTCTTTGCCTGAGTCATTTATTTTATATTGGTTGCCTCTTGAGTTCTGTCTCTGATGCACTGTGTATGTATTTACATTGATTGTCTATTTTTAGTATTCAATATCCTTATACTTTTATTTACTTGTTGGGAATGGAAGGAAATGTCTACAAAATGGTGCCATTGAATATTGAATGTTAGTCTTTACTTGTAGATACCATGATAATGCTAAATTGGGATGTCTCTTTTTTCCCCTTCATATCTTGCTTTACATTACCTTCAAAGTGAGTTTGTCAGTATTAAGGATAAGATTTTTTTGTGGTAAGTAAAGTGCATATTTTGGAGATGTGTCGTAAATGTGTATGACAAGATCGCATATCATTTTTTGAGCATTATATTATACATTATCCAGATGATATCAGATTCCGTAACTTGTAAACCCAATGCTTACGGTATTGTACATGTTTAAGACAATAATTTTGTGATACATAGTTTTGAGGGAAGCAATATATTTTTTTCCATAAATTGATCAAGTTTGTTTTTTCTCTAGTGCAAGGTTTTTATCACATTGCATGGTGCCTGCCCCTCCCCATCTCTTTCTCCATTCCTTTGATAACTATTAACATGTTCTATAATTCAGTATTTGACACTGAAGTTTGAAGTTTGTGTTAATACCTCTAGATGAGGCAAATTATTCCTCAAAACACATAAATATTTGGTATTGAAATTTATTTTTAATGATCTGGTTTTCATATCTTAATATATAAAATAACAGCAATTCATAAGAGGACAATGCAACAGTAAAGTAACAATAGAGTGAACATTAATTTCCTAAACTTTGATTTGATTTGCCAAATAATTTCAGATTCTACCCTAATCTCCACATTAGCAGTAGTTAAGCTATAACATCACATGAGAAATGCCTTCAATCATCACAGTTTTACTTTTTAGAAGAGATTCATTAACTTACTACTATCACATTTCATTAAAAGCAAAATCAAATTCTAATTTGTCAATGACCTTGAATGTACTTCAGCTCATAGAGTAATGAATCAAGTCCAGAAAAATCAACACAGGTCTAAAGAAGGGAAGTCTGTTTCAGCCAGTCAAAATTTGCATCGCAATTCGTGTGATAGAGAAAGGTGTATTTTAAAAATGGAAATATCACTGTCAAAATTAGAATTTCAAGATATTAGTATTGATACTACACAGGTGTCTTAAAATACATAAGGATCTTTTCACGAATCAGTGAGAAAGTCTCAGAGTGCAGTCATAAAATTAAGTTGTGCTGAAGAGTTGTAGTTTCTTACATATTTTTGTGGTGAGATCGGTCTTACTCTGAGACCTCCACTAAAAATCTTGATTTTAAAAAAAGAACATCAAGTCCTTAGTCCTTACTAAAGGCTAATTAAATAACCAGAGTCACAATCACTTATGAGTTGGTGGGGTGGGCACAAATGTGTGTGAATTGGCCAGCAATTCAGCACACCTAGCATTCTGCCAGTACGGCATAACAGTTCCATCCTGATCCCATTCTCTGATTGTGTCCAAAATGCTTATCGGCACTTTCTTGAGCAGCACCAACTCACTTGGGCCTCTCCTAGACCGCTTCATGATTATTGGGGCTCTCTCGCAGAATCTATTCTTGTCATTTCAAAACGCATGGAGGGACCCAGTGCATCCTCCCAAATTATCTTATCAACACACTATATTTTGTTTGGAACAAAAGGACTACACTCCTGCTCCAATCTAATATCACGAGTAGGATAAATACCCACAAATTAAAACAATGAGATAAATTACAAACACCCTTCTTACCTTCGCACGATGGAAAAAGAGAAAGAAACGAAGGGCCGATTAAAAAAAAAAAGTACTGCATCCGCTGCATCCTATACTGAGACACATTTTACACACGAAATAAAATCGCTATTTAAAATAAGAGAATAAGAGACATTATAAGGTCCCATTTCGACCGTAGGACAAGGCTTGTTGACTAGCACCACATGATTTGGTCATCTCCCGACGCAGACCCGCATGCGCGGCGCACATTCACGAACCGCGAACACAAAGACACGCTCACACCATACATCTGCTTGGACACACACATAATCACACGCATTCACTAAGCAACTATGCCCCCTTCACAGTTGGGATAATAAAGGGGGAGAGGGAAGTCCACTGCACTTTTCCGAGAGTGCGCACAATATCAATATCAGCAGCCGTTGCGCAGGTTGGCGCTGGAGATCTCGATGCTCTCGAGCCACTTGGCCACCTCCAGGGGCAGGTCGGGCTTGCCGGTGCCGTCCGAGCTGTTGGGCTTGACCGGGTCCAGGACGACGGTGTGCATCTTGTTGGCCTTGTCCTCCGGCTCCATCTCAATGACGGCGCTCGGGTTGGCAACCCCCGCCAGCTGGTTGGCCATCTTGGGCTCGGGCCGCGACAGCAGGTCCGTCATGATCTCCTCGGCGTTGCAGTCGATGAGGCGCTGCCGGCAGACGGCGATGGCGCGCACGAAGTTGTCCTTAGGCGTCACGAAGCGGTGCTCCATGAAGATGCTCGTGCTGTCCCAGTAGATGACCTGCGGAAGTGAGAGACTTGTGTAGCGGTGTGCACCGTGGCGAGGTAGATGGGGTTGCCTACACATGAGGGGAGCCGCAGCTGAGGGAGACGTTCAAAACATTGGAGCCGGAAGTGGAGAAGACGCGCAAGAAGAAGAAAATCGGACACAGTATGAGAGTAACCGCAGCAGAGAGTATCTCCGCCACGGCGTCGGCCACGAGACAACTCAAAATTTCTGGAGGCTTAGCTCTCGCTGGCGATATGTCACGACTCTTTGATAGGGTCACACAGCGCAGCAGTACTCCGCGCGACCCGAGGATTCTAATTTCCAGGTTGGGTGGAGGAGGCAGGCGCTGTGTGACCCTACCAAGTGATCGTGACGTATCGCCAGCGAGAGCTAAGCCTCCAGAAATTTTGAGTTGGCTCGTGACCGACGCCGTGGCGGATATACTCTCTGCTGCGGTTACCCTCATACTGTTTCCGCTTCTCTTCTTCTTACGCGTCTTCTCCACTTCCGGTTTGAGCTTCTCCGAAATACCCTATTTCTACTCCACGCGGCTTGAAGGTTTCCCTTCAAGCTAAGCCTCTTTCCCCTTAAATTTTCCCCCCATTTTTTTTATAATGGACATTTCTTTCCATTTGATTTGGGCTACCATACAGAACTCACCCTGGTGTCAATGCGAAAGATGGTGAAGGGGCGGATGAACCTGCGGTAGCGGATGGTGGCGGCGCCCTGCACCACGCCGCCGCCCTTGGCGCTGATGTGGCCCAGCAGCCCGGTGCGCTGGTAGAAGTCAATCCGGGCGAAGTCCACCTCCCTCAAGTAGCGCGCGTTGTTCATGTGGTAGAGCAGCACGTCGATGTCCGACGTCAGGCAGATCCCTTTGAAAACAAAAATAAATAAATAAATAAATAAGCAGCCATCTAGTCCTGTAATCTTCCCCTCCTAGGGAACAGAGCTCCTCGGGGATTACACATACGTTGAATTTCAAACAATCAAACAAACACAAACACGTTGTTGTCGGGAATACCACCGAAAATTTGAATATGCATGATATTGTCGGATACAAATATACAATATGCAAATATGTCAAATAAACTGAATTGGGGAGCAAAGACATATGAGTGTCGCGGGTTCAATCACATGGTGCGCACGCGCCTGTCCATGTGAACTCCGACAAGTTTCGGGTACAACTTTACCCACTTTGCTCCACTCGAACCAATAAGAAGAAATAAGAAAAGAAAAAAAATAAGAAGCAGTCCCAGCCGCAATTTGGGAGGACGTCATTACCCCTTGCCGATACTACCTGGCAGGACCGACACGCACATAGACACACACAGCGAGACACACAGATGTGCGCGCACATGCGGAGCACGTGGGTACTCGTATGTGTGTGTGTGTGTGTGCATGTGTCGGTGTGTCGGTGTGTCTATACAAACATACTACGTCCGACAGAGATCGACGAGTAAAGCATACAAACGCGCGGCGCGGGATGGCGGCGGGCACGACACCGCATTGTCTGGGCTCAGAGCTCGTAATCCTCTCTCCTTTTTCCCATCCAATTTCCTATTGGACTGAATGCGGCCGAGTCGATAGAGCGGGGAGCGGGCGTTTCGCGAGGGGGGGGGGGGGGCGACCGGACTCCGGCTGACTCACATGAGCGCTGCCAGATCTGCCTGAGGATGACCCAAAAGTCTTCAACGGGTGGGTCTGTCGGGTCCGACGTATTTTGCGTGTGAGAGAGACAGATATAGCACGTTTCGGCGCGTCTGGGACTCCATCGCATCGGAACATACGGCCAAGAACCATGTTCGAATCCCGCCAGGAGCAAGCGTTTTCAGCCCACTTCCTGAACACTTTTACTTATTTGAACTCGTGTCCGTGGCTCTAGGAAACATGTATAATGCTTAAACATTGTTAAAACCTCGAAAAAACCGAAAGGAAGGGCGGGTGTACCGGCGGCGCTGGGACTCGAAGCCGGATCCCAGCGTGAATTTGGCCGGGTCCAGTCAGACCCGACGCGTCACACCCGACCCGACCCGACCCGAAGGCTTTCTGCCGGCAGCGCGACCCGGGAGACCCACCCGTTGAAGATCTTTGGGATGACCAGCCCACTTACAACCCGATCACTGAGAATGAAAACACGCTCGCTGCAAACTGCAAACGGACAATGTGGTACATTGCCATTGAACATGTACCTTTTTTTGTTTTGTGCTTTTGTTATGTACAATGTTGTTCATTACAGTGGACGAATTCGTACCCATTCGTACACATCTAAGACATGCACCGCCCTAAGCAAGTTCAGATACCGGCTCGGTTTCTTTTTCTTTTCCTGTTGAATCGGCTATATACGAGGATTTTAGTGTGCGGGACGGTACGCGTTTCCACAATTTCTTATTCCAAAGCCAGTCATGTCCGTTCCCGCGACGCGCGGAAAAAAATGCGAAAAAAAAACGAGTACAAAACGAGGAGCGCGCTGGAAACAAAAGAACGAGGAATTTCCCGGGTGTACGGCGAGACGAGACCGCACGGCTCATGGAGCGCTATGCGGCGCGGTGTGCCATCTCTGTCTGACTGGTGCCGGGCCGGCTGCCTGGGCTGGCGCGGCTCCAGCGGCTCCAGCTCTCTAGCTCCAGGCCTCCGAGCCTCGACCCCACGGAGATACCGGCGTCTCAAAGCAGACCGAATCCCAGGCATCGATTCCAAACCGGTGTCTCAATCGCGGGCCAACATGACTGTCAGAAATGTCAATGCTGGGAAACATAAAATGTACGTCCAAATCCTCTTGCACCTTTCACCACGAATGGCGACGCCGATCGGCTGGTGGTGCCAAGCCGCGACACACGCGTGAATGCAGCAGTCATGGTTGCCTACCCAGGCGTCTTCAGGGCTCAAACTTACTGTGGCCAGTCTAGGGTTGGGCTGGATGATCCTAAAGCCTTTAAGCTGCCTTTGTGTCGATCTGGCATCCAGCATAGGCAACTGCTTTAAGGTCTACGAATAGAGTGATAAAAGCAGACTGCAAAAAGAGGAGAAACTTCTACGAGGAGTCCAAGCCAAACGGCCATCCCCACTTGCATAAACAAAGTTGGCGCATAGCTACTTTTCTTGGTCTTTATTTCGTTTCAACCTCCCCCCCCCCCTTTCTCTCTCTCTCTCTCTCTCTCTCTCTCTCTCTCTCTCTCTCTCTCTCTCTCTCTCTCTCTCTCTCTCTCTCTCTCTCTCTCCGCCCCCTCTCCTCAATTTCTCCCTTCCCGTCTTTCTTTTTGTGTTTTTCCCTGAATGACGCGGAAACATAAATGAACACTGTCTGCCGACCCGATCACCACCCGACTGCTGCCGTCGAATGGCGATCCGAACCGAGCCGGACTCAGCGAAGCATCCATCCAAAGCACTCGGGAGTTCAGAATCCCGCCACACTACGCCCCTCTCCGACTTCTCCCCCCCCCCCCCCCCCCCTCTTCCTCCGTCCAGCCACGACGCCACGACGCCCCGCCGGGGATCCCCAAGGCTAGCCAGGTGCTGGACGGCTGGACGAGGCGTGGCAAAGGGGGGGGGGGGGGGAGGGGGGAGGGGGGAAGAGGGGGGGCATGGGAGGATCGAGGATCGAGGATCATAATCCTGAAGGATTGCGATACCAGGGCAAAGCCATTGCACACACACACACGGACCGGAACAGCCGCCTCATCTTAATTTGTTTACATTCCTTCATGTTGCTTCACACAGTGACCGGGTGAGCGGACTTCCTCGGTGTACACTCAGGCATAGGACTTTAGATATACGAATCGGCGAGTCTTGTTGTGCCGTGTCCCAGACAGAGGAATGCAGCCGGAATTTCGTCGACATCGAGTCAACGATGCGATGATGCTGAGTCGACAATCTACTGCTCCTGGCTAAGCTGCTTTAACCCGCCCACAGGGATAAAAATTAAGAAGACAAAAAAAAAAAAGACAGGAGAGTAAGGAGAAGAAAAAGAAATGTAGACCAGAAAATGACAGACGTCTTAGAGCCGTTTTTATTTAATGTTCGAGCGCGACCGAGCGACCGAAATCAGAAATCCATGCCGACTCTCTCGCAACACACAGAGACATCTCTTCCGCGAAGGATGAAATCAGCTTCCAGACGGCTAGTGCGGTTCGGGCACAGTATTCCTGACACGGCCGGGCCGGGTCTTGGCACCGACTCCTAACTGCAGCAGAGGGCGCCGCAGGGGGGGCAGGGGGGGGGGGCTGCACTGAGAGGTGCGGCCAGACCAGGGCTTCGACCTCCAGCCATGCAGCCGTGTCATTATACTGTTGCGGGAGACGACCATTTCCACTGCTGCAGAAGAGATGACCGCATGTGCTTCCGTCCTTTTCCTGCGCCCGCGCCCGAGCCGAGCCCGCCCGGTCGTCTCTCTCCCCCTCATGTGTATGGCGTGTGTGCGTGTTTCCTCTAGATCGCTGCTCTGGCCAAGAGACAATGAACCCGTGAGAAGGGCACAGGATAGCCCTGCAGGGGCCGACTGTCCCGTTTCGTTGCTGTTGGGCCCGAGTGAGGTTCTATTCCCGGCCCTTGCCCAGTCGCATGCCATCCTGTTCTATTTTTGGATCGCCGTATCTTTGGTCTGGAGCCACAATTTATCTAATGCTGTCCGAGGCGACAGCACCCCTCCATGCTCGTCGCAGATTACTTCTCTTTGTTTCACTAGTATCGCTCCTCCTTTCTCTCTCTCTGCTGTATGCCCTACTCGTCCATTGCGCGGATTTTCGGCAAGTGCCGAAAGAACAGATGAAGCACGCACTATTATCACTCACTGAGTCGTTTTGGTCCAGCCAGTGGAAGCAGCCGACACCAACACACACGTGTCTGATAATTATTGTACCAAGAAGATGAAAAGTCTGAATATCGCCTCGGATCACCCTGACGACCGTGACAAATGTCACAGCGCGGACCTGCGGACCTCCCCTGGTGACGCTGCAGACACCACACCACCTGCCCGTGTGTCGTTTTCTATGGCCGCGGCCTTCATTAAAAATTGGACATCAAGCAGTTTGCAGGTCCGATTCCTCAGCAACGATATGAAATGAAATTCGCGCAGAGACTCATCGTAAACTGGCCGCTGCCGGCTGACTGCTGCCGCAGCGCCGTGCGCGTGACGCATCGGAGCTAGGTTTGGCATCCGGCCAGTCTCTATGGATTATTTAGTCACCGAATTTCCCACAAGACGTCGGTGCCCTCATCTGCTACTACCGCTCCCAGGGTCCCATAGGCAGCCATAGGGACCGGCGGCGGTCTGGCGGAGTCCTGGCCCCCTACCGGGCATGGTGGTGCGAGAGAGGAAAGGAGAAAGGAGAAAGGGGAAAGGAAACAAACGTGACACGCGAAAATAAATTTGTACTGGAGCTACGATGACGAACTTTTGCGCACTCCGCTCCAACTAGGAATCCTGTAAAACAGATATGAACCAATTTTGAAACGCAGATACGCGGTGGTCCAAATGCGGACAAAAAACCGGCAAAACGATCATGTGCGCAAAGAGAGACACCATATGCGGACCTCTGCAGCAGGACTCTGCACCGCGGGTAAACACCGGGCCCAGTGGCTGAATAATAAGGGTCCGCAAAATTTAGTTGTTAGCCGAGCATCAAACACGCCATTTCTGTTGTTTGTGCCTGTTCGGAAACTTCCGCTACTCGCTACATTACTGTGGCGGACGCGCTGAAAGGGAGAGAGAGAAAGAGGAGCGAGAGGAAGGAGGTGGAGGGGGGGAGGAGGACTGCTTGACCGCTTCGCGCAAAGCCATTGCAGAGCTCTCTCTCTCTCTCTCTCTCTCTCTCTCTCTCTCTCTCTCTCTCTCTCTCTCTCTCTCTCTCTCTCTCTCACACGCTCACGCACACACACACACCAGGCTAGGCCAGGCTAGACAGGCTGCTGCGCTGAACCTGAACTTGGCCGCGACGCGGGCGCGCGCCTGTCCGCTACCTGCTTAGCCCCCCCCCCCCCCCCCCCCGCCCGGTCCCGGCCGGGGCCCCCACCTCTCCCTATGGGATGCGTGTAGTGTTCCGGCAGCAGCAGGCATCGGCCCGGCGGGAGAGACTGTGCGGGTCGCGGAGCGCGGAATCAACAACATAAGACCGATTTCCTCCCTCTCTCTCTCTCTCTCTCTCTCTCTCTCTCTCTCTCTCTCTCTCTCTCTCTCTCTCTCTCTCTCTGTCTGTCTCTCTCTCTCTGTCTCTCTCTGTCTCTCTGTTTCTCTCTCTCTCTCATAATCTTCTCTTTTACTGTCTCACTCGCTCATTCTGTCAGCCACCCGGGTCCGCTGCTCACTCAGAAGAAGAAGAAAAAAATAGTTTTCTCTCGATCCAGTTTAGTTTATTGACCGCCAAGCGACATTAGAGCTACGCTTCGAACGTTGGAGAGAGATCGGGCGCACGTTTCTCTCGGGGTGCGCGTGGACGGTCCTAACGGGAGTGTAGCAGAGGACAGCGAGCACCGCACCACCGCTGCCAAGCTCCACCAACACCATCAGTGCCCGGTTCCACCAACACCATCACTGCCCAGCTCCACCAACACCACCACCACTTGCTACCAGAAGCGGCGTCTCTCCTAGTGAATCACTTGAGTATTTCTCCCACGACGGATTACCATAACGCGTCGTACGCTCTGTGGATTTTTCTCTCCCGCCTCCCTGCGCCTTGGCGCGCGCGCGACCCACGCTCCCGGGTGGCCCCGCCCCGCCCCGCCCGGCTCGTAGCGGAAGTCACAGCAGCTCAGCTGTATTTGCTGGACGGCGGTCTCCTCGCAAGGCACTGCTGCTCTTTTAGGCAAGGCTGTTGTGTGTGCTGTCCGCTGCCGCTGAGCGCTGCTGGGTCTCGAGATTATTCGCACTGCGTCTGGTGTGTCTCTCATGACGATCCCCGGACCCTCCCATCCCAGCTGGTCACCACTTACTATTCGCACTCCGACGCGCCCTCGGCTCGCCTATTCGCAGCCGGCCGCTCATCAGGATGAGAATGTTGTCCGCTCGCATCAAAATGCTGCCGCTGTTTGTCCTTTCGCTTCCGCGTTTGCCCGACGCTGCCGCCGACGCCCAGAGCAGCGCTCCCTGTCTCACTGGCAGTAATGAAAACCCCGTCGTGCGACATTTTTGCTGCTCTCGCGCTGTCAAAATTGGTGACAAAACTGTCGTAATTGTAGGACGAAATCTTCACGCGACGGGCCAGAGAAAGGAACAGTCGCAGAAGTAAGTCCGGGTTCAACTCTCGCGGCCGCTGCCGAAAAAAAGCGCGTGGGTGGCTTTCAGAGTCCAAGGAAGGGAGGGTCCGTGAGCGCCTGTGTGACGGAGGGTAGGCAACATAGGACCACCGTGTGGGGCGGGCTAGCCTACCCTGCAGGCGCTCCGCGTCCCGGGCGGCTATCGGCAGACCGCCTGCAGGGTAGGCCAGCCCGCAGCATCCGGGTGCGTTACAGGCATGTCTACCTCGCAGGCGTTCCCTGCGCCGATGGTGACTGGTGACCTCTAGCGCGTATGCACCAGGCTTCCGGCTTCCTCCATGCTCGTCGGATCGTTTCTAGCATGAACCACTGTCGCCCATTTTGCATATTTTCATTTCGAAATAAATATCTCTAAAAAATAATTATATGTGATTTCCGATCGACCAGATGGACGAGATTCACTAATGCGCGGAGCGGCGGCGCGGTGCGGAGGCACGGCAGCAGCCCGGCAGCTCCCGGCACAGGCGGCCGAGGTGAGGCGAGGCGACCTGGTAACGCTTCCCTGCGCGGCGCGCCGCCCGAAAACCGGTTTTCGGCCACGGCTGGCCACGGCTGGCCACGGCTGGCCACGGCTGGCCACGGCTGGCCACGGCTGGCCACGGCTGGCCACGGCTGGCCACGGCTGGCCACGGCTGGCCACGGCTGGCCACGGCTGGCCACGGCTGGCCACGGCTGGCCACGGCTGGCCACGGCTGGCCACGGCTGGCCACGGCTGGCCACGGCTGGCCACGGCTGGCCACGGCTGGCCACGGCTGGACCCGGACGCTAGCGGCGTGGTCCTCAGAGGTGTCCGATCGCATTCAGACCACCGCTTCCATGAGTATATCGCGGCCAAATTTCTTTTTCCCGCGCAGTAGCGCTCTGTATTCCCCTTCCCTAATCAGTTCGCGCGGTGGCGAGTTTCCGCTCATACTCATGGGGCGAACCGATTCAAGTAACCATGGTCATGGTCACGCTGGTGGTGCCCACCTGCGCGCGCACTCGGGTTGCATTTTGCTGGGGGAGTTTCTTGGCGTTGTCGCGCCAGGGGTATCTCCACGTTTGTGGATCGCGATAAGGAAGCGTTCACGGACCATGTTACTGTGCTTGAAGTCCGCACGGTAGCGCCGCGAGTTGCTGGAGCAAACTGTCGTTGGCGCGGGCTCGAGTCACCCTGTGACTGCATGCTCGATGGCTTCGATTCCCACAGACGGTTCCACGCCACCGCTCCCGTCCGTGCGCGTCGCCCCAATCTAAAATCCCCTCGATCATTATATCGTGTCGCGTGGTGTTTGAGCAATGCCTACAGTCGGCACGGTGAGAGCTCAGTAGCGTCCCGCACTCCATAACTTCATTTAACTTCGTACTCCGCTCGTATGCAGCGATTACATCCCCGCGCGGGACCCTCTCGAAAACGGCCCGGGAACAGGAGGACGCGTTCGGGGAGTGGTCAGGCTCTGTGACTGTCTGCGTAATTAAAGTCATCATCATCATCAGCAGCAGCAGTCCTGGAGACTGCAAGGCTCTTGTAACCGGCTAACCGACCGGGACGTCCCGTCCGCGGACACCAGCTCTGCTCACGGGCCTCGCCGGTCACGTACCGTCCCGGACCCCACCGCGTCTGCCCTTCAGAAGTCGGACCCGGGTCAGGTCCCCGCAACCGCACAAACTTCCATGCGAAACTCCACTACTCGTATTATCGACCCCGCCGCGCCACACACTCGGAAACCGCGAGGCCCGGCCGGCGGAGCGAGGTCCGTCCGTGTCATTTCAGGCCGACTTCATCGCACCGTAGTTCCTTTTTTAAAAAATAGTAATGAATGCAACAATGTCCATAAAAATACTATACAAGATGTGCATTCATTCAGAAGTCTGTCTATTATCACTCTCCCAACGGGCAGCTTTGGTCTCCCAGATTCCCGTACTGCGGATATAAAGATTTAAATACCTCTGACGCTGAGGGTGTCGAGGACGTGCCGCTTCTTCTTGCAGAACAAGCAGACGACGACGGTCAGCAGCGATCTGGTGAAGTAGTGCAGCTCGAACAGCAGGTGCAGCACCACGATGACGCCCAGCACCACCACGGCGATGTAGCACGGAGAAAGCATCCTGCCGAAAAACAAACGTTCCTGCTCAAAATAGGGAAGGGCGGTTTTGAAAGCTGTTCTCGTTTTCACACAGGTTTGTTTCGCGACAAATTTCTGATATATACGTCCATCGGTGCACCGTGAAAAACGGTTAGACCAATTTTTAAAAAACCCACATGTACAGAATTACACATACATAAATTATGTACATATTGTGCATCGTCATGCACAAACTTGTACAGAATGCTGGAAATATTTGTACAAAGTGTATGTGTAATTCTGTACATGATATATGTAAAAATTTGTACATTTACACTTAGTGTATTCAGGACGGGAAAACCCCTCCGTTAACGGCCTGCGACGCCGCACAGCTGCGGGGGGTCGCCCGGGTGCCCGGTTGCCGGTGCCGGCCTGTGGCATCCGCAGTCTCCGTGCGAACATGACATCAATTCCAAGCGCTACACTTCTGGCAGCGGCCTGCGGCTACGGCCTGCGGCTACGGCCTGCGGCTACGGCCCACCCCAGTGCGGCTCTGCCGGGCTCTGCCGGGCTCTGCCCTCTGAATATTTCATTCTCCGCGGTTTGGCAGCCGAGGCCGCCGCCGCAGCACTTTTGGCAGCACTTCTCTGGTCAGGCTCTGGTCTGGCAGACATGACGGGGCGCGTTGCCGCGTGTAGCGGGCCTCGGCTGCCCTGCAGTCCAGTGGGACCAAGTGTGATACTGGTCGACCTCCTGATCCGCCTGCACGGGCCGTGGGAGGGGGCGGGGAGGGAGGGGGGGGGGGGGACACAGACACCTCCGCGCCTCGAGGGAGCACTGCTGGTCCTGTCCCTGCCCCTGGAGTATCGACCCGTCAAGGCGCGGCCGGCGAGCGACCCCGTGCACCCTCACGTGCGCCCCGTGCGAGCAGGAGAAGCAAGGCAGCGCCAAGAAGGCAGGATGGGAGCAGATAGAAGACGTGCGCAGGGGAGAACACCGAGTCTGATAAAAGATACGCCGACCGTAACAGATCCGAGTAGGTGGGCCTGCGGGGGCTGCGAAGCGGGCGCCGCGCCCGACACGGTGAGCGGTGCTGCCCACGCCCCCCACCGCCCCCACCCCACCCCCTCCTCTTCCGCCCCAGCGGCAGCAGCGCCGTGCCGCTTCGACCTTTTCCGAGGGCGTCAAGGTTGGGGTTGGGGTCGCGCCCCGCGCACTTTAGGGAAGGGAAGGGAACGGCACAGGGGAGGGGGTGGTGGGTGTGGCGGAGCGGACGGCGAGGGGACAGGAGGCGCGGAAACGCATCCCTCCCCCGCCCCGTCCCTCCCCCGTGGCCCGTTCCAAGGCCATTGTGTGCAGGGCGGACCCTGTCAATAGGCCAAGGGATGTGCTGGCGAAAAGATCAACCTGGATTCAGGGAGCCAGCCCGGCATATGCTGCGTTGCCCCGACCTCGCGGAAATGTCACATGGGCTTGAGCGGAAGACAGATAGATAGATGGACCTAACCTAAACTAATAACTCTATGGTCAACTCTCGGCCCGTGCCGTGAGTGCGGTGCTCCCCGGTGCTCGCGGGTGGTGCTGGCCAGCGCGCTGCGTTGTCGCTGCGCGGTTGTGATCTCAAATCATAGGCGTTACATCATGACTCTTCTCCCGTTCTGTATGTGACAAATAACGCCATCGCTTCAGAACGAGTTTTCCCTGCGGTTTTCTCCGCTCATGGAGGCGTGACTGAGTGTGCAGGTGTGTGCTCGTATGTGTGGCGGGCGAGTGCATGCGGTGGTCAGTGGAGCTCTCTCTCTCTCTCTCTCTCTCTCTCTCTCTCTCTCTCTCTCTCTCTCTCTCTCTCTCTCTCTCTCTCTCTCTCTCTCTCTCTCTCTCTCGCAGCCGACCGCGCCAACGCTGGGCGTCTCTCTCAGACGGTTTGAGTCAGCTGGCGGCAGCCGCGTCAGCGGACACTATAGCGACCAACTTAGCAGAAGCTTGTTCCACCGCGGCGTCGGCACAGCGTTCCAGCGCGCATAGATTTGGTCTGAAACGCGGCACAGACACCATTGTTTGTCACCGGCCACGACGGAAACACCAAAAAAAGCGGGGTTTGCAGCACTCACTCGCGCATAGGTTGTCTTCGAAGAGCTGACGTCACGCGATGCCTCGGACAGCGGCGTGCATCGCGAAAACCCCTAATGTTTGGTGGGGAGGGGGGGGGGCCAATTGCAGCCGGTTACCGAGCTGTTCATAATACTGATGTTGTTTGTACACGCGTAATAATAAGCCGCACCGCGGCGGGGGGGCCCAGGCCTGCGTCTGGTCGGGGGCCTCCGGGGGCCGCCGGGGGCCGCCGACGGTACCCTCGCCATGATCGGAGACACACACCTTGCCAATCATTACGCTTCCCTTTTTTATGGGCGTCACCTTCACACCGCTCGGCTCAGGTCAGCTCGGCCCGGCTCGGCAGGAACTGTGCGTGGCGCGGAGCAGACGCCGAGATGCACTCAGTGCGGTGCGGTTGCAGGCGTTTATTGTAATGAGCACCGCGTTCTCACGACAAAACATGAAACGGGTTGCAAGAAAAATTAGGGGGGGGGGGGGGGAGACGCAGTGAGTTCGGCGAGGAGGGGCACAACAGGCTCGTACGTCCCCACCGAATACGTCTCTCTGTGACAGTTCCTCCCCATGACGACTAATTTTGTCCCCTGCCAAAAATGTTCTTTGATGGGTATCCTGAGCTAGAATTCGTCCCCGCGTCCCTCGCTTAGGCTGGCGGTGTGTAAAACGTGGGTCGCTATAGACCAGAGGTGGTTTAAGTGTCGCCTGCTTGGGTGGCGTGCGTCCGTGCGGCGCGGGTGGCAGCTGCACGGCCTCGGGCCCTGCGCCCCGCGGTGGGTAGGCAACCACCGAGGCGCTCTGCGCACGCGAGCACTGCGGGCCTGCCTACCCCCCAGGGGCTGACCGGGCGCCGGCCCCCGGCACGCTCGGCACGATAAGTGGAATCGAGAATATCATACACCTTCACGATTTTTCTTTGGTATTTGAACCCG
This sequence comes from Odontothrips loti, assembly GCA_038380765.1. Classification (NCBI taxonomy): domain Eukaryota; kingdom Metazoa; phylum Arthropoda; class Insecta; order Thysanoptera; family Thripidae; genus Odontothrips; species Odontothrips loti. The sequence goes on from CM076247.1 coordinate 12,857,533, forward strand.
GAAACGCTGAAACACGGAACCAAGTATAAACCCCCTCGGACAAAAGGTCGCGTTCAAGCAGCTTGAAAAATTGAAAAAGTAAAAATAATCAAGGTTAGGGAAGTTGAATGAGGCAGGAGACATTGAGGTCCAAGATAAAAAGATCCCAGAAGACTACAGGTTGTTTCTATTCCAAATGCAAGTAAACCGCGGAGCTGGTTGAGCAATTAATTGTCTTTGTTCGCCCTCGAAAGAGATCGGCGGCGGCAGGCCGGGCGGACCTGGTTGGGACGCCCCACGAGGCCGGGATCGGGAGGGAGGGACAGTGGTGCCGATACAGCGCCGGGCCTGGCGGGGGTGTTGGGGGCGCTAGGCCTGCCCTGCCCCCCGGGCCTGGCCACGGCGGCTGCCAGTCAGATCCGTGCTGACGTCAGCGTCCCTACGCTACCACCACACCCGCGCACCCCCTTTCCCATGAGGGCCGGCCCCGCCCTTGCCGGTATTTTCAGGGCCGGACACGCGAATTTGAGAAAAGGGTGGGGCTGCCGGGAGGGGCCGGCGTGTTCCGCCGATGTGACGGCGATGATTAACACACCTACCAACCTATCCGGCCCCGACCACAGCAGCATAGCCAACCCCCTCGTGCACCTGCGTCGCTAATATTGACCACAACCGTCTGAGATACAACAGTCACATGTGTATAATGATGGGCCTTCCCATTAACGGCTCCGACTGTAGCCGGCCCCTTCTTTCCCAAACGCTGGGCTCCCTTCCACCGGCCCTAGGCCTAGCTCGACCGTGTCCGGGTATGAAGGTGGCCGCACCGTTCCAGTAGGGACAGTTCGGGGAGAGTAGTCCCAGCAGCATCTCCAGCCCGTAACATCGCTGTCGTCGTCATGAGTAAGAATAAAACATCGTAACTGGAAGCCCTTGCCTCTATTATCATAGCAGGGAGAACCCACCAACCACGACACCACACCCCCATTTGTATGCTAAACGGGGACCGTCCCTTTATCGAGCTCTTTATGGTACTCGCATGTATTTCACACGAACCTCGCAACGAGGGCCGCGCGGAGGGCGAGTTCTCTCTGGACACGCAGCGGCGGCGGAGAGTATTTGAACCCGCGACCTTGTGACCGAGTCGTGATCATCAAGGCGGGCTCGAAGCAGCTGTTCCGAAGCCTTCCAACGTTGCATTTGAGAACTGAGACCTGAGGTAGACTCAGACTGGCGGCCGCAGGATTTCGAAAACTAGGTCACGTGACGTTTTCGCTGCTTGCACCCCCTTCAACCCTCCCCTGTGGGGTCACGTGGTTCATGGACCCCCACCCCACACTGCGGGGGTGCACCGGCACTGTCAGTCCCCCAACCCTCCCCTGTGGAGTCACGTGGTTCATGGACCCCCACCCCACACTGCGGGGGTGCACCGGCACTGTCAGTCCCCCAACCCTCCCCTGTGGAGTCACGTGGTTCATGGACCCCCACCCCACACTGCGGGGGTGCACCGGCACTATCAACTCCCCCTCCCCCTTCCACCCCCGGCTCTCTCTGCAGTAACAACAACGTTAGCATAAGGACCGTTTGGCACACAGCAGGCGGTCTGCAGCGGCGGGTGTGAGGCGACCGTCCCGGTCCCTGCCGGGGGTGGCTGGCGGCGGCGGCTCCCCGGCTTACGTCAGTCCTACCGAATGAGTGCCTTTGAAGGGCTTCGATGGCGCCCTTTGTGGCGCCACGCCGCCGCTGGTCGCCGCCCCGCCCCGCCGGTCGCTAGCCCGGACTGACCAACGGCCCCTGCTCTAGCGGAGCCGCCGAATCGAAGCCGTTTTGGCCCGGTTATTTAGTAGCGTCGCCAGCCAGCCGGCCGGTCAGTTTCGGAGCCGAGTGCTGGCACGGCGTTTGGAGAGGTCTAAAGCATCGCGCCGATGCACCCCCCCCCCCTCCTCCCCCTTAGTCGCCTCCAGCCGCTTCCAGCACCCTACCCAATGATCCTCGTTCCGTCCAATGGACATCGGGATCATCGTGTGTGTCTCGATGATAGTCATTTTCGTCGATGCCGTTATCGTTTTCTTATTTCAATTATGAAAAATAAATAAGAGGGCAGAATAAGTGGAAGCGGCTCGGCTGCGCACGCGCGTCACACTAGTCATGACGGGGGCTACCGGCCCATCGGCACCGCCCTGTCCACCGAGTCCAAACAGAGGAGTAGGAAGATAAATTTGGGGAAACATTAACTGTTGACTGACGATGACGAATCGTCAGACTGTCAGCATAAGCGTATGGTCGCATCACTTAACAGCCGAACGCTAGCCGAAGTACACGGGCCGTGAACCGGTCTTGACAACTCTCAGAACCCGATCAGTACTTCCTTTTCTACGATTTCGCCCCACTTACGTCACACGACAAATACCGCTCACAGTGATGCGGCTCTCGTTTGATGAGCCGTTGAGCCGTTTAGCGGAATCCATCACAAACAGCACACAGAGCGACTCGCTTCGCGGTACCCGCCGCGACCGGCGGCCAGTTAGTTCACGTACGCTGTTTGAACACGGCGAACAGCTTTGAGAAGCACAGTTCTTGTTAGATTCACAAGACTCGCATGGAGAACGCTATGCGTTCTATAGGAGACTCGTTCTTTGGGTACATTGGGATGGGTATCAGTTAAAATTGTTTCCGACTTAGCCACTGGCACTCTGCTAGGCCGCGACGAACAGGAGCTACGTATTGTTGACTCGAGGCAGTGCCTCATCCCAAGACAAACGATCGCCCATCTACGTTCTCTAAAACGGCTGGAAACGAGATTTTCTTTTGAAGTTTCAAAATGTCGTATCTCATTTTCAAAACTTCATCAACAACCAATCAAAATGTCGCGTAAACGCAACACTTGCGTCAAGCAGTTTTCGAATTGAAATGGGGTCTTAACAGACAGTGTGATACTCGTTCTTTTTTGCTTCTACGTCGTAGCAGTAGCAGTAGTAGGCAAAGAACGAGTAAAAATGAACTTGGAACCTTGATCCTACCTCCACCTATTCTGACCAGGTATCATTAGAATTTGAAGGTACATATCGCCACCATCCCTCCCTCTCCCCTATCCCAACAAGAAATAAAAATAAACCCGACACATTGTCACTACTACTTAGCAGCACGACTCAAGCACGGAATGAGGAACCTGTCCTTCACCTAAAATAGCAGAGGAGAGAAGCAAAACTCAATACCACATAACCGGGTGCACACGAACAATCAATCAATGAGAAGTCAGGTGACATCGGTTTGTCGCCACAAGAACCGCCAAGAACCGGCTGCACGCCGGGTGGGACCGTGTACCTGGCGGTGGTGGTCAGGCCCCCGGGGTCCTGGTCCTCGCTGGGGTCTGGGTGGTCACGGCGGCCTCGCCGTCGGCATGTAGGCAGGGGCTGCTGGTCCTGTCAGAGTCCTTGGCAGCTCGCCGGCAGTCACGGCCGGCCTCCGGTCCGCGAGTCTCCGGCGGTGTCCGACTCTATCCCTCGCGTTCGCCTCGGCCGTCGCCTTGGCCGTCGCCTAGGCCGCGTGGCACGCGGGGCGGGGCGGGGCGGCGTGGGGCGCAAGGCTGTCGCGGTCCTGTGGCGGGGCGGCGGCAGCGGTTCGACCTGCCCCTGGCGCGGGACGCGATGGCACGGGACGGGACGACTTTGTCCAGAACCAGATGCAGACTGGCGAAGCGAGCGGTGCGCGGCGCCGGGTCGGCCCGGGCCGAGCCGAGCCGTGCCGAGCCGAACCGAGCCGAGCCGGGTCGGGTCCCGTCACTCCACAGGCCCTGACGGGGGAGGGGGCCGCTCTGCTCTGCGCCCCCCGGCGCCCCCCGCTGAGCGCGCGCCCGTTCGATGCCGGTCAGCTGATTCCCCCCCCCCCCCCCCCCCACGCAGTCGCAGGCTTACCGGAGGGTGTGCGTCGCGTTGCGTGTGGAGTGGCACGCCCTTGGACACCTAGAGCGGACTGGAAATTAAAGATAAAAGGAGACTTAGTATAAATACCGTCTCAACACTCAAGCAGCGTCCGGTCTGCTATTCAATGCTATGCATCACGGTCGGGGGACAGAGCTTGTGGCCTAGTGCCCGCTCGTGAGTCGGCCACTTAATGGGAAATGGGGACAAATCTGGATCAGTCTAGAAATCCAAAAATTCCAGCGCTTCCAGCACTGAGTCGCCTTCGTTAATCGAATTACGAGTGTCAAATAAATTAAAAAAAAAGCTCGACACAACACACGAATCTTTTCACGTACAAACTTAAAATTTAGCTCCTGAACAAAAATCGTGCAAAAATGTTGACAGTTGATATTAAAAGAGAATAAATATTGAAAGCTCCGCGAAGGGGGCAACAATGGTTTCTATATGAACGACACTTGCTTGGCGGAGGAAAATGAAAATGCGCGATAGTTGATGCAGAGAGCGCCTCACCTCGACTCAAAAATCAACTTCGGGGGATTCGAACCCCAGCCCACTTGCTCGGACACGGACAGGCTAGGTGCTGCCGCGACGCCGTAGCTGCCTGAGCCACCGTGCTACTGGGTCAGCACACATCTCGGTTTTCCTCATGCCCGTTGTTGACTCGTCGAGACCAACCGATACGGGCGTTTTTGCGTTTGGCAGATTGGTGTGCAGAAGTTGGCGCAGCGTTCAGCGGACATGCCACTCCCCGGAGCGTAGTGAGTAGAGTACAGCGGCTTCGGGCGTGAACGAAGGGAATCTATGTCCCCCCCAATCTTCGCAGGGGCGGACCACGGACCCCCATGTTCCATGGGGTCAATCCAAACCAGAGGGCGGGGCTGAAGGGCACTACAGTATGATGGAGTCCCGGAAGCAGGCCGCGGTTAAGCGGAGGGGGCCTCGCGCAGTGGCCCGGGCTAGGGGTTGCTAGGAGATCCGTCCGGCACTGTGCCGGGTAGCGGGTTCTAGAGCTGTGCCCCGGTGCCAACTAGCAGCCCTAAAGCACCGGTTACCGTAAGCTCGCCGAAGTTGAAGGCAGGGGTCCTGGCGGAAGCCGGGACGATGTAGGTTTTGTCAGCACCGGTCGAGGTGCCATTAGGCTCCGTTTTAGAATCGTTTGCAGGTTGGGATCGGAATGTAAATAACATTTCCTTTAGAGTTCAGAGGGAGTGAGTGTAGCTCCCGGAGGCCAGGCCAGGGACTGCCAGGGACCGAGACGGCCGTCACTGCCTCTTTTCGATGAACACCGATTCAAATCATGGCCGAATCTCTTGATATTTTGATTATGATTTTTTCCTGATTTTTTGAACACATTGTGTTGTGTATTTGCTATATTTGCCTTCTTTGATTTTTTTCTAATCAGGATTTATTTTGACTTCTTCTTACCTTTTTTGGGCCAATGTACACCGATCCTTTCAAGTAAAGTTCCCCTCGCCGGGGGACCGCGGTGCCGCTCCGGCGCGGCGTCACGGCGCCCCCTGAGCCTGGCCCTGGCCGCCCTGTTAGCCCGGACTTGTTGCACTGGCGGGCCGCCGACCGCTGACGGCTGCCTCCGGAGCGGAATCAACCGAACGCCGATCAATCATGGTATCCGGACACACACACACACACACACACACACACACACACACCTCTATGCTGTCCGCGCACGGACGACTACCGAAACCAAAGTCACATACTTGTTTCTTTGGGGAGACCGCGCCACGAAAGCGTCGGTTTTGGAGACAGGACATCAATGACGTTCCACCCGTCGACACTAAGACGCTTCAGGCTTCAGGAGAGGTGTAACATACTTGTGTCACGCTACGAACCCCCTCGACCCCTCACCTTTCTTAAATCTGTGGTCAACCGGAACGACTCGGCCTGGGCGATGAAGACACGCGTCGCGCCAAGGGGGTAAATAAAAAAAGGTGACGACGACCCCCTCCCTTCCGCTTCCCTCCCCTCCCCTCCCCTTGCTCCAACTATATTGATCTGGGACCGAGGATGGCCGGAGGGCCGGTAGGGACGTGGCGGGGTACACTGTAAGAGAGGGGTGTTCGAGGAGCAGTTCGCCAGGGGCGATATCCGGGACTGACGCACAGTGGAGCCTCACGTGGACGGGTTTCCCAGGTCCCAGGTGTTCTTCCACACGCAGTGGAAAAGTGCGGTGCCGAAGAGCCGGACATGGCACATCTGAGGGTGACCGGTGGCCAGTGAACCTCCGAATTAAGAATTCATCGCCCCCAGAAGGTTTCTGATGCGGCGTCCGGACGCGCACACACCATTCTGAGTTTCGCGCGCCGAAGCGGCGTTCTGCGGCTGCGGTGCACGCGTCCGTGTCAATGCCCCACGGCGTTGCGCGGTGTGGGGTATTGCCGCAAGAGTATAGACGGGGCGTCCCGCGCTACGCCACGCCCGGCTAGCGGCTGTGAGCGCGCGGAGTAGCTCCGCCGGCGCAGCATAGCGCAGCACGCGAGCTCGGTCTACGGTGATGTGATGTAGCGTGAACTATCTCTGGGAACATCCATTAAATACGTCCACGGGTTGCCGCAACAGCCTGCACCTATTTGCCCAGTCTGAGCTTATATCGTGCCTGCTGGCTAGGCAACCATGACCTGCGAGCACGCGTGTCGTGCGGGCTGGCCTACCTCAGCATTCGCAGGCGCTGGGCCGTTAGGGTTGGTGGGAGGAATGAAGGAAGGCAAGAGGTCGCGCAGTGGTCAATAAATTGGACGAAAATGTGTACACCCTAAAAAATGTCACGAAACGATCTTGTCCGTGAGCTGGGCATAGTTTTAAGCACATCTAAATCTGAGAACAATTCTACAATCAAGCTTGTCCCTTTATGATAGGCTCATAACTGTACTGAGCTCATGGCCAGAATTTGTTCCTAGACATTTTTTTGCAGTAAAAAACAGCTAACTGGAATAAAAACCATTATTGTTCGATCGGAATATGTGAGTGGAATATATTGTTCGGTCGTTGCTCTGGCCTGCTTCCGGCCGTCGCGCCGTGGAGCTGCGTGCGTTGCCCCCGGTTGTCCTCTTATTTTGTTTCCATCCGTCAGAATTCCAGCCGCCGAAGCGAATAAAAATAATAATAATAATAATAATCCGTGAGTCAGGCCAAGCAGCTTGAACCAAACCCGGTGGGCTTTGGCGCCGGCGCGCCGCGGACGGCGTACCTCGGTGCGGTGGCGGCCTCTGACGGCGGCAGCGGGCGGCTCCGGGCGCGCGCACCGGGGGCTGCCGGGGACCGGGGGTGGCGTTGAACCGGCGGGGAGGGCGCTGCCGGCGCTCCCTGCGGCGCCTGCGGGCTCTGCGGGGTCCCGGCTCGGCGCGGTACGGCCCGCCCCCGGCCGCCCCCGGCCCGGCCTCGGCTGGGATGGACCCCCACCCTCAGTTGACCGTGTCCCGTTACCGGCGCCGCACCTCCGGGGCGCCGCGACGCCGAGACCTCCCCCAGCGCCGCGCCGAGCCGAGCGGAGCCGCCGGGCCGCGTCCGCGCCGCCGCGAGTGCCAGCTCGTCCAGCCGCCGTGCCGACGCTAAGCGACGCGCCGCTCTCCCGCCGCCGCCGATACTCGCCGAGCCGCCCGCGCCGCCGCGGTCCGCCGCCGTGGTCCTCCCTTCGCGAGTGTGTGTGCGTGTTTGTGCTTCCCCGACAGATCCACGATCTCTACCGGATTATCGAGTGCAGTGTCTGTTTGTGTGGCTACAATGCCAGTGAGTGCTGTGCGCGGCGGTGGAGTGCGCCGCTGTGCTCGCCGCCCGGGCGGGGGCGGCGCGCCATGAGAGGATGACGGCCTGCACCGGCACGGCCCGAGCCTCGGCCTCGGCCCGCACCATTGCGGCCGCCGACATGGCCGGATGGGCCCCCGCCTTCGCCGCCGCCGCCTCCAAGGAGACCTCCTGCTGCTCTGCCCGGGCTTTGCTCGTCGTCGTCCTCCTTCTCCTGCTCGCGGACGACGTGGCAGCCGCCAGCCGGGGCTTCGCCGTCCCCACCAAGCCGCAAGGTACTACCGTGATCCTGGACGAGCGCCCCCGGGGACACCGCCGGGGGTGTGAGAGCCGCGGCAGCAGTGCACCGTGCCGCGCACGGACTGTCTGCACGCACACGACGCACACACCTGGGCTGGCCACAACATAAAATAAATGAATGCCGCCTTTTGTATTGTCTCTGATCGGGACTGATCGAAGACCTGACCTAGCCCAATGAAATTTCAATGAGGATCCATTGTACAGTGAAATCGTCGGACAACGGTGAAAGCAGAGTCCGAACTGAAGGACTTTGATTTTAGCTTCGAGTTTGGCTTGGACTTTGTCACAGTGTAACGGGTTCTACGAAATAGGAACACGATCCTCAGAGTGTCCGGGGCTAGAATACCGAGTTCTAGTAATCGCCAGTTCCTGTTCCCCGTCCTCGTTGTCTCACTCATTTTGCTTCTGTTCGCCTCCCTGTAGGGGAAAGCAGGGGTGAAAAAAAAATCCCCTGTGCGAAGGCCGTCGTCGTGTGTTTCATCATCACATATACGCGCGAGGGGTGCGGTTTTATATATCGTTTTGAGTGATTGGTTTCATATCGATGGCATGTCGCATCGCGCATTCATGGATTGCGTCCACGAGAATGTGGATGAGCAGAGAGTGGCGGGGTGTTGGTGAGGGTGGCCGGGGGTGGAGGTGGGGGATTGGCGGGTCGCTGCCGGCCAACCGACCTGCCAGTCCCTGCCGCTTCGACTGTCACGTCGCGAAATGGGCATCGCGATGAATCACGGCTCCGCCGTCATCTCTTTTGTTTCCGCGCGGACAGCCGGCTAATTCCTCCCCCGGGAAAGTGAGAGAGATAGAGAGAGAGAAGGGGGAGCGAGGGAGAGAGACACGGGTGCGCAGAGTCCCCGCTCACCCTCAGTGCCATCATTCGCGGTCCTTGTCACTGGTGATGGGTGCGTGTGGGGCGCGAGTGCGACAGCGATAGACCGCCCAGGCTGGCCGACCTACTCATTCTTGCACGCTCGTGTGGATTTTCATTCCCATGGATGAAACAATCGTGTCGGGAAGTGAGCAATAGTGAGCTGGATGAGAAATAAGAGGTGTTTCTATGGCACGTCGCCGAGTGGGTTACCGCCCTGCTAATCTTCTCGTGCGGACTCGGAGGGGTCATCCGGGGACGCCGAGCGCCTGCGAGTGTCAGAGTAGGCCAGCCCGCACGACACGAGCGCATGGAGAAGTCGTGGCTGCCTACCCAGCACGGCGCTAGTCGCGTCCAGATTCACCGATCTCGGTTTGCACTTGCCACCGTACGGAATGGATCATCCTAGCGACGTAAATCTGCGTGACGTATTCAGAGATTTTTTTTTAACTGGATAAGCGAAAATTTTATTAGAATGGGGAAGGATAAGGCGACAGAGACGGAACGAATGGTCGTTGCGGAGGGCCGTTGCGGACCGGGGCGGGCGGGGGGCAGCGGGGGGCAACAGGGGGCAGCGGGGGCCCACTGAGTCGTAGCGGCGGCTGGCTGCCGGACGGGACCGGTGGACTCCACTCTCGTAAGCGCATCAAATCCCGCCTCTTCTACCCCAATTTGTCTCCACTCTCTCCCGCTCACTCACTCTGCCTGTTCCTCCCTCCCCCCTCCCCTCTCTCTCTCCCTCCCTCCCTCCCTCCCTCCCTCCCTCTCTCTCTCTGTCTCTCTCCCCCTCTCGCCCTGCCGTCGTTGGTCCACGTCAAACAGTTGCGTTGTATGGAGTAGATGCCGCTGCTTATGCCCGCGCTCGTCTCGTCGTTATAACGTTGCAGTTTCCACATTATTATTTTTAAGGTTTCAATCTATGCCTGTTCTGCAGACTTTCACCTTCCGCAAACCATAATTGATTTCCACTTTGACAAACCTTTTTAACTCATGTTTATCTAAAGAGCGTAGCGAAACCAGTGCAAAAGCAGTGAGGATGATTTAAAATTAAACTGAGCGTGTTTTTTCTCTTTTTAAAATAATAACTACACCCGACTTTTTTTCCTTTTTTAAGTCACGGAGTTTATGGTGCAAACGTCGCACACGCAAACACCCGGTCGGCCGGGCCTTGGCCGGGCGGCCGCGGTCCGTGCGCTCACAATGACCGCCACGGCGCCAAGTACATTATGGTGACGCGCGGTGCGATGCCGGCAAAATTCCCGCGTCGTTGCGCGGAAAAATTGGGCGAGCGCCGCGCGCAGTCAGTGGCGCGGCGGGGCGAGGAACTGCTGCTGTGGCGTTTGACACGGCGCACGATATGCCAAACCGACGCAGGCCCCCGCACAGGACCTCCGCAGGCCCACGGGCCACGCACTCACTCCCCTTTGCAGTGAAATGGCCCGTGCCACGTCATAGAGCTATGGGGTCGCAGTGAGCCGAAAAGTTCGCTGCGCTGGGCGTTTGCGTGGCAATAGCGAGGCGCGGCGGTGACGGCGGGCCTCCCGGGGCACAACGGGGTGAAAGGCGCCGTTCTGCTCACTGTCATGCGTTCTGTGCCGAGCGAGAAGGCACGTGGGCGAAAAGTCATCGAAAATCAGAAATCCGTCCCGGTTTTGATCTGAGCCTGTGTGCGTGTGTGTGTGTGTGTGTGTGTGTGCGTGTGTGTGTAGGTGTGTGTGCGTGTGGCTCCGTCAGGCCGGGCTCCGCGCTGTGGTGTCATCTCACGCATAGGTTGGCCCGTTCTGCGGGCGTCCTTGTGGAGTTCGCCAAGTTTGAGATGGGACCGAATGCCAGGTGGGCCGGTCCCCGCCGGTCCCCAGTCCCCACCGGGCCCCGCTGCCTCGCTCCAGTCTCCGCAGCTTCCGAGGTGACTGACACCCCGCTTCCGTATATCCAGGGCAGCCTATCTCCCCGTGCCCCGACCTTGGTCCACGACGCGGGGCGGGCTGCTGCGAAGCGGCCGCGGCACAGTAGGCCTGGGGAGGGCTCTGAGGGTGATGAGCACCGGAGGTCTGGAGGTCTGCTGCTGCGGGGAGCAGATGCTTGCCAATGATGCTTCGGCACCACAAGAGCAGCAGGATCCCAGCCCAGGCTAGGCGCCCGGTCGGAAGCGCCAGCTGGAATGCAACAAGCATATCGGATAGCAATAACCTGTCAGATATGGTCAGATATCGGCAAGCCATAACGCACGGCAATTTTCGTCTGCTGCTGCTGCTGCTGCTGCTGCTGCTGCTGCTGCTGCTGCTGCTGCTGCTGCTGCTGCTGCTGCTGCTGCTGCTGCTGCTGCTGCTGCTGCTGCTGCTGCTGCTGATGGCCACACGGTGGGTTGCAGGGCCTCACCTGGCCGCCGTCCTCAGCGCACTTTCCCTCGTCGGGCCTTTTGTGACCTCCGTCCTCCGCTTTGCTTTCATTTCAATTTTCGCTCCCCGTCCTCGGTGACAGGTGGGACTCGCTGCTCCACCGCTGAGCGGCGGCTGGGTCTTCGCGGTCCCCGCGGGAGCCACAGAGTGAGCCATCGTGGCGACAGCAGCGGAGGCGGGCCGGGCGGGGCCGGGCAGAGCCGGGCAGGGCCGCGGTGTTGGCGTCTCTTCGCTGTGCGGCGAGACCAAACTTTTGTCCGGGAAAACGATTCGTGTTGTTGGCGCGGCGTTTTGTAGACTGGCGGAATGCGCTGTCAGTCAGCGCCAACGCGGCGCGGCGCAGCCCTGGCAGACTGCTGCTGCGCAGGGCGAGGCAGCGGCGGGTATTCCTTGTACACGGCTCGCAGAGGTTATGTCTGCCGGGCAGCGCGGTCAAACCGCCAAACAAATCGATCCTACGCCGCTTGCTTCTTGCGGGCGGTGATGCACGCCATGCGGCCGTGACGGCTGGCCGTTGTTTGCTCGTTCAATAATATCGCACACGAAGACCGCACCAAGATTCCCTCTCCCGCCCCGGCTGTGCGTGTGCGCGCGTGCGCGCGTGTGGGAGCGCAAACAAGCCCACGGATTGACACCCCAACCCCGCCGGGGGCAGGCCGGGGGCAGGACGGGGGCAGGCCGGGGGCAGGCCAGGGGCAGGCCGGGGGCAGGCCGGGGCCAGGCCGGGGGCAGGCTGCGAGCTATCGGCCTTTTCTTTCCCTGCGCCTTCTGCCTTCTGCGTCTGGCACTCCGTCTTCATTTGCGAGCCGCGCGTCATGCCCCCCGCCCCGTCACCGGCGCCCCCCACCACAAACCACTCGAACTTTCATCCCTTCTCGCACCGCTTTCTCCTCCGCAAGTCCGCCGTCCCGTGCAGGACTTGGTGGCCGCGGGTGCTTAATCGGACAGACCATCGCTGGAACGTATTTGTCGCTGTCCGCGGCCTCAGCCCCGGCGGGGAGTCGGCTCGGCGGGGGCTCGGTGGGGCTCCCAGCCGGGAAAGGGGGCCGGCGAGGTGCCCGCGGAGGACACCGGGAACACCAAAAACTACGACGGCGACGAAAGCCTCCGCAAGGAAATTAACACACAAGCAGATTGAATTAAGAGAGCGGCGCTATAGAGGCCCCGTCTCCCTCGCCGATAAGGCCCGCCGCGTCCGCTGTAATTAGCCAAAGTAGCGCGATCGGTGTGTTTTACGATTGGGCCTAGGCCCAGGGCCGCCAAGGGCCCAGGGGGCTGTTGGCCGGCACGGACCGAAGGGCAGACCCCCAAAAAGGGCCGTTCCAGGGGCAATTAAAAGGGGCCGAGTGCTGGGCGTGGCGCGGAGAGGCGGCCGTCTTGGAGGAGTGGAGAAGGACAGAAAGGGGGCAGGCCCCGCAGACCCAGCGGAAGGCCCCGCTGGCCACGCTGTTGCTCGCTCTCTGTCCGTCCCATGGGGTGCGAGGGGGACGGGAGACACGTGTGCGTGCGCTGCTGCTCTGGCCTAGCCCGGGGTGTGGTGGTGTGTCCGGGCCGGGCCGGGCCGCCAGGGCTGTGAGGTTGTGGTGGTGGTTAGGCTCCCACGGCCGTGTGGTGCCTGTCGTTTGTCCATGCCTCGTCGCATTACGGACCTCGCGGCGGAGTCCTGGACGGCAGACTGCCTCGCCGCGTGCGCATCGCCCCGCCACGCCTAAGTGCGGCCCAGAGCGCCGCCAGGGTCACCATCCATCACACACACACACAAACACACACACGCACACACATATCGCACGCACACGAGGGACCACCCGCTGTTCTACGCGGTTGACCTCCGACACAGTTACTTTCACCCGTGAGAACACAAAAATACGCGCCGCGTGTCGAGGTCAATGACCCGGCCGTGGTGATGTCGTAGTGGTCTTAGTTCTCCAACTAGGTTGACTTTGCCGCCACGCAAAACCAAGACTTTAGTAAGCTGGTCTGACTCCAGTTAGAACAAAAATTAACGACATGGGGAAAAACATCACATCAGGTAAACACATTTTTTAAATAGTTTTTTTTTGTTGCAAGTTTTGGATAAAGTGCTTGCTGCTGTGCCGTGTTTCTGGTGCATGCTTCCTCCCCGCCGTGTTTGATTTGCCTATCGGCCATCAGGGGCGGTACATGGTCCCCAGGGTTAGTGCACCCCCGGCACATGGTCCCTAGGGATAGTGCACCGGGCACTGTCTGCCTGGGGGCATACCATCACTGACCAGGCTAGATCAGACTGGGCCGCGCTCGGTCTGCTTAATGCGTGCGGGCGGCGGGTGGCGCCAATAGGCGTGTGACCGGGCCGGGGGGGCCGGGCGGCTGTCAGGGTGCGGCATGGGCGCGCGGCTGGCTATGGCCATCTGTTATGCAGACGTCAGCCGCCTCTCGACAGCCATTCTTTGGCCGCGGAACTCGCCGCTTCCTGGAAGAGGCGCCGGCTGCCCTCTGGCCAGGCCGCCCCGCGCCGGACCCCCCGCCGCTGCGGTCACTCCCTCCCCCCCCCCCCTCCGGGGTCCCCCACCTGGCGTCGTGCGACCCCATCGGGGGCCCCTTCGGCCCCCAGCAGCGGTGTCCTGAGGGGGCGGCGGCGGTCACTGCGGCCGCAGGATTTCCTTCCCGCCCGATTCCTCCCTTCGGCTCGGGCCTCCGCCGGGCCGGTTGATGCGGTTGGACGAGGGCCCCGCAGTGACAGCGGCAGGCCCGGCAGGCTGGCTGATGGGGTGGTTGAGGCTGGGCCGGGCCTCAGGGCCGAGCCTCAGGGCCGAGCACACACCACAGGCTGACTGGGCTGCCGCAGTCGGATACGCTCGGGGCTGAAAACCTACGCCCACTCCCCCCCTCCCCCAAATCCCCCCCCCCCTCTCTCTCTCTCTCTCTCTCTCTCTCTCTCTCTCTCTCTCTCTCTCTCTCTCTCTCTCTCTCTCTCTCTCTCTCGCTCACACCCGTGTATGTACTTTTATGGGCCCCGTCCTCGATGAGACCCTGCTGGAACGGCTGTCAAGGTGACGCGGCCGGCCGTTTCGGTCACGGCGCACGGGGGGGGGGCCGGTGGGGCGCGGAGGTGCGGGGCCGCGCTTGGAGGCGGGGCGGAGGGCGCGCGGTCCGACGAACACCAACCCCGAACCCCGCGAACCCCGGCCGCATGTCTGGCTCGACATGTCAGGAGACAAAGTCGGCTATTTGCTGAGTGCACACGTTTATTGCGCGGCGCTGCCCGGAATGACGTGCCGGAGCCGGACACACTCACATATACACACACACACACACACACACACACGCGCGCGCGCGCGCGCGCGCGCACGCGGGCGCAAAAGAGGAAGGAAAAAAACAAAGAAAAAGATGACCGGCTGTCACGGTGGGGTCCCTGGCCGCACTGGCCCGCCCCGCCCCGTCCGGCCTTGTCTCACCGCGGTGAATGGGCACGTTCCATTCCACGGCCCGGCCGACAATGGGCAGCGCGACCAATGCCATTCCCGACGGTGTTCATATCCACTGCCGCCGCTACCGCCACTGCCGCCGCCTTCACCGCCGCTGCCGCCCCCGCCGCCACCAACGCGCCACACGCTGACCGGACCGCGGTGGCCTGGTCGGCCGTGCCGCCGGTCCGAACGTAGAAGTGAAACTCAGCGTGAGCGTATTTTTTTACCACGAAGAAAAAAGGAGGGGGAGGGGGGCACGGGTTTTCATCGCGAGAATGGAGTTGCACGGGTGATTATTGTTACACGGAATATCAAAATTGATGGCATTGGCTCTCTTTTGTTGTTGGAAAGGTGAAGGCTTCATCTTCTCTTTTTCTGCGCGGCTGTGTGATGGGAGGGGGGCGAATAATGCAAACAACAACAAGACTCCGCACAGAGATAAAATAATTCGGGCGTGCCAATCAGCGAGAGCGAATAACGACGGGGATAAAAGCTCGAGCCACAGCCACAGCAGCACGGGGTGAGGTGGGACCCACGGCAGCGACCGACCTTAGGTAACCGTCTGTTGTTCTCCCCCACCCGCCCCCACCCGCCCCCACCCGCCCCCAGCGGCGGAGGCTGGGAGGAAAAAAGATGGCCAAAGCCTTCAGGCAGAGACTTTGGTCCCCCAGACGCTAGGGGTCAGTCGGAGACGGCGGCCGGGCGGGGCTGCGGGGGCCGCGGGGCGGTGAGGACAGCTCCTCACTGAATCCTGCCTGCACCCCCGGGGACCCAGCAGGGGCCGGGGCCGGACGCAGGGACTCAGGAGAGTGTTGGGAGGTTGGCAACAGCGGCCACCAGCAGCGGCCACCCGGAGGGACTTGGAGGTGCTGGACGGTTTCCGACTCGACGCCGGGATTTGTGGCCCCCGACTGGCGCGGTCCGGGGAGAGCGCCTCCGGGGTGCCCCTGAGCCTCCACTCTGTAGCCGACGCCCTGGCTCCGGGCTCCGGGCTCCGGGCTCCGGGCTCCGGGCTCGGGACTCCGGGCCCCGCGGCGGACGGCCTCCAAAGCCCACCCCGTCGACCCGGGGCTTTGAACGTGATGGATCAACGAGGACAAGAGGGCTTTGATCATTGGCGGCAGCGCAGCACAGCGGCTGTCCGTCGAGGGCCGTCGGGGGCGAGCGGCACCCCCTTGGCGCCGCCGCCGGCGCGGAGGCAGCAGCGGCCGTCACGGCGGGCCCCGGCCCGGCCCCCGCCGGCACTGGAACTCGCCGAATGAATTGGTCGCTTCAAGGGCAAGTGGCTCGGCGCCGCAGCCACACCCGCCCCCTGCCGCAGCCCGCCCCTCTCCGTGGAGGTCAAGCAGGTGTCACCGTCTGGCGTGTTAAAAAAACTTCATATTGTGGAACAAGGGAGCAACAAACCAACAAACAAAAACACACAAAAAAAAAGAAGCGTTTCGTCGCGTCCCAAGTTTGTCGGGGTCTGGCTGGCTATCTCTGTCGCATGGCCTGCTTTCTCGTCGCGGAGGGAGGGTGGGGGCGATCACGACCTCCCCCTCCCTGGCTCCTCGACCCGCTCCACTTTCACACGGACGTGGTGGACGTGGTGGGCGGGGCAGGTGGGCGGTGCCGGCCGTGCCGTCGGTTCCTCATCGTTTTGCGATTCGCGTCGTTTCGCGCTGATTCGGCAGGCGGGCTGCGGTGCCTGGGCCGCCTGCCTGTACGGTGCGGCACTCGGCCATTGTGCGGCTCCAGCTCAGCGGCGCGGTGGCGGGGCCGGTATTGCT
The DNA here is from genome assembly GCA_038380765.1 of Odontothrips loti. Lineage (NCBI taxonomy): Eukaryota > Metazoa > Arthropoda > Insecta > Thysanoptera > Thripidae > Odontothrips > Odontothrips loti. The sequence goes on from CM076247.1 coordinate 12,873,976, forward strand.
GGCACCGTTCGTTAAGGCAGCACGGCACCTCATCTCGCCGTATGCACGCCCCGCAGACCCCCACGAAGAAAAGTGATAAGTTGTCACAACGAATTTGTTCGTTGATTTTGGGGCAAGCAGAATATTTAGTCGTGAGAACTAGGATTTCGTTGGGGCAACTAAAAATCGGAAAAAAATGTGCAAAACTGAATTTTAGTTGCCCCAACGAAATCTTAGTTCTCACAACTAAATATTTCGCTTGTCCCGAAATCAACGAACAAATTCGTTGTGACAAATGATCATTTTTCTTCGTGCAGCCCCGCCCTGCCTGGACACCGTCAAGTCGACCGCGTCGCCGACGAGATGGGTTGGCAGGTTGGTACGGCCGGGAACAAGCCCTTGTTTGGGCGGCGGTGGCGGCGCCCTGCACAGAGCCAAGCAGAGTCCACAGCCTGCCAGCAGTGGCACCCCGTTGGCATGCTGCAACGGCACTGCCTCCGCTGCAGCCACTTTTGTTCCACTCCTGCAGTGGCGATTATTTGTTGGTTTGTTGCTGCTGCTGCTGCGGCGGCACGCCTGCGCTGCAATCTCGGCTGCGAATAAGAATGCGACTAATGCGCGCCAGCAGGCGTGCCTCGGCGCGCGCTCTTGGGATTCCCCTCCCCTCCCTCGGTCCGACCTCTCTCCACGGCCACGACGGCTTCTCACCCGAAGCCTTTTCAGCAGATGATGCTTCAGCTAGCTTTAACTCTCGACAGCACACAGTTTTCGCCCTCTCTGACGTGGTCATTTTTCATACCCTGGCAGAAGTTATTGCCGTCCGGGTTTGTTCGCGGCCACTCCGGACCGTCCGCCCCCCTACGGTGAGGTGCCTTTTTATGGGGGGTCACAGAAGTGCATTCTATCATGATTGAGTCCCCCTCCCGACCCGTGCAGCGCCGTGCTAACCAAAGTGCCTGTCGTTAATATTGAAAACGCCTGGCTGCCGATGGTGTTTTATACGGAGCTAGAGGCGGATGGGATGAGCGGGGCGTCGGGCGCCGCCTCTCTATCTGATTTCATTTCTATAGCCATTCCGCGCCCATTCTTTTCCCGTCCATTTTACATTCTGATGCTGCATTATGATTATTATTGTTATTATCTCTCTCTCTCTGTGTGCTCTCCGCTCGTTTAATGAGACCATGTTTCAAAATGGACGCTGAGTGCATTCATTATCGCCATGCTCCATCTCGCTCCCACGGCTGCAGCGCGCGGTCCTCTCTGGCGAACCCCAAAGGGACACTAAAAATAAGAGTCACCAGTTCGCCTTGCCGCACGACGTCATGCCATGCCACTCTGCGTTCTCTTTTTTCCTTGTACTATTTTTTAAACCGCAGGGCTGGTGGATTTGGCGCGCGCGCGGGCGGGAGAGAGAGAGTTCGCCTCAGTTGTTGCGCGAAAAGCCTGGATTTCTCATACCGAAACCCAGGGTGGGCGAAGGGTCGACCGCGGCGCCCTTCGAGCCACTCACGCCACGTACCACTAATCGATAGTTTTCAATCAAGCTGGGTCTCCCTCCCTTCCCCTCCCTACTTGGCGCCTGCCAGCCCCTCTCCCCGCGCACAACAAATGGGCCCTGCCTGGCACTCAGCAGGCTCTGTGGCTGGATCTGGTCCTTCTGCGGGGCGGCCGCCTTTGACAGCCAGGGGGGCCGGGGCCGGGGCCGCTGGTTGCTGGCTGCCGCACCGCGACAAAGATCAAGGAGGGCAGGAGGACGGAGGACGGGCAGGACTTGTGTGGGGACAATCATCCGTGCAGATGATTAGGGGAAGCTGGGCTGCCTGGCCTGTTCCTGCTGTGCGCCTGTGTTCGGCGGGGACAGAGGCCAGAGGCCAGAACAAGCCTCACTACTATTCTTTGATGTTGTGACCGACACGGCTTCTCTCTCTCTCTCTCTCTCTCTCTCTCTCTCTCTCTCTCTCTCTCTCTCTCTCTCTCTCTCTCTCTCTCTCTCTCTCTCTCATCGGAAATGAAACAGGTTGTACTCCGATGCTAATTACACATAAATCTCGTTGTCATATTCGCAGCCTAGACGTCTCTCCGGACGCGATTTCTCTGCATTTCTCTGTCTCTCTCAAACTAGCACACATCCCCACTCTGAACCGCAGCGGTGACTCAGAGCCCCGTTCTATCCGGTTCTGTCGCAGTAGTTTTGAGCCCCAAATAGACTCTGTGTGTGACGCACGCGCGGGTTGTTGGGCAGCAGCAGCAGAAGCAGCAGCGGTAGTCCATCCCGTCGCTCTTTCCAGGTGGCCGCGCCACCACACCGGATGGCCGCGGCGGGGACGATTTGTGAATCAGTTTGGTCTGCGCGGCCGGGCCGGGCCGGGCCACTGCCGTGACGGGCTGACGTGCCGGGCAGCTAATATGTGGAGCACAACACACGGCACGGCACGGGCTGGACAGAACATGGCTGACTGGACTCGCGTGTGACGTCTTCATAAATACTCGGACGCGATGGCACAACGGCACTCTCACGCAATGCCCATAGAGCAAGAGTGACGGAGAAGGATGGATATGCGGGCGTGCAGAGGTAAAGGAGCGAGAGAGACCTGGAGAGCGGGAGTGGGGGGAGAGCTTTCAGCCACCCCACCCTACGCAATGGCCGATAACTCATTTTGTTACCTTCTATTTGTGAGGCTCCACGCGTCAGTGTTTGTTAGTCTGGCTGCCCCGCGGGCAGTCAGCCGCCTAATGCATGGACTTGTCCGGCTGTTTGGGGCGCTGTTGCTGCTACACGCCTACGCCTACACGCACTGTATGCCCCGAGAGAGAGAGAGAGAGAGAGAGAGAGAGAGAGAGAGAGAGAGAGAGAGAGAGAGAGAGAGAGAGAGAGAGAGAGAGACGGTGTGTGTCTCTGCTCCAAGCTCCTGATCCACTGCTCTCTCTCTCTCTCTCTCTCTCTCTCTCTCTCTCTCTCTCTCTCTCTCTCTCTCTCTCTGTCTCTATCTCTCACTCTCTCTCCCCCTCCACGTAGCCCCCCGCTAGCTAGGCGCCCCGCTTGCACATCTGCACGGCGTGTTGCCTACGCCCTGAGTCGCAGGCTGAACGGAACCCCGCTGCCCGATGCTGTGAGCCAGGGAAACAACCAACTATATTTGGGACCGCTCAGAAACCGCACGTGACCATGGAAGTAAATTTGACCACGATTTAAAGTCCGCCAGGTAGGGAACTGCGCGTGTTGGGAACGGTCTGCTCGAATCGAACCCACCGGGCCTTGGGCGAAAAAAAAGGTTAAGGGTTACGTGATCTGAGGGCGTTCCCTTACTACTGCATCCAGCACAAAGTTATCGGCTGGATGCCGGCTGTCGGGGACGCAGCAGCAGCAGCAGCAGCAGCAGCAGCAGCAGCAGCAGCAGCAGCAGCAGCAGCAGCAGCAGCAGCAGCAGCAGCAGCAGCAGCAGCAGCAGCAGCAGCAGCAGCAGCAGCAGCAGCAGCAGCAGCAGCAGCAGCAGCAGCAGCAGCAGCAGCAGCAGCAGCAGCAGCAGCAGCAGCAGCAGCAGTAGCAGCCACGGAGCCGAGCCGAGCGGAGCTGAAGCCCCCACGGCGAGATCTCCTCTGTTGACTCTGTAGGGCCGGCCGCAGCGCCGCCGGGCAGCGACTCCATCAGAAACAACACAGTGCGGCACATCTTTCCAGAAGGCGGCAGCAGGCAGCAGCAGCCGCAGCAGCCGCAGCCGCAGCCGCAGCAGCAGCAGCAGCAGCAGCCGCAGCAGCAGCAGCCGCCAACGTGTTTCCAATCCCCCGAGGGCTGTTGCGCTCGATGGCTGCGTTCATTATACTCTAGCTGCTTTTTGGCAGAATCCGCCTCGCCGCCGCCCCGGCCCGCTGAGGGGTACACGCCAGCGTGTATAATTTTTCACAGATTGATCTGAGTGTGCGCCACCTGGCGCCGCCCCCACGGACTTCAATTTAAACTTTTTCTTGGATATGATTGCTCCCGCGCCCAGCCGCCCGGTCCGCCTGCTGCTATGCCCCCTCCCACTCCACGTTCTGGTACCCATCTGTCTCCTCCCTCTCTGTCTCCCTCCCTCCCTCCGCCCCTCTGTCTGTCTGTCTGTCTGTCTGTCTCTCTCTCTCTCTCTGGTGCACGCTCTCTATGCCGTCACAATGGATGGGAGTACACACACACACACACACACAAAACAGAGCCAACAAAGTGAATTGCGTCGTGCGTATCGCAAAATGCGCTCTGAAAAGCTTTGCCCCTCTTTGAGTGTGCACTGCACGCTGCGCTACACACATAGACACAAACACACACGAGCGCGCGCGCATGCGCGCACACACACTCACTAAGCAAAGCCGGAAATAGGCTGTTGCTGCAAGCGCAGGGAGCAGAAATTGTACAATAACGTGCCGAACAATTCTTCCGCAATTTTTCCCCCCTCATTTCAAGTAGTGGAAACGGTTTCCGGCCTTGGGGGAGGGGGTGGGGGGTGAGGGGTCCTCTCTATTTGTTTGTTGGTCTTTTGGGCCCGGCGGGACCCGGGTAGGGAAATGGAAGCGTCATCATCACTACCGGACCGCGCAGGGAAGAGGGAGCAGGAGGGAACGTTTCCCCGCCCTCCCTCCGTCTCACTCCCTCTGCCGGTGTTTTGACAGAGCCACTGTCACGGCGGCCCCCCTCGGCTTGGCTGGGCCTGGCTGGGCTCACAAAATATACTTCTCGCCAGCAGTTTTCATCATCTTCGGGCAAACAATGCCGCTATGTCTTCCGGTCCGCCCATTATATGGATGAGTGGCGGATGTTCGTTGGGCACAAGTCAGCGGGGGCGGGCGGCGGGTGGGGGAGACGGATGCTCCCCCCCCCCCCCGTGCGGGGCAATAAAACTCGCGGCGCTTTGCATAGGCTGGTCAGAGGAGGGAGCCGAGGGCGTAATCAGGTACCGTTGGGACGCGGGTCGGGATGAGCCGCCGCTACCTTTGGGCCTCAATGCCTTATATCTCCTGCCACGCCACGCCCTGGCCGGGTGGGGGGGGGGGGGGGGGCTCTATGCCTCCGGCGAGGAAATCTAATAATCCGGCTTGTTAGGTCCCCTCGCCCTCAATTATGGATGTGCTCTAGGGGTCCCTTTGAAGAAAGAAAAGTTGACCCCCTGCCTGCCTATGCTGCGGCTGCCGCTGCTGCTCTCATGTATCGGGAGCGGGGGAAAAGAAAGAGGGAAATAGATGAGCAGTCACGGGAGTGTGTGTGAGAGCGAGCGAGAGAGAGTAGTGGTCAGCACGTCCAGGTGCGTTGCGTTAACTTCAGTCCGGGCCAGCCGCTCCATTCAGACCGGTCGGTGGTCGAACCCGAGTGAAGACCGCGCGCTTTTAAATATTGACGGGAATACTGGTACTTTATTTTCTATATTAAAAGAAAAGAGGTTCGCCACAAGATGACAAAAAGGAGAGAATGGGGAGAGGTCCAGACAACGTGGACAGTGAGAGAGAAGCACGCGGCTGGATCCGATAATTTTAAATGGATCAAAAAGGCAGAGGGACTCGGAGGCCCGGAGGCCCGGAGGCCCAGAGGCCAGGACTCGCGGGTGCGGCCGCGACCGCTTTGAAGATACTTCCGTCGTGGGTCCCTTCCGCTGCCGATGTCCCCCCCCCCCCCCCCCGGACCCCCGCCAGCCCCCTCCCCGCCTGCGGTATCGTGGTGCTGCTTAGGAGCTCCGTCCTGTCCTGGCCTTTCCGAATCACCCATTAAAGTACGATAGTATTCCCGCTGTCGCAAACGTCATCGGGACAGTCTGAGCTCCAGCTGGGTAGGCAACCACACTGCTAAGTGCATGCTTGTCGTGCGGGCCGGCCTACCTCTGTGCGCGGTCCCAAGTCGGAGCGGAAACTCAGACGTACTAGTTGACGGTGCTCTCTCCGCGCGATACCTCCACTACGAAGGCCGTACACTTGTTGCTGGTATTCAAAATTTCTCATCGATCTCGACTCAAAACTGAGAGCCGCTCTCTTCTTGTTCTTCAGGTGAGCCGTAGTGCTAAGCCGGACACCCCGGGGGTCGATGCGGTGAGTGACAGCAACAGCAGGTACCAAGGCGGGTCGCTGCGAAGGCTGAGCTGACGAGGCGGGGACGCCAGCACTACTAGCACAGGTGCACGGACTCTCTTGCACTTGCGACCGCAAAGGTTCTCATCCGCACACTAGAGCGGATGCGCGAGGTACAACACAGTTTCGCATTTGCTAAATGCACGTTAAATGCACATTATAGCCTGTGCGGGGGAGTTTGTTGGGGAGTTTACAAGCTCGTTGTGGTGTGGCCAGTACCCACCCCCCTGCCCAGGCCGCCCAGGCTCTCCGGGCAGCATTGATAAAACAAAGCATTGTATTTCGTTAAGTGCCGCGGTCTAGACGGACCACTCCTGCCGTGGGGCTTGGCTGGTCGGGGCTGTAGTCTGGCTGTAGTCCGGCTGTAGCCCGGCTGTAGCCCGGCTGTAGCCCGGCTGTAGCCCGGCTGTAGCCCGACCGTGGCCGTACGCCCAGAGATAACCAAGTTTCGACCAACTGCGGGATCGACATCGGCTCAAAGTTACCTGATCAAGTTTGCCAGCCGGTCCGGGCCGGTCCGGGGGATGCGGTGCTGGCGCCGGCCAGTGCTCCGGCCAAGGGCCCGGCTTGGCCCGGCCTCGCGGTCTTACCGCGGAGGAAAAAAAAAAAAAAAAAACAAAATAAAAAAATAAAAATGGATAACCATGGCAGACTTCTGCGTCTCTCGCTCGCCGCACGGTCTGAAACAATACCGGTGGCCAAGGCAGAGGGGTCCACGACCCTCCCTAAAACCGAAAATCAGTAGAATCGTGACTGAAGGCAATCATCCATCCCAGCCGATTCAGTTTAATTTTACCGAATGGTTTCTCAGTATTTCCGTTGACTGCGACCTTCCTTCTGTTTCTCCCAAAACTCGCCTTCCAAGTACATCAAATTGGGGTCGCTTGTGGGTGGGGACGAAATCACTGTCCGAACCCGCACCCCCCTGGGACGGCGGGCCGGGGGCGGCAGGTCGGGGGGCGGCAGGCCAGGGGCGGCGGGGGGAGCCCCATCCCGCCGCCGCCACTCCTCATCCATTGGGACACTTGTCACGACCAATTTCCAGGTGGGAGCGGCGCTGCGGGGGACCGGTGCACGGTGCGACCGGAACCCGAGAATCGGTCTTAATTCTTATTCCCGACCCGTATTAACGAATTTTCCCTTTTCTGACCAGGTTGCTTCCCTTGCGAACTACCCTTTAGCTCCGAGCTCCGGCAGGCAAAGAATAGCGTACTACCGATGTCCATCCAAAGTTTTTAACCCTGGAAAACATGCAGCCATACAAATGTTTATATTTCACTGCGTCACCAAAAAAAAGGACGCTCGAACACAGAGATGAAAATAACGGTGCGCGATCGAGAGTTTCCCCGTGCAGCCGTTGACCGGACGGAGCCAAGTCGACACTGTGGTGCGGGGGGGGGGGGGGGGTTAGGGGAGGGGGTGATGGTGATGATCCCCGCGCAGCCTGAGCCGCTTGCCCCCTCCTCCCCCTCTCCCCGCTCCCGAAACCATCGCCTCGCGCTGCGGCGGCCAAATGTAGTTTCGGAATGGGAGCGATGAGAGGATGGCCGCGATCACCCCCGCATCTCTCTCTCTTCTCTCTCTCTCTCTCTCTCTCTCACTCTCTCACCGCCCTCAATATTTCGGCCGTCTTTCTCTCCGCAGTCGCCTTCGTCCCCACAGCAGCGCGCACCTGGCCCCACTAAGGCCCCACTGGCTGGCGCCCCCATTTACTCCCTCGGCGGTTGGTTCCCCCTTCGGGTTCCCCCTTCGGGTTCCCCCTTCGGGTCCCCCCCCCCCTTACTTCCTCGCCGACCATCCCTCTCCCCGCGCTCGACACGTGCAAAATAAAACACGAGCCTCTAATTTGTACCGCCGAGCGGGCTGACCTGCAGGGCTGGGCTGTTGGCTGCCCCTGCTCGGCCTCGGGCAGCTCGGTCGCTCGGCCCCCACCCGTAACCACCGCGAGGGGCCGGCGGGGGCCGGCGGCTGTAAAGGACGGCCTAACGCTGCCGCACTGCGCCTGGCTCCCACGACACCCCTCCTTGGGCACGTACTCCTTGATGCTGTTCTTTATGATGCAGCTCATCACTGAGAGTGTAAGAGTCATTATCATCATCATCCTATTTAGAACGATCGCAGGTCGCCCCTTCAGAAATGGCGTCCGAAACTGCAGCAGCCGTCCTTTTTCAATTCCCCCCTTTTTCCTCTCCCCACGCGGAGGGTTCCCGAACAGATTACCAGTGGGTGGCAACGGCCAGTGTAGGCCTGAAGCGATGCGCGCGCCCTCGGGAGCGCGCGAACTAAGATTCAAACCGCAGACCGCCGCAGACAGGTGCCACAAACATCTGAGAAAATACAGAGAGGGGTCAAAACGTCGCTTTCGATACGTGGGAAGAGCAGGTGACAAGGATTTTTTATTTTAATGTTTGTTTCGATGTTTTCTTTCGGTTCAAGCGTAAATACAGTGACGCGACCGGGCGACGTCCGTCTACCGCGACATAAACTCCACGTTATAAATCATATAAGGACACATTTTTGACCTATACAGTAAGTGAGCCAAAGATGCAGGAAGGTTTCGGCAACATTTTCCTGTCCCGGGCTTACCGATCCGACTCCTGAGAGGAAAGAACGGGAATTTTGACCGGAACCGTCGAAGTCCGGTAAAAGTAGTGAGGTTATGTTGCCCTTACAGATAAACCGTCTCGTCCAGGACAACATCAACGTAAAGCAAGCAAGAGGTACGTGGAATCGTCGCTCTTGCTGTCAGTCGCGGCGGATTTGATTGTTAGTGACGCTGTGAGCGTTTATATTCTACACAAATAGACCCTGTGACGACTGTTTACGTCGCGGCCGCCCCTCACATTGATTTTGTGTACACTTATATTAACAAACGGCAATACTTGGCAAAGAGATACTCTGAATACCCGAAGGGGCAGGTATTCCCATGTGTTTATTTGTCCTCTCCCTATCACAACACTTGACGTAAACACTTCAGAAAAATAACTTTCCTTCCAGGCGTCGCTAAGATTTCAAGTCGTCTGCACACTGTAGCAAGCAATGTACGGGGGAGGTTGGGAGCAAAACCGCATTCGATCCGACGGATTTTAACGGTTTAAAATGTTTGTGTCAAGTGACGCAGGAAGCTAACTAGGAAAAAACTGCCCTTCCAGAAAGTATCCATATCCGTAATATCGCCGTTTTGTTACATAAGCGTGCACAAATCTTTGAGCTCCCGAGCAGTCCCGAGGGCGCGCGCATCGCTTCTTCACTCGTACACCGGCCGTTGCCACCCACTGAGATTACCGATACGTTGCCGTCCGCTTATTTACGCTGCGACGTTGCAATTTGCCTCCCCGTTGTCATCCGCGGCAGCGATAAAGGCACTCGTTTCTCTCCGCGGAGGAAGCGAATAGGACGAGACAGCGCGGACGGGGGGCAGGGAGGGGGGACGGAGGGGGAGACCAATTTACGCGTCTGCTGTCTCCACCCGGCTTGACGCAACACCTGAGCAGGAGCCAGTCGGGGCCCTGGGGGCGCTGCCACCCTTCACCTCACCTCGGCCAGCCTCTCCATCTGCGTCGTATTAAAACCATCCGCCCACACCGCCCCCTCAAGACACCCCCCTCTAACGCACGTAGGAAAATAAGAAAAAAATTCGTCGCTGCACACAAACGAATCCCTTAGTTGAAATCTCCCCTAACTAAAAATTGACACAGTAGTACCCGTCGGGGGGAGAGACTCCGCCGAGGTACACGCCTCCGGGGCACCCTCGACCCCGGCTAGGCAAGGTCAGCTGAGGCCGGAGCTGAGGCCAGAGCCGAGGCCGAGTCTAAGGCCGGAGCCGAGGCCGGAGCTGAGGCCGCGGAGCTGAGGCTGGAGCTGAGGCCGGAGCTGAGGCCGGAGCTGAGGCCGGAGCTGAGGCCGGAGCCGAGGTCGAGTCTAAGGCCGGAGCCGAGGTTGAGTCTAAGGCCGGAGCCGAGGCCGAGTCTAAGGCAAGTCAAAGGATCTTCTGTTTCACTTTAACGAGCGCGCCTCCAGAAGGGAATGCCGCTGCAAAGTTGCTTATTGACAATCCTCTCGCCCCCCTCCTCCCCCTCCTCCTACCCCTCCCTCTTCCCCTCCATCTCCACCTTCTCCTCCTCCTCAAGTCCACCGTTCTCTCGGTCCGCTGCTCTGATTGGCTACAAGCGCCGCCCGCTGGAAACACTGCCGTCTAGGAGATGCGGCCGCGACTGCAGGGAGTGAGAGAAAGATAAAAATAGGTCAGATATACTTTTATTGACAATCTCGACATTGACATTAACAGAGAGAGAGAGAGAGAGAGAGAGAGAGAGAGAGAGAGAGAGAGAGAGAGAGAGAGAGAGAGAGAGAGAGAGAGAGAGAGAGAGAGAGAGAGAGAGAGAGAGAGAGAGAGAGAGAGAGAGAGAGAGAGAGAGAGAGAGAGAGGTATTTACTGCAAGTTCCATCGATAGGTTAGCTGTGGTTGCAGCGAAACCAGCGCTTTCGCGGAAGGCGCGGGCTTAAGAAGAGGGGAAGGAGGCGAACGGGCGAGAAAATAACAGGAACGGAAAATGGAAAGGAAGTGTGACTCGCTGCTGACCTCTGCAGATTGCAAAAGCAACGGGCGAACGAGGGGCTGTATGTATATTTATATATATACCCGCGTAAGAGAAAGAGCGAGCGAGAAGCGAACCATACGGCCGCGGGAGCGAGCGAGACAGGCGGCCTCACCGCTGAAACGTCCTGAACGAACAAAAGAAAATAAGGAATGGGAAAATCGGGGGGCCGAAGCGTGTGGCCAAAACTCGCCGGCAAATTTGCGCCTGAATATAAAGCGTACAAAAACATGGAAAGGCTTCCAGCAACAGCTAGCGCACGACTCCCCAACTCCCCTTGACAAATCTCGCGGATTAAAATGTTTGCTTCGGATGGGGGTGATCCCCACGCACCACGCCCACGGCCGCTCTTTGGCTTGCCTCTGTCCGTGCTGCCTATTTTTTTTCAGTCTCTCGTTTCATTTTTTCTAAACCGTGACGGTAACGAACGTCACATCCGGATAACGTGGTGTAACATAGCCGTGTCGCCGTGATACGAGAGTGACTTACTCTGTGCCTCAACTTTTTCCCAATTACTTTCTTGTTCGTCCTGGTGATTTTGACCCGAGTTGCCCCCACTTTACCTTGTGACCCCGGCGTGCGCTCTCCAGAAATGCACTCTGCGCGCCGGAGGGGAGAGGAGGGAGGGGAAGGGGCTAGTCGAGGGTCTTTCTCTAAGTAGGTGACCGTCCATGAGGTGCGCGAAGGTGAGCCTCTTGCCCTCTGCCCCCCCCCCCCCCCCCACGGCTCCCCGCCCCGCCACCCTGGCCACGTCCGGACGATGACAATGCTATACGAGGAGTGGCCCCTTCCGCCTTCTCACCCAGAATATTCAGTAAGCGCATTATGAGATGAGAAGACTCCTCAAACTATTTATAAAGAAAAAAAAAAAGAGTAGGCAGGTGTCACGCCTAGCCTCGCATGACACGTCACGTGCGTCTTTGCCGTCTCTCTCTCTCTCTCTCTCTCTCTCTCTCTCTCTCTCTCGCTCGCGCGCGCGCGCGCTCCTACACACACGCACGACTTCAGATCCGGCGTTGCCATCGTCTTTTTCAGCGCCACCCACCCTTCTTCTCTGACATGCTTGGTCTATTTTTATGTGGAGCATTAAAAGTTTTATAGCCACCTTCGCAAGTTTGGCGTGCTCCGGTGCTCAACTTTGCAATGATACCGGTGGAAAGGAGGGCGGAAAAATTTTGCAACATTGTACGAAAAAAATTAACAGGAGAGAGAGAGAGAGAGATAAATTGTGAGTGAGAGAAAGAGTGAGATAGAGAGAGTGAGAGGAGGGGGGGGGGGGACCTTGTACCGTTGTCTCTTGAGCTTTCAACTCTTTCTACACGCGGCCCCTCACTGACGCTCGGAAGAGATCTAGCTGCCTACCGAGCGCGGCGCCTAGCGCCTGCAGTCCGGACGTCGAATGTACCGCAACGCACGGCTGCCTCGCCGCGGCCTACCTTCCCGGCGCCCGAGGAAAGAACAGAGCGGGTCTGTGGCATGTGTGTGTGTGTGTGTGTGTTTGTGTGTTCAGTCACAAGAAACGTCGATCAGTTTCCAACCAATACTCATAAAATTCACTAGAATCTGTTTTAAAATTCTATCGAAATCAGAGCATCCATTTTTCAAAATTCATCGAATTTTTCCACTCCTCCGAAGTTCGCACAAAATTAATCTGCGGCGAAACCACCGACCGAAAATTTCAAATCTTGTGCACTGAGATACACAGCCACTATATCTTGTTGGTGGGTTCGTGACGGGCGGGGAGCGTGTGGGCTGGGAAAGCGGAGCGGCGGCACGGAGGCGAAGACTGCGGCGGCCGCGGCTCTCCGGACAGCCGGCAGCAGAGCCAGCAGAGCCAGCAGAGCCAGCAGAGCGGGCCCCTTTGTGTCGGCGGAATTGATTTCCACCCGCCGCGGCCCCATAGCCCTGGCCTGGCTAGCGGCCCTGGCTAGAGGCCCTGGCTAGGAGCCTCAGCCACTAGCCGAGGTGCCCCGCCCCGCCCCGCCTCCGCGGTCGGACAGCAGCAGCATCGTATCAGCCGTGCATCGCTCGGCCCGCCCGCCTGTCTTGCGGTCCGAGTACACGACACGACCACAACACACTCGGACAACAACAGACCGCTTGTCAGAACGTGGATCCCCGCGTCCCTTCCTGGTCCCCTGGCGTCTGCTGTACCCCCCCCCCCCCTTACACACACACACACACACACTCACACACACACGTGCAACGACGTAGGCGGTCAAGACGCACGTCCGTCTTGTGGCACTGCCAGCCGCACCCCCCTCAGTCCGTGATCCCCTCCCCCCTCCCTTCCTCCCATTGTCTGACAACAACAATAGCCCATGGCCACCCATGGCACACAACCACCACCGCCCTGCCATGGGTGGCCATGGGCCGCCATGGCCACCATCAGAAGCAGCAGGGCGTTGCCGCACTTCTTGCCATACGTCTGCCTGCGAGAGTGTGTGTGTGTGAGAGAGAGAGAGAGAGAGAGAGAGAGAGAGAGAGAGAGAGAGAGAGAGAGAGAGAGAGAGAGAGAGAGAGAGAGAGAGAGAGAGGGAGAGAGCGTATGTGTGCGTGAGTATATGGAGACGTCTCGCTTTCATTTCCTGAAGCGTGATGTTCCGCTGACGCGAGGGAAAATTTCATATACCGGGTATAGAAAAGAAACGATAAGAAACTCTGCTGCGGAAGAATTGAGAAAAAAATTGATTACGAACTGACGGCGCCCGTACGGCATCCGCACACGTCAACAATACTGTGGAAGGAAACGGCACCCCGCCGGTATCACAAAAAAAAAAAATTGTAACTAGTCTTTGAGGTGGAGTGCGATGTGTGTCGTACAGCCCGCGGGGATATTCAAATCGCCCATATTCATATCACGACGGAGCAGCGGGAGAGTGGGGGCGGCGGGTGGTTTTATCTGAAGGTCTTCACGTTCCCTGCGCCTCTAAATAATTTTGTTTCTCGCAAACAAGAGCTGTTCAAGCAAAGCTAACATTTCACTTGCATTTTTAGATATAACTTTGAGAACAGCCATCCCCTATTCATTTTCAGCGCTCATGAAAGAAGTCCAGCCGAGGACACGCAGTACTTCTGGAGGTTCTGTCGCAAAGCTCATAACCATGTACGGTGGTCTGGGTCCGTCCGGGACGCCCGTTAGGTGAGGCTTCTGTACAAAGTGCACGAAGCGCAGTGCAGCCCGCCGGCCGCCGGCCGCCGCCGAGAGAGACTCAGATTAGACCGGGCCGGGCTGGGCATCCCGCTGGGACCACCCTACCCTGTCCCGCCGGGGCCCGCGGCCCCCAGGACGATTTGCATGGGAAAGAATGCCATTTGCATGTCGCAGTGTACGCATTAAAAGTAATCGCCTCGCTCGGAAGGGCCGACGCCAACGCCACGGCTGCCGCCGCGCCGCCCGCTCCCTGACCACCACCACCATCACCACCACCACCACCGCGGGTGGGACGGGAAATGCGGGACGGTACTCGAACCCGCGGCGGACAGTCTCACAAGCATCACAGTGTCCGGTGCGCAGAGTCACACCCGGTACTCGAACCCGCGGTCGACAGTCTCACAAGCGTCACAGTGGCCGGTGCGCAGTCATACCCGGTACTCGAACCCGCGGGATAAATGGTTTCTGGTCAATCAGTTCACACCCGTGTGCACGCTGAGTGCTGGGGGCATAACGAGTCGATACGTTCCTGTCAGCTCGTGGCTTTGACGCGTCGTTGGGGGGGCTAAGCTGCAGTGCAGTGCGGCTGGCAAGCTCGACACTCAGCACGGCTTGGGGGCGGCTTGGGGGCAGTGCGGGGGCGGGGTATGTGGGCACACGGTAAAAGTGGAGTCCGCCCCCCCGGAAAGGGAATCCCTGATGAGTAGTCGCCAGCAGCAGTGCTCGTTGTCTTTGACAAAGTCGCGCGCGCTTCTCCCCGCCTTTTTGGTCTTTATTTCGGGCGGGCGCACCTGAAGCAGTAGCGGTGCCGGTGGTGCCGGCGGTCCCCGACCACACCTGCACGCGGGGCCTTTGAAGTTGGGTGAGGGCGAGGGGCGGGCAGGGCCGGCCGTGTCCGGGGACGACCACCACGTGTCCGCCGCGGTGGCCCCGCCCGCCCCACACACGTAGCCAGGGTGGTCATTTTCACCCCACCTCCTTTGGAAAGCCGGGCACATTTGCGGGCAGTGCAGACAAACGCCAGATACCATTTTTGACCTCGATTTAAAAACAAAATAAATATTTATAAATATAATATAAATAACGGAATTAAGCGAACTTCAGCCTAAGGAGTCGTCTTCTGCCGTCAAAAGATTGCGGTATTTCGTAATTCATGTCGGCGAAAATTCAAAATCCACAACCTTCATGTTGGGACCACAACCTTTATGGCGGGGAGCTCAACTTTTTCCCAGCGCTGGTATTACAGCCACCTTCATTGTAAAACAAACAGCGCCGAGTCCGGTTGCCGGAAATTAAAATGCATCTGTGAGTAGCGCTGGCACATCGCCCTTGGAAGGCCAGGCCGGGCCGGGCGGGCAGTCCGCGCGGGCGCTGGTTTGCGCTGGACCCGCTGCCCCCATTCAGGCCCCTCACGCAAAAAAATGACCTGCCAGGGTGCTGAAATTCTAGCAAGGGTGCAATATTTTTTAGAAGAATAGACTCAGCTAGATTCTTTGCTGTAGTGCTAAATTGGATTTGCAAAACCTATTTAGCAGGTCCAGGTCAAGGAATTAGCAACCGCGCTAAAAATTTAGCTAACTACATGTCTTTCGTCAAAATTTGATTTTTACTCAAAAAATGAGGTGTCACCAGCTTACTCCGTTTTCCGCAGCTACCGAGTAGCCACAGATCATTCCCAACTATAGTTCAAGCCGTCTTACAGTATCATATGGTACCGCGCTGGGAAAACTGGTGACGCTTCGACCGGAGTCGAACCCGGATCATTATCCAGAGGAGTCCAGCACGGAAGCCAATGAGCCATCGAGACAACTAAATGCGGGAGGGTCAGCCTCTCATACCAAGCGAGGGCCCGGACTAGCTGCGCTGCGTCTTATTGGTGCAGATCGAGTCATTACCGGTGCTCCCGAGGTTTGCAATGCAGGGACGCTAATCTGACTTGCTATTGATTCGCTAGCACCAAAGCTAAATTAATTAGCTGAACAGGACCAGCTCGTTTTGAACACAGCTAAACTCAAAATAGAACTTAAGCTAATGCGAAGGCGACCTCGGCAAAATGGCGCAGCAAAACAGTTATCAATTTTGTCCCACAGCTAAACCCATGCCAGCAAAAAAAAATTAGCACCGGTCTGACTTTCTTTTTTTTGCGTGCTGTTCCGGATCGCAACACGAGAGCCGCTAATTAAGCAATTCACAGAAGGTCCAGGAGCGCGTGCGTTCATGTTTTGCGGGCGATGGTGCGGTGCGCGATACGGTGCCTGGCGCTGCTTAGGTGCGGCCGGCAGCGGCGGGGTGGGGCGGGGCAGGGTGGTCGTTCGGGGCCGCAGCAGCTGACGCCGCGTTACCACCGGTCACCACCCCCTCCTCCATCCTCGCTATATATGTATATTTTTTCCCCCTTCCCCTGCGGCCCGTGTGTGAATGGGTCGTGACACTTTATGTGTGGGCGGATGCCTGGATGCCTGTGCCCACAATGTGAACAGCCTTCGGGAAAACGAGCATGACCCGCCTTTGATTCCGTTGGGACGAGAGAGAGAGAGAGGGTGAGAAAGCGAGTGGAAGAGGAAGAGGAGGAGGAGGAGGGGGCAGAGGCGGGTTCTCGGGTGCGCTAACGCAACGCATATGAGAGCAGACCTCATTATTTGCCGCAACGCAATGTTTTCGTCAGCAGAAAAAACGATGTGGAGTAGTCGTTCCGGGCACGCTTCGGCGACGACCGGACTGATTGCTTTTTCGTCGTCCGTAACCTACTTTTGGCGTTACGCGATATGGTTCGATAGCAGGATAACGCAGACGACACGTGTCTATACACCGAAAAAATTAATTGTTCGTTAAAAAAAGTCTACGGATTACTCCGCTAATCCATCAATTTTTTTTCGATATCTCAAACGAAATATTCGTCTTCCGCGCCGCCCTAATAGAAAAGGATGTCCCTCTTTTGGTCCAAAACTGTCCCTCTGAAGTCCCTCCTTCAAATTGGGACCAGAAAAGGATTCCAGTGATGGCTGGAATCCCTCCGGAGTCCCTTCGTCTGAAATCCCTCCGAAGTCCCTTTTCCTTCCGGGCCATCCTTGGGCACCTTTTTCAATTGCGGTATGATGCATCACTTTTAGAGTGTTTTAGTGCATCCCTACGAGTTTTAATGCTACGTACTAGCTGTGTGTTTCAGTACCTTTCCATTGCCGTGTGAGTGATGAAAATAGGGCGTAAATAGCGCGATGGGCAGGGTGGAAGCTTCTCATCGCTGAAAGGGAGTTCGGAGGGATTTGGGGTGCGGTGAATTTGGCGAGGGACAACGAAATCCCTTATCCCTATCCCTATTTTGCCCCCTTTTGGAACTTTGGTTTGGGGTCTACAGAGAGATTCCGGCATCGGGGACTTCGGAGGGAGTTCGTTTTCTGTTAGGGCGCCCTGTGTGTCATGCGATCGGTGAGAGGTGCTGCCCCACGCCCCGCCCCGCACCTGCCAACTGACACGGGCGGTGCCTGTCCTGTATCATAGCCTTTATGTCCAGCTCGCCCAAATCTCCGGCGCAGTTCGAAACTTTCTTTTTCTTCCTGCTTTATATTTTGCAACTGGATGCGACTTTGTGACGCGTCTGCGCGCATGAAGTTTAGGTCATAGAGGTCTTTGTCTCCATTGATTTGTCGTTGAGTTTAAAAAAATTGAAAAAGGGCGTCTGGAAAACTTCTCTCTGTCGCTCACACTTTTTTTTTTCGCAATCAATGTGCGTGTAAGAGATGCATTGCAATGCACCAGATTCCCGATTCCTTTTTGATCCCACCAAGAATCATCAGTCCACAGTCACTGGGAGGATTTGATGTAGATATTCATACGCATTACTTTCAGCCAGTGCTGCTATTTTCCAGTCAGGCAGCGATGCACCACACACAAAAACGTTATGAAAAAAAAAATCACACATTGGATGCGTTATGTCCATAAGAAAACAGCTATGGTGATCTAGGTCAGCGAGCGAATCAACAATAATCACTTGGCCACCTCGTCCATAGTGTTCGAGCTCGTCTGCTTTTCATTTCATCTCTTCATTTTCGGCGACCCTATATTGACAGTACTGCCCCGTCCCACAACATCCCTTCGCGTTTCATTTATCTCGTGCTGCTCTCTTTTTGCCCTACACACACACACACACACACACAAACACACACACACAAATTTGTCCCGTACCCGTATTTTTTCGTGAGAACTGGCGGCCCCCATCGCTGCGGTGGTACAACATGTCTGACCTACATAACCTTGCCTACCGTGTCCCTGTGGTGTCCCCCGCGCGCGCACACGGCGAAGAGGGTGGGGGCAGAGAGATGAAAAGGATGTAGGAGGGACATCATGCAGGGAGAAGCTCACTGGACTGGACAGAGAGAATGTCTGTGTGTGCGTGTGGCCAGCCGCCGGCGGGTTCTGTGGCGGAGTGTGTGGGGGTGAGCCTCCCCGACCTTCCACCGCCACCGCCAGGGGCTGGGGCTGGGGGCAAAGTCAGGCCCTTATGAACCCCTTCACACGCGCGCGCGCGCGCACGCACGCAGCCTCCCCCGCGCACTAAATACAATTTTGCGTGGTAACTGGCGTGCCGCGCCACTTTACGCGGAGCCACCACCCCCTCACCGTATCACGCCACGCCGCGTCACGCACCCATCTGTTGTGTTCCACTGATGTACACGTGTGTGTGTGTGTGTGTGTGTGTGTGTCCCTGCCGCCAACGCCAAACCTGACACGTAAACGCACCAAACTGTCCAGCATAGCGGAGTGTTGTTTGCTCGCAAAGCCTTTCAACGAATTATTTGCGGACAGCGTATGGAGAGCAGTAAAACAGCGCTGCAAACGTCTAGGCCTCGTTACCTCATGCATACCAGATCCGTCCATTAGGATCCACATCATTTCCACATTTAAAAAAAAAATGTCAAGAAAAAATGCAGGCTGTCTGATAGTACTAAATGAATGAACTTTAAAAAAAAATGAAAAACCGCAAAAACCTAAAACTCTCGGGTCGTTAAGTGCCCCCTTGGCCTTTGGTCCACTGGTTTCCGGATTTTGTCCCGGTGCCTGGGAGGCCGGCAGGCGAGCCCGCAGGCCAGTGAGGAGAGGAGTGGAGGGAAGGGGAGGGAACCAACAATTTTTGCCATCGCGGGTCGCGACCAGCGCTTGTTTATTTTCGGCTTCCTTCGCCTCCTCTGGTCACGCGATACGGCGCGTATCGCAAAGCCTCCATACGGGTCCAGCACGGAGCACGGCCTATAGCTGCGGCCCCCTCATCATTGTGCGAATTTGTGTGTGTGTGAGAGAGCGAGAGAGAAGAGAGAGATCAACGTGGGGCTACATTCAGGAAAGACAGAGAGGAGAGCGCAGATTGGTTTGGGTTTTGCGAGGAGAGAGCGCGGAGCTGGAGCCCGGTTGGGGCTTGGCTGGAGCCCGGCTGGAGCCCGGCCGGCCGTGAGGCCCTCGATGAATGGTTGGTTGCCTGCTGTGATGTGATTGGCCCGAGCAGCAGGGATGAAACGCTTCCGCCGCACCACCTCAGCGTGGACAGGACGGGGGCTCGCGCAGGGGCCACGCGAGCGCCACGCGAACGCCACGCGAACGCCACGCGAACGCCACGCGAACGCCACGCGAACGCCACGCGAACGCCACGCGAACGCCACGCGAACGCCACGCGAACGCCACGCGAACGCCACGCGAACGCCACGCGTACGCCACGCGAACGCCACGCGAACGCCACGCGAACGCCACGCGAACGCCACGCGAACGCCACGCGAACGCCACGCGAACGCCACACGAACGCCACGCGAACGCCACGCGAACGCCACGCCTCCACTTGGGCCGCTCGCCTTCCAGTTCCAGCAGGCTCTTCCATTATAGTCCCCCGCCGCCCCCACCCCCTCTGCAAACGGATGGTCCATCGCAACGTCCCATCCTCGCTCTGGGAACGACGGGGTCAGAAGGGGCTGGCGACTATCCCGACCAGATTTGAGGACGTGGAGGGTGAGGGTGCGGAGGGAGCAGAGACAAGGGGTGGCCAGCCGGAATCTCCCAAGCTTCGCCGGGCTTCGCCGAACGTAGAGTAGAGAGAGTAGTAGAGCAGACCGGAGAGCGGGCCCGGCTCGGGGCCCGGGGCCCGCCCCTCTGGAGGCGAAGCGGGGCGAGGCGGGGCGAAGCGTGGCGAGGCGGGGCGAAGCGGCGCGAAGCGGGCCGAAGCGGGGCAAATCTTCTACAAATTTAGCAGAGAGTCTTCCTGGTGTCTCCCACAACGAGCACCCGGATGCGGCAACTTCTCAAAATAGCCTCTCCAATAAGAAGGCCCTTATCGACCACGATACCAGATGATGATTGTGACTCAGTGTACGAGACAAAAATTTAAATTGTACGGGGCTACTGCTGATGTCTCTCTCTCTCTCTCTCTCTCTCTCTCTCTCTCTCTCTCTCTCTCTCTCTCTCTCTCTCTCTCTCTCTCTCTCTCTCGCTTTCTCTGTCATTACACTCTCTCTCTCTCCCTCTGCCGCGAGCTGTTTCTGCTATTGCCGCTACTCTAGCTGCTATCGGGGGCCTGTTGCCCGCGGCGGTCGCCTCCCGATGAATATGTAACGGGACAGCGATTACACGGCCGTAATCAGGCGACCAAGGCGAGCCATCGCAGCCCCGCCCCGCCCCGCCCCGCCCCGCCCCGCTCCGCCCCGCCCGCTCCGTTGTGGCGGCCGCGCGCCGCTTTACAGGGCCTATTACCGGGCCGGAGAGGGACCGTCATATCGTCCCATATCACCGGCCGATGGCACATGGGACAGTCCTCACGCGATCAAACGTATTGCCTCGGACAGCGCGGCGTGCGCGCGCTGCTCCGAAACACTAACACAATGCCAATAATCGCCCCCACGTCCGTGCACCACGAGGAGTGGACGTTCGTGTGTCGCGCCTCGTCACCCATGCACCTCCCTTCATCCGAAACGATCATCCCGCCGCTTCACCACGAACCACCAACACAACAGCAACAACAACTTCCACGACACACCAAATCCGTCGAGCTAATAAATTTTCACGTAGGCTCTACCTCTCTCAACAGGAGCCATTGTCTGTCGTCAATATAATCGCGGTGTATAACAAGCCCCCCCTGGCATCAGCTGGGCACGGCTTGGCTCCCCCCCCCCCCCCCCCCCCTGTGCAGACACTGCGTCCACAGGCTGGCCGCCAGGCCGCCAGCTGCCCAAAAACTTATTCCCGTTATTGTACACATCCATTGTTGCTCTCGCAGGGGAAAAAGTTTGGTGGTGGTGGTGCTGCTGCTGCGCGCCGCCGGGG
This sequence comes from Odontothrips loti, assembly GCA_038380765.1. NCBI lineage: Eukaryota > Metazoa > Arthropoda > Insecta > Thysanoptera > Thripidae > Odontothrips > Odontothrips loti. The sequence continues at coordinate 12,895,090 of CM076247.1, forward strand.
CCTTCTGGGAACGCGAAGCGAAGCAGCGCGGAGCGGGGAAAGAAATTAATTATTATAACGCTGGGACCACCCCGTAAATTAAGGCGCGCGAAGGACTATCAGGGGGATCTATCAACACTGCTGACGATGCGGGTGGGGTTGGGGGGGGGGGGGCACCGCTGTACCTTTAAGCGCGCTGCTGCGCTGCTGCTACAGCCCCGCGCGTACCCCTCCACTGCCCTCACAGCATTGACGATGCCCCCTCCCCTCCCCGCAGCAGGCATTAATTGTTTTGGGCCACTTTGGCCGTGTCGGCGAGGGAATGTCCGGAGGCCTGGTCCGGGTGGGCCTCGGGGCCTGCGGGCTGCCGTGGAGGAGGTCCGTGTCGGTGCCGCCGTGCGGGGAGCGGGCCGGGGGCGGCCGGGGGCGGCCGGGGGCGGCCAGGGGCCGGAAACCCTCTGGTCTGCCGCCTGTCAGGCCTGCGGCAGCCTGCCACACCAGGGACGCCGTATCACCGCGTCGGTTGCCGGTCAGCGGCGACGGCCAGACCCATGTCCGCGTCCGTCGGCCCAAAGTTTCTCGTACTGCGTTCGGTACAGCCTGGGCCGAAGGCCAGCGGGGGGCCACGCAAGTTACGGGGGGGGGGGGGGGGGCATGAGAAGTGGCCGCTCTAGCTCCCCCCTCCCCCCCCCCCAGGAGTTCCCCAGAGGCCACCCAGAACCCCCAGGAGACCCCACCGAGGCCCCCAGCAGCGTCCCGGTGGACCCGGGCCGCGAATGCTGCTCCGTCTCGCCCCCGTTCTTAGAGTCAACACCCCGCCAGCCCGGCCCGACCCGGACGGACACGCACAATTTTTCTGCCTCGGCGTGTGTTTTTTTTTTCCTTTCCCTTTTTCGCTGCGTTTGCGACCCGAGAAGCAGCCCTCTTGTCGTAAATTACGTTTGCGCTACAGCGAGGAGACAGAGATTCTCTCTCGCGGCGTACAGCGCGGTGGGTGCACGATAATGCAGGGCTGGCCTCGCGGGCGGCCGCGTACTGTTCTGCGCCGCTGCGCCCCGTGCGCCCCGTGTCCCGGCCGTGTACCTCACCATTGTGTCGGCACAGTGTTTGGCAGTGCTTGCTGGTGCGGTAAACGGCTTAAACAACACAGCTCTCTCCTCGCGCCGTCAGATCCTGCCCCCCCCCCCCCCCCACACACACACACAAACCCGAACGCAAGCCTTTTTTAGAGGCCCTCGGCGGCTTAACATTCGTTCCCTTGTCAATATAAACAAAAATAAATTGCAAAAAAAAAAAAAAAACAAAAAACAAATACACGTGCCTGATATGTTAACTTTTCTCGCTGAACGAGCGAAACTCCGGCGTCGAGAGGGGAACGTTTTCCGTGCTGATAATAAGGCACGGAATGGTGTGGGCTTCGGACGACTGAGGGAGGGGAGGGGAGGGGGGGGGGGCGGAAGCCAAAAGGGGTGACCTCGTCGGGCATTGCAGATGTGTGTTACAGAAGGGAGCGGCTCACAGCGGCAGTCGAGGGGAGGGGAGGGAAGGGTGCAGTTCGCCTCACCACTGCGGTACGGAAGGGTACGGGGGCGGCGGAGCACCGCTGTAAGTGAGTCAAGTGTGAGCGGAGTGCCGTTTATTTCCCGTATTGCTACCCTTCTACTTCTCGTCATACAAAGTACCGACCCCGACTCGTGCAACAAACAGGGATTTTGGAGACACCGCTGCTACAGCATACGCACACATTCTCTGTACCGCGGGTACCTCCTTGCGAACACCGCGCCCTGAAGAAGACAACTTCTTCCTTACAGCGCCGTAGTTACTTTACGGCTGGCTTAACGCGACAACTTGCTAGCCTCCTGACGGGCCCAGTGGGTTTGTCCCCCCCCCCTCTCTCTCTCTCTCTCTCTCTCTCTCTCACACACACACACACACCCACTCGGATGTGCACACAATCACGAGCCTCATTAGTACGATTCGTGTGGCCATGGTGCACCAATTAACACGCGACGCTCTATTTTCCTTTCGACAGAGCGCCCCTCTTCGTCTGGTCCCCACAGTCCCAACGGGAGCAAACGGGCCTAAAGGGCGGAGCCGAAAGGAGAAAAGGATTCCGTTGGTACAACAAATGTTCCAGTTAAATTAGGAACAAGCTACAGACTTTTTAGCAGAGGAAACCTTAAAACACTAACATTAAAGCTAAGAATCAAAACTTAATTAGTTTGAGGTGTCAGCTAGCTTTTACTCGCGATAAGTCGAAAAGGCGTAGCGAGTGCGGCGAACTAATAATATAAGGTGGGCCAGCACCAGGGAGGACCCGTGGGACCGCGAGCCGCGAGTCGCGAGATTGTCGCGCACTGCTCGGGTCGCATTGTTGTCCAGAACGCCACCGGCTCCGCCTGCACTCGGCTGGCCTCGCCTTCGCCCGCTTGGCCAAGGGTCTCTACCGAAACCGAAAATAAACTTTCCGGTAAACAAATTTGCCTCAGGAAGATGTTCTTTCCTTTCAAATATCTTCGGCTCTCCCTCATAATACAACAAGATAAGTTCTGCTTCTACAGACACACACATAAAACTTTATTTTCATAACATCCTAATCCCTTAAGAAACTGTACGACATTTAGAGTTGGTATCATCTGCTTCCAATTTAAATACGGATATAGATTTTTTTTGTAACAACTATAATTTTTTTTCGTGAGCAAAATGCAGAAAAATTAGTCTCCTCGCTCTCGCTCCGAAATTTGTTCTAAATAAGTAACACATAAGTTCTAGGAACCAAATTTATTGCTTGTCACGAAATACAGTAAAGAAAATATTCGTTGGGACAACGAACTTTCTTTCTATCTGCGCGCTGGGTGGGTCGCACTTTTGTCATTGCCCTCAATTCATTGCTGCTTCCAAAAGAGCCCAGCGCAGTGACAGAGCGAGAGAGACAAAACTTCTCGGAGATTGCGCGCGCACAGCTGTCGTTCACGTGAAGCGGAGATGCGCAAGCTTATATCTTCCTTCTGCTGGGGAGCGGAGGAGGAGGTAGCGTAGTGCAGGGAAATCTCAGAGCTGGGCCGGAGCAAAAATGAGAGCAGGCTTAAAGTGGAGTGCACTGTAATAAATTTTTCGCGTGCAACGGGAAATGCTTTGGCGAAGTATGTCGGTATTCATTACGTGAAAAAAAAAGAAAAAGAAAAGAAAGCATGCAACGTTTCTGTTATGGTATAAATATTTTTGTTCATCCACATGGTCAGCGACGACTCATACCGTGTTAGTTTTTGATCCACTTTTAACTGTTAAGTGACGATGTATCCTATTCTTTACAGTGTGAGGTCCTTCACTAATGACGGATATAAAAAGGCAGTGACCGCAGGAGCCGGCTGCTGGCGCCTTGGGGTGCGGCCCCTCCCCTGCGGACACGGGCGGCTTCTTGTCGCAGCCTGTCTACCTCGCCATGAATCACAACAAAGCAGCCGCACCGCCCCTCCGGCACGCCGCGCCACGCAGCGCCACGCCCCGCCACGCCCCGCTGGGCTGCGAGAATGAGGGACGACACAGCGCGCGGAGCAGAGGAGCGCGGGGGAGGGAAAGTTGTTGGTGCGGCGTTTAACGATGTAAATGAGTGCCGCGCGGCATCAGCTGGCGTGCCTCCGGTGGGCCCCCGGCCAGCCCCCGCGGCCAGCCCCCGGCCAGCCCCCGGCCAGCCCCCGGCCAGCCCCCGGCCAGCCCCCGGCCAGCCCCCGGCCAGCCCCCGGCCAGCCCCCGGCCAGCCCCCGGCCAGCCCCCGGCCAGCCCCCGGCCAGCCCCCGGCCAGCCCCCGGCCAGCCCCAGCCCCCCTGTCAGACTCCCTCCCCAACACCAGCCGTCCTCTCGGGCATCTTTTCCCACGCCACCTTCCGCCAATTTGAACTTTACACTGCCGCTCCGCCCCGCCCGGCGCCCGCCCGGGGCCCGCCTGCTCATGGTTTCCATTTTCTTCTGCGTGAGACGCGCCGCTGCCGCCTGCCGCACACACCGCGCTGCTTTACGGCCCCGCGCTTTTCTTTACTCCTACCCTGCACTGCCATCTCGACCCTCCGCCCTCTCCACCACAGCCGCCCGCCCCGCCCCTCCCCGCCCCGCCCACACACGCCATCGCCAAACATTTGCGTTGGAATGTTCGCCGCCGCCTGCCATCCCCGCGCGCGACCCGCTCGTCCCCTCCCCCCCTCCTCCCACCGACCAGATACGATCAGCCCGAGTCCACATTACATTCTTAAATGACTCTGAATCGAGCAGCAGAACGCAAAGAGAGAGAGAGAGAGAGAGAGAGAGAGAGAGAGAGAGAGAGAGAGAGAGAGAGAGAGAGAGAGAGAGAGAGAGAGAGAGAGAGAGAGACAGAGACAGAGACAGAGAGACAGAGACAGACCGACAGACAGACAGAGACAGCAACAGAGACAGAGAGGACACACGGACCGTGCGGGCGTAGCGCCCGGGAGGTAGGCAGCCGTCCGCCAGCGCTGTGCTGCGGGCCGGTATCCCCCCCGACTGCAGGCGCTACGCGGCCGGCCGGCTGCATGTTTTGTGTCACCCACAAGCTATGCGTGACCCTCCTTGGTCGGTACGCACCCGGAAAAAGCTTTGTGGTCGCAACTAATTTTTTAGTAGATTTTACAGAGAAGCAGTAAATTCTGGTTCTGAGAACTAAAATTTGGTTAGTGGAACTTAGTTGCAGCAACGAAGGGGGATGTTGCAGGCAGTTAACTATCTTGCATTTTTTTTTTGCTTCTGCAACGAACCTACTCGTTCGTTTTGTTGGCGCAACTAAAAATTATGCACTCTAACCAAATTTTAGTTCTCAAAACCACAATTTCCTGCTTCTCTACAAATCAACTCGTAACTATACGCATTGTCTCCACAAGTTCGTCGCCGTCCCAGCGGCCCCCGGTGCCCCACGGTCGCCCGCGCGGTCGCCCTAAGCCTCGAAGCGATCCGACCAAACGTACCAGCGGCCCACACACGGAGCAGTGGTGGTAATTGCACAACGCGCGCCCGTGTGTGTGTGTGTGTGGGTGTGTGTGTGTGTGTGTGTGTGAGTGTTGGAGAGAGGCAAGAGGGAGGGAGGGAGAGAGAGAGAGAGAGAGAGAGAGAGAGAGAGAGAGAGAGAGAGAGAGAGAGAGAGAGAGAGAGAGAGAGATGAAGGGTGTGCGGGCGGATGAGAGAGAGAGGGAAGGGGAAGTAAGGTTGAATACCAGACACGCGCGGTCGCTGCGGCGATATATCACCGCGGTGTCTCCCGCACTGGCACTTCCCTCTGTGCCCGTCCCGCCCGTCCCTCTCGGCCCGCCAGTCACTACTGCTCTCTTACTTCCACTACACGGACGGCGTGCGCTGCCCCGCTTTTGTTCCCCCGCCTCTTGTAATGCGAATCTCTCTCTCATCCTGTTTTTTTTTTCTTCTTTCCTCGCAGTGACGGCCCAGCCCGTGATGGCCGTGGAGGGCACGACTGTGGAGCTGCCGTGCGACGTGCAGGCGCCCAACTCCGACAAGGTCTACATGGTGCTGTGGTTCCGGGACGACGCCGGCCTCCCGCTGTACAGGTAGGTGAGGGAGCGTCACCAGGCGCGGCGTCAAAGGGAATGGCTACCTGCTGAGCGGGGCCAAGCCGGGGCGCGGAGCAGCCAAGGCGAGAGCCACCGCCACCACTAGCGACACTGCACTCACATGTGGAGCAGTGCAGTCGAGAAAATAGCTGCAAAACAAAAATACCAAAAAAAAATCAGTTTGATCGTAGTTTTGAGTCTTCTTATTTTCACAGTGTTTGAGTATCGATGTGATGGAATAGGTCGCAAACATCGCTAAATCTGCGATGTTGACACACAGACACACGGCACACGAAAAAAAAACCACAGCTATTCGCTGACGCTAAGTATAGGTTTTCGTTCCTTTTTTTTTTCGCCAAACGATGTATTAGCTAACTTTTAGTTTGCCCTGTGAGAAAAGCAAGTTTGCTGTAGCTGCAAATTATTATTTTTTCGTGGCTAAGGCGCCGGCAGTGATGTTGCTGGATTAGAGAATCCGTTCTCTTTCCTGGCACATGTCGTGCTCTGACGAGCGGGACGCCCACGGGAACACACGGGGGCTGCGGGGCGGGGCTTTGAATGCGGTGTCCTCGTACGGTATCCCCCGACGGCGGGAAGCCGAGGACGGCGGCTCCCGGGATACGAACGGCGTCGTCAGCGGGGTGCACGTGTGCGATGCGATGCCCGTGCCAGAACGGCGATGAATTAAACGAGGATGAGCAAACTGCTCCGATATTCACATCGCATGCATAAACATGGACACACAGTGCGATGCCAAGGGCTTTGATGGCCCCCCCGGCCCTCCGGGCTTGCCTTTGGGCTTGCCTTTGGCCACCGCGCACGGCACGGCACGGGGCCAAAAGGGCGCCCGGCCAAGGCCCTTAGATAGCACGGCCGTCGTAGCGAGTAACGAGCGTGCTTGTTGTGTATCGGTGCGGAGCGGTACTCCCGGGGCGGGCGGGGCAGGGCAGGGCAGGGCAGGGCCGCAGGGATCACATACTCGTCAATAACTCTGTAGACGACACGTCGGTAGCTGCAGCACAAGGTTACATGCAAGAGAGAGAAAGAGAGAGGGAGAGAGAGAGAGAGAGAGAGAGAGAGAGAGAGAGAGAGAGAGAGAGAGAGAGAGAGAGAGAGAGAGAGAGAGAGAGAGATAGCACGCGCATTTCGGGAAAACGCGGCGCTCAGCATGGAATCCTACTTTTCCTGTGTAATTCATGTGACGGCCGGAGGACATGCAGGCTGGAGCAGGCTGGAGCCGGTGGGCAGAAGAGGGGCGAAGAGGGGGTGGATTTATAATAAAATCATGGCGGCAAGAGGAGCGTGCCGGCCCAAGTCCATACTCATCGGCTCTCTCGATGGTGCCAACGGGCAGCCCTTAGACGGGACGCTAATTGAGAGCGACGTCCGGCGTGCCCTCTCGTTGAACTCCTCTCTCTCTCTCTCTCTCTCTCTCTCTCTCTCTCTCTCTCTCTCTCTCTCTCTCTCTCTCTCTCTCTCTCTCTCTCTCTCTCTCTCTCTCTCTCTCTCTCTCTCTCTCTCTCTCTCTCTCTCTCTCTCTCTCTCTCTCTCTCTCTCTCTCTCTCTCTCTCTCTCTCTCTCTCTCTCTCTCTCTCTCTCTCTCTCTCTCTCTCTCTCTCTCTCTCTCTCTCTCTCTCTCTCTCTCTCTCTCTCTCTCTCTCTCTCTCTCTCTCTCTCTCTCTCTCTCTCTCTCTCTCTCTCTCTCTCTCTCTCTCTCTCTCTCTCTCTCTCTCTCTCTCTCTCTCTCTCTCTCTCTCTCTCTCTCTCTCTCTCTCTCTCTCTGTCTCTTTCCTTCACGTTCTCTCTCACCCCGTTTCCGACACGCAAGTGACGATGATTGACGCCGTCAGAGACGAAGTGGCGCGGCTTGCTGACCTGACAGAGGCGAGTACAGGCTGCATAGATGGCATGGAGTGAGACGGAGGCTGAGAGAGAGAGAGAGAGAGAGAGAGAGAGAGAGAGAGAGAGAGAGAGAGAGAGAGAGAGAGAGAGAGAGAGAGAGAGAGAGAGAGAAAGAGAGAGAGAGAGAGAGATTATTACAATCAAGAAACTGGCTCGCCTGTTCCATCAGCGAAACTTTAGGTCCGCCTTTTGTCGCCGTCGCGTCCTTCTGGCCGCGTCAGGCAGCAGACGAAGGGGAGGTAGAGAGAGGAGGAGAAGGAGGAGGAGGAGGAGGAAGAGGAGGAGGAGGAGGAGGAGGACCGGGCTGGGAGAAAAACAGCACGGCGGCCTGACAGTTTGCGTGTGGAAGAGGGGAGGGGAAGCAAGTTGCGATCATCCCGACTCGTCCCGACGACTGCTCCTCTTCATTTTTCATACCCGCCGCCGGTTTTTCGTCGCATGTCTCGCATCGCACGGTGGAAAACGATTAGAGCACAGTAACAACGATGGTATGGGGGGGGGGGGGTTGGAAGGAGGTTGGGGGGGGGGGGTTGGAAGGAGGTTGGGGGGGGGGGGGGGGTAGGAGATGGTCGGCGACCTTGAGGGGTGCACGTGGTTAGATTTCGGAAGGGATATCGGAATACTCTGTAATGAGGGCTTGGTATTCTGTTTGCCTGTGTATCAGGCTGGTGCCGTAAACCCCCCGTCCGACACTAGATGCTCTGGGCCTGGGGAGGGGGGGGGGGGCTGCTGGGGGATGCCGGAGGAGGGGGGGGGGGGGTGCCGATAACCGTGAAGGCGGTGGTGTAACGGCGGCGGCCCTCGGCGTTGTGGGGGTCAGGAGGAGCAGGAGCGGTGCCGTATGAAAATCAATGAGTGCTGCGCTCCGCCGCTCCGCCGCGCCAAGTCAGTAGAGGGATCCGAAACAACGGGCGACGTCAACGGGCCAGCGGACCGCGCTGCAGAGAACGTCAAAGGCGTGACCATCGCCCAGAATAGACTGGTTTTAAAATTTGCCATATTACATTAAAGATCTGAGATCCGAGTCAGACCCCCCCCCCCCCCCCAGTCAGTCTGGGGAGATGGGGGTAGTTTTATTGGACATGACTCCTAAATAGTATAATGCCTTTGACTTTCATTCTCAGTGGCGCATCGAGAAGGGGGAGGAGATTAGGGGGGGGGGGGGGACAGCGACGCTGGAAGGAATTGCTTCCCCCGCATGTTATATAAACTTGGCGCACATCTGTAAAGACAGAAAGAGTCTCCAGCGTGCGGGCGGGTGGGTAAGCCAGCCCGCGTTCACTGATGCGAGCGGCATGTCGACTATGACGCCGCGCCGCCACCGCCGCCGCAGAGGTTGACATATTTTCTTTTGAATATGCCGGCTGCGGGCTGGGCTGGGGCTCATTCCGCTGTGCGGTTTCTGCAGCGGTCGGCCGTGAGTGTTTTGGAGTGGTGTTGGCTGCTGCTACTACCGCTGCTCCCGCTGCTCCCGCTGCTCTCGTCTCATCGGCGGAGGCAAAGGCGGCCAAAGGGTTTGCGCACGGGGGCGGCAGCCAGCGTCCTTGACAAAGAGACTTGACAGCGTATCAAAGGGGCCGAAAGGACTCTGTCCCCCCCCCCCCCCATCCCGCCCACCTGACAGACTCGGGCGACCGACGTCGACCTCGGCGCATGCTGAAGCACACACACAGCAGCAGCAGCAGTAGCAGCAGCAGCAGCAGCGCACGGCGCACGGCCTCGAAAATACCTAACGGGCAGGAATGCGGTGGGGGGTGCGTGCTCATATCTGCGTCTCCACTCTCTGGCCGTGCCTCTGGCCGTGCCTCTGGCCGGGTCGGGCCGGGGTTATGAAGGAGCGTCATTGTCCTCTCCGCCGCCGCTGCTGCTGCTGCGCTGTCGGGAAGAAACCCCCGGCGAGATGCTGTTAGCTCAGCCTGCTGCCTGCTGTGCTCACGTTCCTTTCCCCTGCTGCTCCCTCTCTCTTTTTCAATTTTCCCCCCTCCTCCCTGCGTGGGAAAAAATGGCTGGTGAGCGGGCCGGCACGCTATGTGTGCGCATCGTAGCTCTCTGCGTTGGGGTGCGGACCAGCGAGGACCAGCGAGGACCAGCGAGGACCAGCGAGGACCAGCGAGGACCAGCGAGGACCAGCGAGGACCAGCGGGGCGCGAAGGAGCGTGGCCCCTGGTCCTCCCAGGTCCTCCCAGGTCCTCCAGGCAGGGCGTGAGGCAGCCGGCTGGTCGCTGCTGCTCCGCTGCGCCAGGTCCTTATTGTTTCACCTGTCGCAATACGCCGCACTCTGCGCGCGCCCTTCGCCGGGAACCTTCGCGGGCCCTTGAGGCCGCCGTCAGCATCTTCAGGCTGTTCACGAATTACCTAAGACCGGGCCTGCGGGGTATCTCCGTAAAAGATGAGGGGGCGCAACATTTTGTTTTAAAATCTGGTTTCCAGAAGACAATCAGTGTGTTTTGGCTGCGAGATCTTCAATTCCGTTGGGGAAGCAATTAGTTAGTTGCATTAATGAAACGTGAGCTGCTCCAACAAAGAGGTTTGTTGCAGGAGCAAAGGGCAGAAAAAAAAATCTTGTGAGGGCAACTCAAATAGTTACCCTCACCAAATAATTTTAGTTCTCAGAATCAAATCAACTGTTTGTCTGGAAACCGACTGGAAAATGAATTACGAATGCAACTATTTTTCTCCGTGCTTGATCTCGTGTCGGACGACCGTCTATTGGGTTTCTCTTTCTGATTCTGAAGCACATTCTACGCCGAAGTCGGTGCTACATAACTTCTGAACGCCCCCTCTTGGAGGTGGGAGGCCGAGGGGTGGGTGACTACCCCACAGCCGGCGCGGCCAGCGCGCCAGACCCGGGTAACTAATTCAGCGCGTCGGCTGTCTGCTGTGCCGGCTCAGCCCCGTCTGACCTTCGTCACCAGACGGCTCCGCCCCGCCCCGCCCCCGCCATAACGACGGTGCGCCAGGGGTACGCACCGCGCCGCCCCGCACTGCCCTGGCTTGGCCGTATCCCACCCCGCACCGCCACTGCTGTGACGTCCGTGTAGCGTCATCCATAGAGGTTTCCAACAAGGCTCCGATAAGCGGAAGCTGAAGAACAAAAACACTTCCAGACCGGACACTGTCGAGAGCAAGTATGAGAAATTTTGATGCAGAAGGGCGGCACCAAATATAGCAGATAACCTCCAAATTCACTGAAAACTCCATTCAAGTTTCTCATACCTTCCCTCCAGACTTTCCGGTCTGGAAGAGTTTTTGTTCTTCAGCTTCCGTTCCTAAGTCTCATTGGAAACCTCTATTCCCCCGCCGCCGTCACCGTTGTCGACGGGGACAGCGGCGGCGACTGCAGACGTACAGCTGTACTAGCGCTGCAAGCGCTGTGCTGTACATGGCCGCCCCTGAGGCAGTTGGCATCCCGGTATGGCATCCCGGCGGGGACCCGTGCCTGGCCCCGAGCCGCCCCCGCCCGCCGCGTGTCCGCTCGCCGCCCCACGACACCCCCAGCGCCTTGTCTGGGGGCTGAGCAGGACAACGGGAGTGTGCCGGGCTACACGATTCCGCCCCAGAGCCAGGGCAGCCAGGGCAGCCAGGGCGTGTTCTCCCGCAGAGCAAGAGATGACGTCCCAGGAATTGCGTAGTGAAGGTCTCGGGGGAGAAAAACCGACAACAGCATTGCGGAACTTCACCCCTTGCTTGACGTCCGACGCAGTGTTGAACCAAAACACACGACACCTCCCCGATGATGACGGGGACACACTGCTTGGCTGCCGTGTTGCTCGTCGTCCATTAACAAGTACTTTCGCGGAGCGCCGCCTGTGAGTGGTGGGGTAGGCCAGCCCGCACGACATGCATGCATGCAGAGGTCGTGCTTGCCTACCCAGCAGACGCCATCTTTGTGCTCCGGCTGACCGAATGAGGTTTTCGCTTGGAACACTATCGGCTGTGCCAGAGACGGACTTGTCCCCCGGCGTGGCTGCCGGCAGCAGCAGCAGAAGCAGCAGCAGCAGCAGCAGCAGCAGCAGCAGCAGAAGCAGCAGCAGCAGCAGCAGCAGCAGCAGCAGCAGCAGCAGCAGCAGCAGCAGCAGCAGCAGCAGCAGCCTCGGCCAGCCGGTCCACACTTGGCGACCGCTGAACGCTGCGGGTGTGGGGCTGCGGGGGCTGCGGGGGCGTGTCGCATGGCCGCGCTGCCGACTCTGCCCCTTGTTTTGCATAATATGGCAGCCCCCCTCTCCTTCGGCACGGCTTTGTGTCAAATAGAAAGTCTCGGCGTCTGGGGCCTACTGCCGCTGCCGCTTTTGTCCCGAAAGCCCTCTGCCCCGCCCCCGCCCCCACTCGGCGCGCCTCACCTTGAGAGTTCCGCCCCGCCGCCGTTACCAACACCTCAGATGCCCGTTAACCCCCCCCCCCCCCCCCCCCCGCGCTGTTCAGGGGCCGGCCATGAATGACGACACACCGCCTCCGTGCAGCGCTGAGAGAAGTTTGCATGTGCGGCGGAGGCCGTCCTGCAGCGCGGCAATCAGCTGACGTGCCCACTGGCCTGTCCTCCGGGGCCTCCGGGGCCTCCGGGGCCTCCAGTCTCATCCTCCGGTCCTCCAGGATCACCGCTTGCGTCTCCCGGCAGCCGCGCTCGCTTCCAGGCCGCGGCTCCAGCCGCTCCATAGCCCTCCTCCAGCCCGGCTGTGTGCTGGATGATCCGATTAGCATAAAGTTGTTGGTGACGCCCTCCCTCCCCCCTCCCTCCCTCCCTCCAACTCTCGTTGGGCTGGATGAGTTGTAAGCATATTTCGGCGAGTTTTCTCGGCAGCGGCGTCTGCTGCAGCAGTCACAGCGCATCGCAGTGGTGGTGGTGGCGGTAGCAGCGCCTGTCGGCTCCCCGCTGCCCGGCGGGGGGCGCCGAGCGCTCAGCTCGCTGTGGGCCGCTTGGGGGCCGCTGGGGACTAGGCTGTCGCGCTGCGTGGACTTGGCCGCCCGAGCCTCGGGGCCCGGGGAGAGAGGGGGGGGGGGAGGCAGGGGGGGGGGGGGGGCTAAACTGTTGCAGGCAGCCTCCCGAGGCGAGGCGCCGCGGGGGCGTTTTCTCGGCAAAAGGGACGCTTTTACCCGTGCAACAACAACAACAAACAAACAACAACAACTTGCCGCCACCGAGGCTTTGCTGTTGTTGTTGGGCAGCGGGATGTGAACACAAAAGTATCCGTCGCCGCACCGCGCGCGTCCTCCGGCGTCCTCCGGCGTACTCCAGCGTCCTCGTCGCGTCCCGGCGCGTCGCTATGGTTAATACGCTTGAAGGAAGGAAGAGGCCTCACGCCGGCGGCGGCGGAAACACACAATGAAGAGCCCAGCGCGGGATAGGAGGAAGAAAACTGGAGGAAAGAGGGCGCGGCCTCCGCTGCTGCTTCTGCTGCTGCTGCTGCTGCTGCTGCTGCTGCTGCTGCTGCAATAGGTGGGCCTAGGATCAACGCGGAAAGCTTCCCCGAAAACCAGACGGTGACGCGGCACTGCGCTTCGAGGAAGCCGAACAGCTGATTAATTCCGACATGCATTTACACCGCGTTTTATATAATATGCAGCGGCGGCCCGCAGCGTTTCCCATCCGAATCAAAAACACAGCAGCCGTGCGTGTGTGCGTGTGTGTGTCAGTTGATATGTAATAACCCAAACGGGTGACTGCAGCCGCAGCAATGTGGCTATGATAGTCCGGAGTGGTATCGAGCGGTCCTCGGCCCAGCACGGCCCTAGCACGGCCCCGGCAGGCTCTCCAGCCGTGGGCGTGTTCAGGCACTCCTCTGCGCCCCGTAATACACAGAAGCAATTAAAAAGCACTTTGGTGGCAGAGGGACTAAAAGCACAAAGTATTCTATTTTTATTTTTTTTTATTATTTTTTTTGGAGGGGGTCTTGTTTTCATTTTACTAGCATAGTATGTCCCAGTCCTCTGTATGTGTGTGTGTGTGTGCGCGCGCGCGCGTGGCCTTCCTTTTTTACGCACGGGTATGTCTCTTTCGGTATACGAGCTAGGCGCGGCTTTCATTTTCTCCGTTTTTGGTCCATTGCAGGGCGTATTACCGTTGTTGCCGTTCCATGTCGCATGAATTCGCTGCACTCTGTGCGATGCCGTGCGCCGTGCGCCGCCAACGGAAGCTCGACTGATTATTACGGAGGCAGAGCTCTCTGTACACCCTCGGCAGCTCACTGTCGCACAGCTCACGGAAAGGAAATGTCAGTGTTCGCAACTAAGTTGTCATGAAATTTCCAGGCAAGCAGCAAATTTTGTCCTGAGAACTAAAATTCATTTTTTTTAAAATTAAAACTCCCTTTTTTGCTTCCGCAGCAAACCTCTTCGTTGGTTTAACTAAAAAATCGTTCCCAACGGAATTTTTGGTTTTCGGATGACAAATGACAACTGCTTGTCTAATTGAAATCAACTGCAAAAAAAAAATGCAGTTAGTTGCGAACACTAAGCTTTTTTTCTCCGTGAGTTTTTTTTTAGTTCCAAATTGGCCCTATCTTGCCTTTTGTGCCCACCACCCACGCTGGGAATAATTAGCCGCACTACAAGGCGCACACAGAGACTACACACACAGCACACACATACCAGGTGTATCATTTGCCCCGGGCAGTTTGGTTTTAGTAAGTCCCGCATAGCACTATCTCCGTCTCTTTCTGTCTCACGCGTCTGGCCGAGCCAGAAGGAGACGGAGATAGTGCGTTGCGGGACTGCCTAAAACCAAAACTGCCCGGGGCTAATGATGCACCTGGTATACTGCAGGGCGCGCACGCACAGACTGCAGCGCCCACCACACAGCTCACGTATGGACTTCAGGGCGCGCTCATACAGACTTCACCGTCCCCACTGAGGGCACGGGGCGCTCACTGAGACTACAGGGTTCACACAGAGACTACAGGGCGCAAGTCTACAAAGTCCACACAGTGCGGGGTGGGACAAAACAATGCAAGACACAGTGGGCCAGCGGGACAATGCCGCCACCGCACCGGGCCTGGCCGGGGTGGGCCGGGCTGGGCTGGGCCAGGCTGGGCTCGACAACGCGGTGCCCGTGGCTGTGGCGGTGGCCCAGGGAGGGTCGCTTGGGGCTGGGTCAGGCTGTGTGTTCAAGGGGAATGGCCCGGCCAGGACCAGCGCGTGGGGCGGGCGGGGGAAGTTTGAATTGGGTCCTCTCTCTCACTCACTCTCTCCGTTTCCCGTTCTCACCCCCTTGCACTCGCACGCCCTGTTCGCCTCTCTGTCTTTCTCACTCACACCCACTTTACGCCGGGGCTACGGAGATGCGGGCGCCGCGCCGGCGGTGCCGGTGGCACTGCGTCCCCCTCGACCGAGTCACCTTTCGAAACCGAGACCAGCCACAGCAAGCCCGGAAGCTCCCACCCCACTGCTGCAGGCCGGTGCTGGCGGCGGCGCTCCGTCCGGGACCGTCCGGGACCGTCCGGGACCGTCCGGGACCGTCCGGGACCGTCCGGGACCTGCAGGCCGAGGTTTCAGCCGTCTCTGCCTTCGCCTCGCACTCGGGGGACTCGGAGGCCCGGAGGCCCGGTGGTCCGGACGGTCCGTGTGTCGATGGGAGGACGAGGGTCGGGCAGCCGGGCAGCTCGAGGGGCAATCCGGTGGGGGAAATAAAAAAGAAAGGAAAAAAAAAAGAAAAACGCAGAGCGCGCGTTCCGTTCCAACACTGACCCACGATATTCTCCGAAATGACTATAAAAGTTGTGTTCTGAAGGGGAAATGCACGCCCGTAAAACCGCACTCCTCCCCCGAAATGCGGCTGATGCCATTTGTAATTCAAATCACTTTGAACGCGCGCGCCGCCGCTAGACCCACTCCTCAGCTACGCCCATGGCTGCCGCCGTGCTGCTTGCCACTCCTCAGCTACGCCCATGGCTGCGGCCTGACCCCCCGGTAGGACGGTACGGCTGACCACTGCGCTGAGTTTTACCGTGGCTGTCCGTCTGGTACCCCGCCTGCCTGCCTACCTTCAGGCCGGACGGCCGCCCCGACCCCTGCCAGCCCAGTCTGTCCGGCCTCGGCACCGTAAATCAATGAGATCAACGCTGTAAATTCGGGCGCTGCCGTAAAAAAAAAGCGGGGGTGGCAGAAAGCAGTTGCAGTGCGCGCGCCCCGGCCCGGCGAGGCCCGGCCGGACACGAGCACACCTGCCAGGAGTAAGGCCCGTCGTGTCCAGCGCACCAAGCCCCCCCGCGTAGCTCCCCACCCGCCACTGCCGCCACGCCCAGAGGAAACAACACGCCCCTCCCCAGTGGTCCTCTGAAGGGGAGGGGGAAAACAGCACGGCAAGAAAACGCCTTTCCTATACCCGCGGCATACATTACACTGTGGGATACCCCGCCAGCCCTATCCCCGCCGCCGGCCGCGTGAGCTGGGTCCGTTCTGCAGCGGATGGGTCATAATCGAAGAGCATCCAGCGCCTCCAGCAGGTGGCGCCCCGATCGCGCTTGTAGTACACAGCGGGCGGCCTGCGACGTGCCGTGCTGGGCAGGGCTGGTGCTGGTGGCCCTTTTCTTACCTTTCGCTGGCTGTTGCCGCTGGGCTGGCCAAGGCCTCCCTATCCCAGCACCAATATACCCTCCCAGTACCCCCCCCCCCCCTCCGATGGGGCGTGCCGTGCCCCACCGTGCCTGCGGGGGTGCCCACCCTGTGCCGATGCCCTGCCTGGCCTGGCCCGGGGTCGTTGATATACGTTTACATCTTTTCGATACAGCGATGGCCATCTCGGAGCGGATTCATGGCCGCTGTATAAGACAGCCCGCAAACACCCCACTTTCCATCCATGTTTTAGGGGCTGCTACCGCTGGACACAATGTTTATGGGTGAAGAAAGATTCTCTATCTTTAAAAGATACGCCATCTACCTTGTTTCTTCTTCTTCTTCTTCTTCTTCTTATTATTATTATTATTATTATTATTATTATTATTATTATTATTATTATTATTTTTTTTTTTGAAGTGTTTACGCGCAGGTATAACACACTACAGTTTCGAACGAAAACATCTAGCAATTTTTCACATGGCAATTTCAGTTTTTAAGTAATCTAAAATCTTTTTTTATCACTTTTACACGGATAGCGTGGCAGTGATTCAGCTTCGCCTTGGGAATCTGCCACCACTGTATGACCAGTCCGCTCTACGTTCTCTGCCTGCAAACACGGCGACCCGCAGAGCTGAAGTGGCGGTCGAAAGAGAGGGATATAGATAACGGGCGGGTAGAGGGAGAGAAAGAAAGAAGAGGGAATGGTAACATGGCGGTATGAAAACGGGAGCGGCGAGCATGGGGCTAAAACGAGGTGGGAACACCGTGTGTGTGTGTGTGTGTGTGTGTGTGTGTGTGTGTGTGTGTGTGTGTAAGGGGGCGGGGGAACCTCTATCCTTTGCTCCTCAGCTGCTGGCAGCTGCTGGGGGACGGGAGAGGGGGGGGGGGACTGCAGCGCCCGGCCCGTTGCCGTCAAAGAGCATGCTAGTTGTGTACGAGTGAGGCCGGGTGGGGAGGGGGGGGGGGGGGGGTAAAGGGGATGAATGAATGGTTTTTGAAACCAGGCAGCGAAGAGAGAGGAGAGACCGGGAGAGAAGGAGACAGAGAAAGGGAAGGGGGGGGGGGGGAGGCTACAGGCTGGGTGTCGGAACTGACCGTAGCAAAACAAAGAACGGGTCCGGAATGCTCACGACCGGGTTGTGGCGAGGGGCGAGCGTGTGCGCACCATTCTTTCCCTTCATGGGGCCTATTTACAATCATGGGGCCGGGGGCTGGTGGCGGGGCCGTGGGGGGACCGTGGGGGCCCCGTGTCACGGGTCATAACGCAGTGGGCTAATGTTACCCACACACCAGGCGCACCCGGCAGGCCTCGGCCTCACGGCGTCTGATGCCGTGCCAACGTCCACGGCCTCGGCCCTCGACGCCCTCGACCCGGCGAGAGAGAGAGAGAGAGAGAGAGAGAGAGAGAGAGAGAGAGAGAGAGAGAGAGAGAGAGAGAGAGAGAGAGAGAGAGAGAGAGAGAGAGAGAGAGAGAGAGAGAGAGAGAGAGAGAGAGAGAGAGCGGGACCGGGACCGGGCGCGGGACTCGCCGGCCTTGCCAGCCAACATCAGCAACGACCTCGGCCACGCCTCGTCCACGCCATGCTTGGCACTGACTGCTTGTCCGCGGCCCGACAGGCTGACAGCGGCGCCAACAGCCCCGGCGGCAGCGGCAGCAGCAGCAGCAGCAGCAGCAGCAGCGACAAGCCCCCGCACCACGGGCCCCGGCCCCGGCACGCATACGGCCAAATTATTTCCCGACAAGCAGCACAGCACAGCACAGCACAGCACAGCACAGCTCCCCGCCTCCTTATATACCGCCGGGAAAACAATCAGCGCGACACACCGGGACGGGACAGGCCAGGCCCTGCCGTGCCCTGCCGTGCTGACACACGCGGAACACATTACACGTACATGACCGCAGGCGGGGATTAAAACTGGTGGCCGGCCAGCGTGCCGTGCCGGGCCGTGACCGTGCCGTATCGAGCCGCACCGCGTGCGATTACACGTCTCCTGCTGAATAATGAAACACTGCTCTTTGGGACTGAGAACACCCCGGGGGCTACTTTGTTGTACTATAACGCGCATTCCGCCGCAGTCGCCCTTCCTCGTCAGGCCGGGCTCCGGGCGGCTCCGGGACCCCACCGAGCGCGCGCCGTTTTTACGGCCGTGCCTCCGGCGCGGTGCCTCCGGTGCGGTGCCTCCGGTGCGGTGCCTCCGGTGCGGTGCCTCCGGTGCGGTGCCTCCGGTGCCTCCTCCGGTGCGGTGCCTCCGGTGCGGTGCCTCCGGTGCGGTGCCTCCGGTGCCTCCGGTGCGGTGCCTCCGGTGCGGTGCCTCCGGTGCGGTGCCTCCGGTGCGGTGCCTCCGGTGCGGTGCCTCCGGTGCGGTGCCTCCGGTGCGGTGCCTCCGGTGCGGTGCCTCCGGTGCGGTGCCTGGTGCGGTGCCTCCGGTGCGGTGCCTCCGGTGCGGTGCCTCCGGTGCGGTGCCTCCGGTGCGGTGCCTCCGGTGCGGTGCCTCCGGTGCGGTGCCTCCGGTGCGGTGCCTCCGGTGCGGTGCCTGGTGCGGTGCCTCCGGTGCGGTGCCTCCGGTGCCTCCGGTCCGGTGCCTCCGGTGGTTTTGCCCCACGCGCTTGGTGTGCACTTTGCGGCCATACCGCCCGCGATGCCTTACAATCGCAGTAAAAAGAAATCCCCCAACGCTGCTGCTGCTGCACCGCGGGCACCGGGCGGGGCTGCAGCGGCAGGGCGTGGCCCCCACGTGGCCCTTTGGGGGGTGCCCTTGCGCCCGGCCAGGTCGACCCTTACTCGCGGGGCCCATCGAATTGCGCCGCCCTCCCTGCCCGAAGGGCCCAAGGGTCGTGGCCACGCCGAGGGTCCTGCCGCCCCGCCGGGACGGCGACACGTCCGCGCAGTCCAGCCCGGGCCGTCGCGTGTCGGTCGCGTGACCGTTCGCGCGCGGCTCGCCGCTGCTGCCTCGCGTGGTCGTGCGCGCTCTCTCCGGAGGAAAGGGTGAAGGAATTAAGGGAGGCGGTGAGGAGAGAGAGAGAGAGAGAGAGAGAGAGAGAGAGAGAGAGAGAGAGAGAGAGAGAGAGAGAGAGAGAGAGAGAGAGAGAGAGAGAGAGAGAGAGAGAGAGAGAGAGAGAGAGAGTCTTGTGGGGTGTTATGGGGCGGCCAGCGGATTAAGGAGCCTGATTTACACGCCGCTTCCGGATGAGAGAGAGAGAGAGAGAGCGAGAGAGAGAGAGAGAGAGAGAGAGAGAGAGAGAGAGAGAGAGAGAGAGAGAGAGAGAGAGAGAGAGAGAGAGAGAGAGAGAGAGAGAGAGAGCACGAGTCTGGCGCAGAGCCGGGCCGGGGGGTGGTCGTTTGCTGTTGGTGGCAGCGGCATCCCAGCCCGTCCGCCCGGCAGACGCTCTCGGACGGCACCAGCACCAGCCACTCGTGTGTGATGTTGTTGCTGCGTGGCGCTACGCAATTTGTCCGGATTAGAAGTAAGGGCACGGCCTCCTGGAGGCTCGGCCCTCTCAGCGAATAAGCCGCACTCTGATGATTCTCCTACTGCTTCTTGCCGCCCTCCCCTCCCCTCACGATCCGCCCCTAAGTCAGCCCGGCCCGATGGTCGCCGCCCCCGTCCCTCCCCTCCTCTTCCCGCGAACGGGGGGTCGTAAGACCAACGTGTTTGCGGTGCGCTCGCTGCACGCCACGTCAGTCTGCTGTCGTGACGCCTGGGGAGGTAGGCACAGCGGCGCACAGCGGCGCACAGCGGTCTCCTCCGAGCTTTGCGGGTACGCCCGGCCTAGGCCTAGAGGCTTGCCGCCCAGCCATCCATCTATCCACCCATCCAGTCCGCGCTGTCTCCGGCTGCTGTGAGTGGGCCAGAGGTCCCAAGGTTTAAAGCCCCCAGCCTACGGCAGTGCGGGTCGGAGACGAGACGCACCCTGTGGCCTCTCACTCCGACTCCCCTGCGGTCGCGTGCCCTCTCTCCCTCGCACCCGCACCGCACCGAACGGGGGCGCTCTTGGCTCTCCCAGAGGCGCCGAGGGCCGCCACCGGAACTTGGGGCATTAAAACACCTTACACATTTCAAATCTCGGGCAAATCCCTTAAGTCCCCCGCCCCGCCGGGCCCCGCCGGGCCTGCCGAGCCGCCGCCGCCCGCTCAGTGAGGGACATTGTACAGAGCCCCGGAGAGCTTTGGGCCCTACACTGTGCCGCTACTCGCACACACCTGCCTTGTTTGCCGTAAAGCGTTGTGACGCGTGCTGAGCCCGGCGCCCCCGCAGCCCCCGCTGCCCGGGCCCGACGCCGCGCGGCGTGGAGCACCTTGTTGGCTGCGCTGGCTGCTGGGCTTGCCAAATTAGACGCCACCGAGACGCCGAGGGGACCTGCGGGGCGGGGGCCTGCGAGGGCTGCGGGGGCTGCGGGGGCTGCGGGGACCAAACCCTCCGCTAGGAGGTGAACGAACCTATGCCGCCTGCCGGGTACACAGTCGGCAGAAACACCTTCCACGCTAGCAGGAGGACAATCGGACTCGGGCTTTGTTGGAACAATTCCTAAACCCTAAACTGCCGCTGCACCGCATTCCGGCCGGCCGACACACAAAAAGCCCCGCAAACCCCCCGCCATGCCGCCTCCCACACACGCAAATCATTTTCGAGGAGCCGACGCGAATATCTAATTTTCAGTGAGACGAATGTTCTGGCAACTTTCCTCCGGCACGCGCACACACTCATATATGTATACGTGTATACGCACACACACATGTATGTATATGTGTATACGCACACACACATGTATATATATATATGTGTATACGCACACACACACTTGTATATATATGTGTATACGCACACGCACACATGCATACACACAATCCTCTCGCAAACAATGAGGAGCAGCCTCCCCGCGCTGCCCCCGCAGTTAGTAGTGTCCTCGACTTGCTTTTAACGCACGCGGAGAGCGAGAGAGCAAAGGAGAGAGAGGGCTACTGAGTGTGTGAGAGAGAGCGAACGAGTTAGAGAGAGAGAGAGAGAGAGAGAGAGAGAGAGAGAGAGAGAGAGAGAGAGAGAGAGAGAGAGAGAGAGAGAGAGAGAGAGAGAGAGAGATGGAGGGAGTTTAGCGTGTGTGTGTGGCGCTGCCGCGCCCGCCACGCCCCGCCACGCCCCGCCACGCCCCGCCACGCCCCGCCCACGCGCTGCCACGCGCACTCCCACAGTCGGCAGCGCCCGCCCCAGCCGGGAAGGGAATCACACACCCACTGATGTATGATGACAGCTTTGTGACCAAACTAGACTACTTTGCGCCCGAGTTTCCGTCCGCCACAGTTTGCCGCCACCGTCTTCCTCGGCGGCTCGCCCTGCAGGCAGTGTGTGTGTGTGTGTGTGTGTGTGTGTGTGTGTGTGTGTGTGTGTGTGTGTGTGTGTGTGTTTGGGCGCGTGTAAGTGCGAGTGAGATTCTCCTTCCCCCTCCCCCTCTCCCCGCGGACGGTGACAGTTTGCCGTACCACTGCTACTACCCGCGTGCCGCCGCCGGCACTGTGTGTGTGCGTGTGCGAAGTGCAGTCCCATGTGTCGGAGAGGACTGTAAATTTAAAACTTCCGCCCGCATTTCCGGCGCACAACTTTTATTTCCGGTTCACAATTACGGCCGTAGGAGGCGGCAGGCTAATGCGTTGCGGCGTGCGGCCGAGTGGCCCTTCCTGGGCTCGGCCAGCGCTCGGCCCGCGCCGTGCTCCCTCAGAGTACCGTGAGAGCGCCGCAGTGCCGCCGACTGGGCTGCTCTCATGTCAGGACGGCAGAAGGGCAATTCCGACTTATCTTTACAACAAGTAGTAGTCTTGTTGCTACACGAACGTGATGCCCGCCTTGCATGGCAGCCGCCCGTTGAATCGCTTTCGCCCGCGGGCCTCTGCCGCCGCGACCCTCGGCAGCCCGCCCGGCCCGGGCTAGCAGGGCTGGGCTACGTGACCCGACGTGCCCCGGCCCGGCGTCCCCACAAGGCCCCCGTCGACCCCCACCCTCCTCGCTGTCCTAGGTCAGGACCGGACTAATCTAGGAGGGCGAGGCACAAGCGGGCCGAGCCGCGCTCCGCTTGCCTCTACCCCGGGGATGCACGTGCATTTCCATGCAAATTCCGCCTTGCCGGTGACAATCGCGCCCCGCTGTCCGCACTGCACCGCAACCACCCATTCACCCCAGCGGCCGCTCTGTCTCCGCATCTATTTCCTCACCGCGAATAGAGTATTTCAGAGGAGCGGGAACCGGAAGTCCACCCATAATAGAAGACAATGCCGTCATCGTCAGCGCGGCGGACACGGCGGACTTTCAAATTTAGAAATGTCAAAGGAACAATTTTGTCCGAATTTTAGTAGCATTTTGTGCGCATCCTAAATCGAAGACAATTTCAAGAATTATTTTAGTTGACGAAATCTCTGCCATCACAATGTCAGTTTAGTCAGACCAATTGCATGACTGCAAATGACTTTTGAATCAACCTGATATGACTTTTTTGGAACGGCGAAGAAGCGCACTATGGCCGCTTATTCCGACAAACACGTGCAGCAGTACCACTTTGTGCTTCCCGCTTCCGGCTGGCCTTGACCAACGGTCGCCATTGGCGCGCGCCCGCAGTTGGCCGTCCTGTAATTTGATTTGCCCTCGTCGCGCGCGGCCGGGCAACGGTTGATTTGGTTGCACCGGGCCCTCTCATCAGCCGCTGCCGTAAGCGCCGCCAGTCCCTCTCTGTCCCACACCATCCCCCAGTGCGCCCGGAAGAGAGACAGCGGCGCCGCTAATCTGTGGCCCTGCATCGGGCCATGGGCCACAGCAGCTATGCACATGGCGCAGTCATAGTTTCAGCTGCAATATAAATATTCGACTTAACTGAACGATTCGGCAATATGAAAGTCAGCAGCGTGCAGTCGGGCATGTGACTTTAATTGGACTTTTCTGTTTGTTGCAGGTACGACAAAGCAGCAGGCAGCCTGGCGACCACATCAAGGAGGACACTCGCCCGCTCCAGCACTACCCTGACAGCTCTCTGGTCTCGGCGGTTGAGTTCCACGAATCCGTAGAGTGGATTCTTCTTTTCTCTCTCTCAGCCTGTTCACCTTTGAGAAGGGAATTAAAAGGAAGCAGCAGCAGGAACTGTTTGCCCCGCTTCCCGCTGTAACTTCAGTGGCCTAACAGGTGCTCTGGCCGTGGCGACAGGCGTCGGTGGCACTCGCTGCCCGGAGGGAAGATGCCGGAGGGAGAGGAGGGGGGCTGGAAGCCCGACAAGGGCGTCTGCCTTTGTTTACACGCGGTTCCCCTCACTATTTCTTGCTTCGTTGTCGCCCCACGGCTTCCGCTTCCTGGACGTGTCTTCCCCCCCCCCCCCCCGTCGCCCCTCCCCAGCTCCTCCCACCCCACGCCCCCTCGCAGGAGCACTTTGCAAGTGGCTGTTGCTTTGCGCCGCGTTGCTGTACTTGATGCGTTTATAATATTCCTCGTTATTGTTTCATTATTCCCTTTTTTCGCCATATACATTCTTTTTTTCCCACGAGTCGCCGCGACGCCTGCTGCCCCAAGTTGTATTCTTTGGCGACGCGAAGAGGACAATGGTAAAAGAAGAAGAACAAGAACAAAAAAAAAGTGGAATAAAAAAAATTCCGACAACGGCGCACCGAGAGGGGAGCCACTCATGTAAAACAGAGGCGTTGCTTCAATTTTAGTAACACAAGGCTCCTTCCCTCAGGAAAATACTACTTTCCCTCTCTCTTTTCATTTCGCAGATTTTGTTTCATGTTTCTTTTTGTTTCGTGTGCGACACGCGACCACGGAAAAAGAAAGTGACTGCGAGCTTCATACGTCACAAGGGGCACGCGACCGGCACGCGGTGGACACGCGCCCCCAGGGGGCCCTCTGAGGCCTGCCGCCCTGCCGCCGCCCCTGCCGCCGCCGGGCTGCCCTACCTATTCGCAGTATAGTCCGCACTTTGCTGCGCAAAGCCCCGCCGGCCCGGTCCGCACCCTCAGACTCCCAGCTACACGTCACAATTTATCCCCCCCCCCCCCGCCACTCTGCCGGACCGCGTCCGCGGTTATTTGCTGGCGCGAGCTTCAGTTTTATGGTCAGCTTGACTTTTACTAGCCGTTCACCTCCTCCCCTCCTTGCTGTGGCGCGCAAGGCCGCGGGCCAAAAAGGGAAAAAAAATCGCCGGGCATTCTTCTTTATTATAAATGCAGTCGCCGTAGGAATGGTGGGCCCCGGTGCTGCTTTTCGGACATGGGCAGGGAGCGTGCGACAGGGTGGAACGAGAGAGGCAGAGCGAGGGATGGAGAGAGACAGAGAAGAGATGCCTAAATAGCCAAAAGTGCGCATCACAAGATAATCGCCAATACGGCCCATACTTTCCGCTTAGGGCGTTGAAGTCAATAGGAGGAAATTGTCTGCTGCTCCGCGTCTCGAAGCCGCTGAGAAGAGGTCTCTCTCTTTTTCCTCTCTCTCTCTCTCTCTCTCTCTCTCTCTCTCTCTCTCTCTCTCTCTCTCTTACTCGTTTTGCTGTGGCGCTGAAGAAAAAGAGAAAGAGAAAGAGAAAGAGAAAGAGAGAGAGAGAGAGACAGAGAGAGAGAGAGAGAGAGAGAGAGAGAGAGAGAGAGAGAGAGAGAGAGAGAGAGAGAGAGAGAGAGAGAGAGAGAGAGAGAGAGAGAGAGAGACAGAGAGAGAGAGCGAGAGAGAGCGAGAGAGAGAGAGAGAGAGAGAGAGAGAGAGAGAGAGAGAGAGAGAGAGAGAGAGAGAGAGAGAGAGAGAGAGAGAGAGAGAGAGAGAGAGAGAGAGAGAGAGAGAGAGAGAGAGAGAGAGAGAGAGAGAGAGAGAGAGAGAGAGAGAGAGAGAGAGAGAGAGAGAGAGGGAGAGAGAGCGCACAGACTCCCGGCTTCGGGAAATGAGGCGATGCAGGGCCACGCGCGCGGAACCTTTTACTCTGGAGACGAGGAGCGAGGAGCGTCAATAAGTAGTGTGTCGATTTGGCCCCTGGACGCGAACCACAACTCCGTGGCCGGGCTGGCGGTGCCCTGGTAGCACGGCACTGCCGGTGTTGGTCCGCCAGGACACTTTCGAGGTCTCACGCGAAGCTCAAAAGAAGTCTCTCCGCTTCGGCCTGGGAACACAGGAAATCCTTGTGTTCACTTTAGTGCATAGTTCCGCACAAAATTAAGCATACAGAAGCTTACGCACACTTTTTGTGCATAATTCCCTACAGAAATGTGCGTAACTCCGTACAAAAATGTGCATAAGGATGTGCGTAAGCACTCCGTATGCTTAAATTTGTACATAAGGATTTAATGTGAACGCTTTACACCCACGCCTCCGTCGCCGCAAAACCTCACACCGCACACGGCACGGCACGGCACGGCACGGCACGGCACGGCACGGCACGGCACGGCACAGCACGGCACGGCACGGCACGGCACGGCACGGCACGGCACGGCACGGCACGGCACGGCACGGCACGGCACGGCACGGCACGGCACGGCACGGCACGGCACGGCTCGGGGAGGGCTCCGAGCTCGCCAATAATAAAACATGAGGAATGCGCGGCCCGGCGAGAACGGCTGTAAATGCTGATTTAGTGTCTGGCCAGGGCTCCGCGAGGCTCTCCGAGGCTCCCCGAGGCTCCCCGAGGCTCCGCCAGCCGCCGGGTGGGGCGGGGGGCCGCGGGGGTTGTTGCGCCAAGACGCGCGGAGGGGGCTAAAGGGGGTTGCGGGGGTTGCCAGGGCGCCCCGGAGGCCTCGCCGTGGGAAGACGATGGTGGCGCGCGGGGGGATTTCTCGCTGAAGACCATCTGTCCTCCGGATGGCGTGGCAGGCGGCGTGTTTGCAGGGTTTGCAGCGCTGAAACGGTGCGCCATGACGACTTCGGTCGTGAGACAACGCTGCCGACGCTGCTGCCGCGGCTGCTGCTGCTGCTGCTGCAGTGCCGCCCTGCTCTGTGCGTGGCGTTGGCACTGCTGCACGGCCCCGCTCGGCCCCCTTCGCAGACGCCTCACCGTATAAACCCCCCGGAGTTTGGCCCACTACTCGCGCAGTGCAGCACGCAGTCGGCGCGGGTCGGCCGCGACTAGAGAGACTCAGACAGTGCACCTCTGAGTCTCTCTAGCAGCGACCGCCCGCTAGAAAGGCCGCCGCTGGGGACCGTACACAAATTACGTTAGGGAAGAGCGGGTAAAATAATCACGAAGTGGGGGGGGGGGGGAATTACACCCTATAAAAATTTCAATTTACCATTTTTGGAGAAAAATGCTAACTTTTGAGAAGGGTGCGAATTCGTTTTACATGCATGTGATTGCTTTCCCTGCCTGACTTTTTCTCCCTGACTCTTTCTCTCTCATAGGGGGGTCAACCCCCCTCCCGTCGGTACGCGCTTGTGCGACGGTCCGCCAGACAATTCAGAGTGGCGTTTGTGGGTTCAGCGGTGGGATCCACACGAACACGAACAGGCAGCTAGGCAGCGGAGTGACAGGCTGGCCGGCAGCGGCGGCGGCGGCGGCGCGGCGTCGGCGAGCCGTGGTATCATTTTTATTTAAGGCACCGGCGTCAGCGGGACGGCGGACAACGCAGCGGCGCGGCGTCGGTGGTAAAGGACACCATGTGGGGCGTAGTCCCCCCCCCCCCCCCCCCGCAAACTGCAACGAGTGACGCGCGCCACCGCCAACCCACGCTCGGGAGCAGAGAGAAGAAGCGGCGGTGGCTGCAGCAGCCCTGCTATACTTGAGCCAAATTACATAGCTTTTCGTGTCGCACAAAAAAAAAAAAATGGGGAGCAAAGGAACGAATAACGAGCCGGGAGATAATAATAAAAATCATAGCGATATATAGTGTGCGAGTATGTGTGCGTTGCGTGTGCACACCGTTCGCCGTGTTGTAGCGGAGCCAGGAAACGAATCTCCGCTCCCCCCCCCCCTCCCGTCTCTCTCTCTCTCTCTCTCTCTCTCTCTCTCTCTCTCTCTCTCTCTCTCTCTCTCTCTCTCTCTCTCTCTCTCTCTCTCTCTCCTCTCTGTGTTTCCGCGCTCGGGGCGGAAAAAGGGGTGCCCGGCCCGGTCAACACGGCCAGGGCAAGGCCCGGCGCCGCTCTGGATATCCAGAGGTCCGGGCCTTCCCGGCTTTTATCTTTCCCTGACTGCATTCCCATCCCGTCCCTCCCCTTCCTCTTGGCGCGCGGCGCGACGATGAGGCAGAGGCAATCGCTGTCGGCCTACACGGTGTATGGGTGGCGGTGGGTGGTGGGGGCGGCAGTGCGGGGCAGCAGGGCTCAGCACCACCAGACAAGGCCTCGGCTAAGATGAATCCCTCCCCCGCCGCGCCCTGCCTCGTGAGCCTCCTTGCTGCTGCTACTGCTGCTGCTGCTGCTGCCGCCGCAGCCGAACTAAGGCGTCATGAGAGTAGTTCTGCGCTGCCTGCTGCCACGCATGGCTGCGTACGGACTGCGCAGGAGGGCCTTCAGGGAGAGAATGGAAAGGTCGTCGTCACCATAACGGACTTGAAGAGTTATGTGAACCGCTGAAAAGTCCTGAGTTAGACTCAGCTTGGTCTCAAAAGATGGTACAAAAATTGCGGGTTCACGTCACGTTTCCTGATTTTGAATTGAGAAACTGATGTTGGAAGGTCTCACTATGGCTACTCCAACACATATCTTCATTACTTGTCCCACGGGGGCTCAAAGCAACGACGGGTTGTGTGTGTGTGTGTGTGTGTGTGCATGTTGTGTTAGTGTTTTGTGTAGTATAGCGCGATGCTTAAGTGTTTTGTGTGTTCTCCGGAGTGTGTTTAGTGTGTTAGAGAGACGGGGCCAGTGCTGGACCTATGACCAACAACGGTATTATGTGTGTGTACTACGGGTGTTGTGTTAGTGTGTTGTGTAGCGCGCTGTTGAAGTGTTTTGTGTGTTGTGTAGAGTGTGTGGAGTGTGTGTCAGAGAGACGGGGCCAGTGCTGGACCTCTGAACAACGACGGTATTATGTGTGTGTACTATGGGTGTTGTGTTAGTGTGTTGTGTAGCGCGTTGTTGAAGTGTTTTGTGTGTTGTGTAGAGTGTGTTTAGTGTGTCAGAGAGACGGGGCCAGCGCTGGACCTCCGAGCCCAACGGCCCCGGCAATAATGCCACTGGCGAATATAAACAAGGTGGTAACGCGGCGGCGGCACGGCGCGGCTCACCCGGCAGTATGGCGATCCGATCCGGAGCCGGGATTATACGAATCGTACAGAACGATGTGCATTGGCCTTACACTGGTAATAAACGAAATCCAAGTCCGGCTGGGCCGGGCGGCCTGGCGCGCCGGGCTCACGCCTCACCCTTTGCTTCCCTGCCACGCCTCTTGCCCCTTTTCCGCTCCTCTCTGAGCTCGTTTCCCACCGAACCGTGTCGAGCGAAGGAGAAGAACAAAAGAGAAAAGGGGGCGACACTCGGCTGCTTTCCCACCGTTTCGTTCGCTCATTTTCTCTCGGCCACGATATCAGCCGGCTTCGTAGGTCCGCAGAAAAAGAGAGGAATATGCCACAAAACAAAAGTTGAGTTTTTGAACTTGCTCCGGACTGAGGAAACGCGCGTGACGAATAAAAAATTCCGCTGTATTGGCGCCATATCCTTCCAGTGATATGCGGCGTATTGAGGGATTGCCCCCCCTCAGTGGCGGCAGGGCGGCACCGCTAGCAGATCTCTGCGGACTCCGCTGGCGCCGCTCTCACCTGGCAATCCCCCTGGGGCGGGACGCGGTGGGCCTGGGCAGGCGAGGGCAGGGCCTGGGCAGGGCAAGGGCAGGGCCTGGGCAGGGTAGACGGGGGCCTGGGCAGGGTAGACGGGGTTAAGGGAAGAAAGGGTTCAGCAGAGTCGAAAAGGCACAGACAACGAGGACGCACACACTCGCACGGGGGCCACACGTACACCTCCATATACGGGTCTCACGTACAGGCGCACGGCACGACGCTTTTGTACTTCCAGATAAACCTCCCCTCGGTGCTACGTCTCAAACGAACGCGGAGAGTGAGCGGGAAGGAGAGAGACTCACAGACGAACAGACAGAGAGAGAGGGCCTTGACCGTCTTTTTTCTGTCATGTCTGTCCCTCCGGCGGCGCCAGTTCCCTCTTTTACAAGATTTGCCCTCCGAAAGCAGCTTACTGGCCAAGACACACTTCTGTTGGTCCAATTTTTGCCTTCTTTATTTTTTTTTGTGTTTCTCTGGCCCTTGTCCAAAAGAGAAAAATAAAAAGTGAGAAGTGAGAAAAGAAAATTAACGTCTAACAGTCTGTGACCGGCTGTGTCACGAGCTTGAGCCCGTTGTAGGCTCTGGGCCGGTGCGGGGGCAGGGCCTGCTCTGTGCACACACCGACGGCTCCTATCCAAACACAAGTTATTTTTTTGCTCGGATTCAAACCCTTGCATTGGCTCTCCCGCAGTTCCAAACCATCGTTATTGCATGACTCGCTCCGAACACTCGCTATTGCAATGCGTGGTTCAAACCCTAGCAACTAGCACTTCGGTGGTTTCGAGAAAAACAGAAAAGAAAGTTTCAGCTGAGAAATCAATTCAGGAGTGGTGTATTTATTTCCCTGCATCATCCCTGCGCATGAGTTAGGGTCTCGGGAATGCTTACTAGTCATCATATTGCCAGATAAAAGCGTGTTATGCGTACAAGAACGGAAAATACGACGGCCTGTCCAGCCTAACCCCGCTGATGATTTGTTTCCATGGAACTGTTTTCGTTTGGTGAGTGTGAAACACTTAATAATTACTATGAATGCCCTGCTTTCACTCTGCATAGTTTAATTTGGCAGCTTAAACTTGTAAGAAACTTTCTATTTATATTCTTATCACATTAACTGAAACCCACTTCTATGATCAGACTTATCGTCTGCTCTCTTCTAGTATTCGGAATATTATGGCTAAGAATCTCTGTGAAGTTGCAGATTTGTATAAATCAAAGTGTCGTCCAATATGTTCTTCAATGTTTTTGATATAAATGCATTTAAGTTTGGAATCCTATCAGTGAACACATAAATAAGTAGAATGAAGGCGACCACGGACGAAGTGAAGTTGCTAGGCTTTGGCACGGAAACCAGCCTGTCTTTGAGGTTATGTTCATATCTCCCATTCTTTATTAGGGGAGAAATACCGACTCAATAATTGTTCAAAGGGTGTCAACAGGTTCGGAATGCAATGTAGATTTGGTGGCAAGCTGTAACTCGAAACACCTAAAAATGTCAGTTGCAAGGGTTCGGGTAAAGCCTTGCAATAACGAGTGTTTGGAACGAGTCATGCAATAACGATGGTTTGGAACTGCGGGAGAGCCAATGCAAGGGTTTGAATCCGAGCAAAAAAATAACTTGTGTTTGGATAGGAGCCGTCGACACAAATTAGTTTCTGATACATGTCAGCGTCAGCGGGCCGTCGAGGAGGAGGAGGGATGCGAAACTCGACTTTAACCGGGCGCGCTGCGATTCGTGCCGCAGAAGGGAGCGGCGCGGCCCTGCCTCTGTCCCCAGAGGGGCTCCTGCCGCCCTCTTCCCCGAGAGTCGTCCGCGAAAACAAGACGACAACATGCCGCTGCAGATATGAGATACATCCTAAGGGCCTAGAGGGCCGGGCCGGGCCACGGTGGCCTCGCCCCGCACATTCCAAGGGAAAACACGCGATGATTCTGCCGTGGTGATCGTCGCCTGGCGATGCAGCTGACATCCTGTGGGCCCCTCCTGGGACGGCGGCGGCGGCGGCAGCAGCGGTGGCAGCGGCGGCAGCAGCAGCGGCGGCGCCTGGGGGTCTCTCCGTACCGGCCGCCGCGCCCTGCCGCGCCCCGCCGCAGCTCGGCGCTGCCAGCGTTTTCTGCCCATTCCCGAATTTGCATACAAATAAGACAGGGGGTACAAGGTGCGGGGACCGCCCCGCCCCCGCCCCCTCCCCTCTTGTCGACTCGTCCACCGCCCTGCCTCCACGCGCCGTGTCTTCCGCCCCTTGAACGCCGCCCCGCCCCGCCCCGCCCCCGCCCCCCGAGGGCCCCCCCGAGGGGCCTACCTGAGTCACTGCCTGCAGACGTGCCTCCGTGCCTTTCTGCAGTATGTCTGTCCGCCGCCTAGATTTCCCTTTCCTCCCCTCCCCCCTCATCCGCCCGCCTCGGCCCTTTAAAGGGGAGGCACCGGGGCACCGGGGCGAGACCCTCTTGCCCTGCCCGGTCCGGGGGCAGCCTGAGGGCGTGCCTCGGCAAAGCCTTTGGCCTGGTATATCAGGCGCGCCGCGCCGCGCCATGCCACGCCTGATGTATTTATTAATGCCGGCGAGTGCGAAGTAATTAACGCACGTTTTACGAGAACGTGCGTATGCGTGATGCTTATCTGGGATACTTCACGTCTCATTTGTCTGCCAGCCAAAGGCATAATGACTGCCGGCCTTTGCGGCCTTTGCATAGATAGCACGCGCTATTTCCGCCTTCTTGTGCCGCCGCGCGATATTGGGGTGGAAAAAAAGAAGAAAAGAGAGCCGCCGGGAAACACCGCCAAACCCCATCACAGTTTGTGCTGAGTTGTGTCGATGGAGTTCACAGGCACAAGTCCATTCCATTATTCTTGTCGCAACGGCAAACTCAACTTGGCCAGTCCTAGAACACAGGTAGCGCCTCGGTTGGTGGGCAATCGTGACTTCTCCGCGTGCACGCGTGGCGTGCGGGCTGGCCTACCCTAGCATTCGCAATTACTTCATCTCAAATATAAAATATACGGCAGAGAAAAAAAAATACGCCTGTTTTATTTTTCATGCAGCATTATGATGACTTGCTTTTTACAAGCGTTAGCTAAATCAGGTTGCTAAGGTTAAGATGAAGAGGAATTATTGTTGAAATAGATTCGTTAGGTTGTTTGTTTTTCCTACCCTTTAATACACTACGACTGCGACAGCTGCGATACGGCAGAGGCCGCTTCGCCACGCTACTGCCGGTACCTTTGATGGGGAGGGCGGAGCGATCCCTCGCAGGGGTATTCGACCCCGCTCCGCCTTCGTCCGGGATGGGGATGGCCTTGGGCTGGGCTGGCGTCATGGACTGAACCCGGTAGGGCCGGCGGCGACCCCCTTCCCCCTCCTCCGCGCCGTGTCCCCTGTCCCTCCCCTTCACCTGGGCGCCCAGGCTGCGTCCAGCGCCGGCCAATGGTCCGCGCCACCACGCTCGGATGCCCATCCTTTGTGGACCGACGCCATTCAAGCCCGACACTCGTTCCGTCCCCCTCCGCCCGACTCCCCAACCCCCCGCGGGGCGGGGCTGTAACGATGTAACCCTGTGGTCACACTGCGGCGGCGCCCCAGAAAGGTATACACACGTCCGACATTCTCAAAAAAAAGAGAGAAAAAAACAGTGGGAAGAAATTCAATACGACGAAAAGTTCAAGTCGGAGTTTTGATCTCAATTAGGGGCCCATGGTTGTTGCGAGAAGTCGATTTGATTTTTCTTCGTGAACCTCCGATTTGAATTAAAAAACAACAAAAACAATCAAATATAAAAAACAAGCCAGGGGAATGCAAAGTTATGCGTCCTCTCTGAATCGTTTGAAATATGTGTGCACCAGCGCAAAAGTGCGAGTATGCGAGGAAAGAGCGCGTTCCGAGAGATCATGGCGACCTGGCTTCGTCGCTTCCTTTCGGGTTCATTGCGGGCATGGCTTGGGGGTGGTGGGGGACCACGCGTGGGCGGCAGGTGGGGGCGGCAGGTGGGGGCGGCAGGTGGGGGCGGCAGGTGGGGGCCGGGCGGTCCTTGCAGTGCGCGGCCTCTCGCCTTCCGCCGGCTTTCTCACCTCACCTCTCTTCTTCCCTGTGTCAATCCCACCCCTACCCCCTGTATCCTTCCACCCATCCACTCCGTCTTCCCCACTCCGGGGGGTCCGGGAGGTGCGGGGGCCCGCGGCGCGTGTATGCCCTGGAAACCAAGACGTCGGTGACGGTGCGTGGGGCAGCTCCGGGCCTGTGATGGATCAGTGCGCGGGGACTGCCGCGGCCTGAGCGCCTCCAACCTCGCCGTCATGTTCACGAAGCTCCGCTAGCAGCACGCAATCATCCTGTGCTTTGACAGCTCTCGGCGTCTGTCCGCGGTTCGAGGCGCCCTCCTTCTCTCGCCTCACAGCGGCGGGTCAGCAGCCGCCGTCCCCTCCCCGCAGGCCCTCAGGGCGGGGCTAAAGTGGCCGGCGTGTTATTAGCCAGCCTCGAGGTATTTGCATACGGCTGTCTTGTGGCGGCGCGGCCGGTGGTGTACGCCCTGTACCCCCTGTACCCCCTCCGGGCACCTCCCCACCCGCGGCCTTGCGGAGGGTCAGGTCCATTTCCCTCTCACGCGAGGCGTCGCTTTGCTAGCAAACACACCATCGGCCGGCCCTCCAGCGGCGCTCACGTGCAGCCCGGCACTCAACACGTGCGCGTCACGCAGCAGCGCGTTCGGCACCGGCAGTACTCGAACCCGCGGCCTCAGGGCCGGGCCATGGGCCGGGCCGCCGCCCGCTCAGACCGCCGGCGGTCGTCATTCCGGCAACTTTAAGCCGGAAGTCACCGCGGGGGGAAGTTGATGAGCGACGGGTATCAAAACGGCGGGGGAATCCGCTTTATCTCCGGGAATGAGTTGGGCTGCGGGCGGGGCGGGGCGGGGCGGTGTGCGTGCCTGCCGCGAGTTTAACAACTGATAGCCGCGGCTCCTACACTCGCGGCCGAATCGATGTCTTCTGACCTTTCACTCTGCCGCTTCTCTCTCTCTCTCCCTCTCTCTGCTGCCGTTTCCCTCTGTGCACAACGCGCTTTCAGTGTCGGTTGGCATGAGATGTGCCCGCGCTATTGTGGTCGGGTCTGGAGCGAGCGGTGGCGGCGTGCTGTTTGCTGCGAACCGTTTCCGAGAGCCTTTCCCGTCAATCGGGCTGGCGTTCCCGTGTCGACCCCCCCCCCTCCCCCTTCCCACCGAGTCAGAGACTTCCCCTTGCACCCAACAGTCCCCCCTTCAGCCCTTCCCCTTCACGGCTCTCTGTCTCCGCGTGAATACATTACCTTGTTCACCACGACGTCCCCCGCCCCCTCCTCCTCGTCCACTTATCCCTCTCCCTTGACTGCGGACCTATCGGTGATGACGCCTCCCCACCTGGCTCCGCCGCCCGCCCCAACCCCCGACCCTCTCCTCGCACCCTGTGCTTCCTTTGCCCCCTCTTTCTTACACCCCCTTCCTCTTCCTCGTCACAACTTTCACCTTCACATTTCCCCACTCCTTTCTTCGCTTTCTACCCCACTCCAAATGCCCCCTTCCCCGCATCCCCCACATTTACCCTGCACTGCACCCGCCCCATTCCACCCCATCCCGGGGCCTTCGACGACGCGCGTTCTTGGTCGGGTTCCGTAGCACTTACCCCCCATAATGCCCCCATAACATCTCCTGATAGCACCTGGCCTAGCCGGGCCGAGCTGCAGAGTGGCTGGCTCCATTGTGGCTCAGCGGACTCGCTCTCCCCCGACTCCCTCCCTCTCTCTCTCTCTCTCCCTCTCTCTCTCTCTCTCTCTCTCTCTCTCTCTCTCTCTCTCTCTCTCATCCTGCCCCACAGCCCTCGGTCCAATCGGTCACGGAGACAGCACAAAGCACCTAACCGACCCATCATTGCTATTGACGTTCGGGGGGTCACGGAGGGTGTGGAAAAAAATGTTGGTGTGTATTCCTAAGCGTTCCACATAAGGCACGCTCGGCATAATCATTGGGTATTCACGTCACACCAACCGACATTAATTTTTCTTTTGGGAAATCTAGCACAACTGGAGTACCTCACTACTTCCAAACCAACTTTTTCGACATCTAAGCATACGGAAGCGTAACGCGCATTTTTGGACATCATAAATAAATAAGCTGACAACATTTTCCGTCTGCTTAAATTTAAAGGGATAATATAGAGTTGGCCACCTGGCTGTGGCTAAGTTTTGGCCACCCTCTAGCGCAATATCAATCAAACCCGAGTTTCTGGCTGGCGGGGCTGCAGGGGCGCTCCACGCGGTGACAGGCGGTGCCTGCGGACGGAATATGCAGGGCAAACTGGGCGCCGCGCTGCATTCTCCGCGCTCCCAGATTTTGCATACTCATTTTACCATTGGCTGGACCGGGACGGCGGCGCCGGCACTATGGCTGTCACGGCCGAGACCGGACAGCCAAAGCGCCTTTGCGATTTAGCGGCAGCAGCAGCAGCAGCAGCAGCAGCAGCAGCAGCGGCAGCAGTAGCAGCAGCAGCAGCAGCAGCAGCTGCAGCAGCAGCAGCAGGAGCGTGGAAAACGTCGCTCGCGATATTGGCCCGACGGTCCGATCGGGCTATTTGCAAACTTTTGTTTTATTCTATACACCGACCTAGTCCGCGCTGTCAGAAAGTTCCGCTGTGTCCCGCCGCACACTACGGGGGCTGCCGGGGGCTGCTGTGCAGACTGCACTCCCAGCCGAGCCCTGCTGCAGGCCCTGCAGGCCCTGCTGCACCACCAGCTTACGGCGGCGGCCCCCGCCCAGCCCCATACGCGCGTCTACTGCCGACTCGCGCCATAAAAGGGAGATGGCGCATGCTATTCTGCAAAACACAGTCGGCTCGGGGCCGCGTCGGGGCCGCGATGTTGTGGCCGGTGCGCCACTGCTCCTCTTGTTGCCCCTCTCCGCTGTACGCGCGCAGTCCCACTTCCACGAACTCGAAAAGTTTCGCCCCCGAGTCGCGCGGCGGGCGGCGGCCCCGGCCAGCTGTGTGCCGCCATAATGATGCTGTCTCTTTGGGCGTGAACGCCCGAACGAGCGCCCACACAGCCTTAAAATATGCCATTGTGTCGTAAGTCAGCAGCCGGCGGGGCGTTCTGTCTCCGGTGGGCTCGGCTGACGAACCGGGCGGCCAGTATATGGGCCAGTATCTGCGATTCTAATCGAGACAGCAGTGGGTAACGAGTAGAAAAACTGATTTTATTTCTGGAAGGAATTAACTTTCCGAGGAATACCCTAGTTAGTGACTCACACTTTCCAATTTTAACATCACCTTTACGTTATTTTGTTTTTTGTTCGCGTTCGATCTGAATAACCTGATGTCTTTGACTGTGTAATTGACTTTTCGAAGTATTCGACTTTTTCGGTGTTCTAGCCTGTGTTTTATTTTTTATTTTTCGACGTATTTGGCAGTGTTACTGACTTGTCGATGTACTTGATCTATTTGGTGTATTTGACTTCGTTGCCTTATTTGATGTATTGGCTGCGCGTTTATTTCGTCCTGATTTCTTTGTCCCTGTACACCCTTCGTTCCCGTTGTCTCCACCGGGTTTATACCGGGTTCGGCGCGGATGGCTCACCCCGTTGTCATGGTTACGCCCCCCGCAGCGTCGCCATCTCCGGCTTTCACGGCGGCGCGGCTTCCGTGGGCCGCCGGTGGCCGCCGTTGTCGGCCTCCAGTAGATGACGGCCGCGTCCATAACCCCCGTGAACACAGTGGCGTTCGAAACGTCGCGTACCGTCTCTTTCGCTCTCATTAAGCCGCATGCGAGAGCGTAAGAGACGGGGATGAGACGTTTCAAACGCCATTTTGTCCACGTGGATTATGGACGGCGTCTGATCGGCCCTGGAGCACTATCAGCCGGCCCGGCGCCAACTAAACCATAGCTCACCCTGAGCGACTTCCCGTTCCGCCCGCCTATCAGCCGGGTCCAGATCTGTGCGCACCCTGCCCAGATCTGTGCGCGCCCTGCCCGGCTTCCTTGCGGCCGTGCCGAGGGGCGTGCTGAAGGCCACGCCCCGATCCGCGCGCCCTTATTCAAAGGCGGCAGCCGCCCTGACAGCGCGATTATTATCACATAATAATGTGGGGAGGCGGCGGGGGCTGCGGGGTTTGTGACTGGACCGGCACGCAGCCGCCCCGCGCTACGCCGCAACACCTTACAACCCTTCGGGCCCTTCGGTGGGGCGCAGAGGCGCCGCAAAGCGACCACAACACAAGCCGGGCTGGCAGCACACGCTGGCGGCAGCGGCGGTGGTGGTGGTGGCGGCGGCGGCGGCAGGCAGAGGCCGTGCCTGCGGGCAGCGCTAAAGTCTTCATTAGCCGCCGCGCCGGGTGGGGCCGCGGAGGGCGGGGCCGAGGCCCAGTGGAGGCCGTGGAGGCCCAGCGGAGGCCCAGCGGAGGCCCCGGGGTTCTTGTCCTCGCCGACCCCGCCCCGCCCCACCCCGCCGGCCCGAGGAGGCGCCCCGGCATACCGCAGGGGAAGACGCCTTTGAAAGCACACCGGCGCCAGCCACCCGCCCCCACAGGTCTAGCAGAATAATCAACGAGTCCTGCAAATCCTCGGCCGCTGTCCCGAGCTCTGAGCCTGGACGCCTAAAGCAAGCAGGGCTCGGGGAGGCTGGGCAGCTGCCTCTGGAGTCTGCTGGAGAAAGCCGCAGGCGGCGCGAGCCGAGCTGAGCCGAGCCGAGCCGGTCGGCCTGCCACGGCTATTATCGGGCTGGACCGGGCCTCCGGCCTCGGCCCCCGGCCTCCTACCAACTAACGGGTCAAGTGGGTGAAGGGGCGGACGGAGAAAAGCGGCGGAGGCGGGCATTCGTGATGCACCAATTAGGGAGAAGGGCCGGGCCCCTTGTTACATTCCAGCTCCAGGAGTTTCGTCCAGCCGCGAGACGGCCGCCCGCCCCTTTAGCAAGCACCTTGCGCTCCGCCTGATTTGGAATGCATTTAACGCGGTGACCCGCAGCTGCCGCGTGCCTCTCTGAGGCCGCCGAGACTGGCGCCGCCGATCTGCTAGTCCGCAGGCGTCCTGCTGCGGCCGCCCGGCTGACTTCGATTCACCCGCTGCACGGCCCTCCCCCGCCCCTTCAGCAACTACTGCGGCCTCGTTCGACAACCACATCCTTTTGTCTAACCAGGACGCCGCCAAAGTCGGGACTACGACGGCAGGTAGGCGGGCGGCCGCAAGACAAGCCCCGGCCCGGCAAAGCCAGGGCGCAGATATTCATAATGCAGCCCGAGGCCGGCGGGTCGGAGGCCCCTCGCAGGGCGCAGCGGGCCCCGCCTAGGGCCCCACCCAGCTCAAGGCTTAGGGCCTGCACGCCCCCCCCCCTCCTCCTCCCCCTGACTTGGTACTGCCGCCCAAGGGGAGGCTCGCGGCTGGCCTACGTCGTCAGCACCGTCAGCACCGTCAGGCTCCTTCCCGTCAACAAATTGATACCGTTGGGTTGACACAGCCGCTCTGTTTTTACACAAGTCCTACGCTCCTGGTGCATTTCCCTAGAAAAAAAAATCGTCGATCAAATTGAAAATGTCGATTACTCGACCTAACTTTTGGTACGACTAGTTGTAGGCTGAGCTGATTTTTTTTTACATGTGTCATTTTGTCATGTTAAAACGTCGACCGTGTGGGAGAGTGTTCTGTTCCGTTTTTGTAGTCGAGAAAGTAGTGACTTTGCTGGCGATAAAATCCCTCTGGGCTGATGGGACATGGGGGCCGGCAGGGTGGCTGAAGCTGAGCGCGCTCGTCTCTATCGGCGCTGGCGCGGGACGTGCTATCCGGCAGCGGTTCCAGCGGGCGCCGAACGAAAACATTCGCACATAAGGAAGTTTGATGGAATTCTGTGCGGGCTGTTGACACTGAAAACACGCGCGCCGCACGTCCCGCGTGGACCCCGCCCTGCCCCGCCCTGCCCTGCCGCACGGCTACACCTGACCCAGGACCGAGACCGCGTGGAACACTCCGAGGCTTTTGTATCTTCGGCAGTGTACATAGCGGGCTGGACACAGGACAGCTGGGGCGGGGCGGGGCGATGGAATGGCCGGGCCGTGCGCTTCGGGTCGGGCAGGTGACAGGGGCCGCGCCGGCCCGGCCCGATCCGGCTGTGACCCGGGCCGGACAAAAGGGGGAAGGTGCCGGGATGCCACCGGGCCGCCGCCAGACTGCCGCCGGGCTGCTGCTGCGTGGGCCAGATGGGGACGAGGAAAATACCAACAGCTCTGTCGCCGTTGATTGTGCGCGCGGCCAAGTGAGAAGGCCAAGGACTCCCCCGGGGGTAGCCGACGGCTGCCGACGCCAATCCGACCCTTCTCCAGACGGCCGTCCCGCCGTCCCCCGTGCGGCGGCCCCGATCATCCTCCGGCGTCCTCCAGCGTCCTCCGATGTCCTCCGGCGTCCTCCGGCGTCCTCCGGCGTCCTCCGGCGTCCTCCGGCGTCCTCCGGCGTCCTCCGGCGTCCTCCGGCGTCCTCCGGCGTCCTCCGGCGTCCTCCGGCGTCCTGCTCCGGCGTCTAGAAGCACTCTAGAAACTTAAAGGGTTGTCAAGAGATGACATCCTAAAATCACGCAGTCGGAAGAAACGAAAACCTCCTAAAAAGCTTAAAGGTGGAACCTAAGAAAAACCATACGAATCCCATCAAAGCTAACCTAACCCGGTCTGAGTGACAAGAATGGGACGAGAGGGTTGCGGGGTGGTGCCGCCGCACGGCTCGCTCTGCTTGAGGGCCGCGGCTCGAGTCCGCACTGCGGGCCCGGTCCCCTCAGCAGGCCCCCGCAGCCCCCCGCATGCCCTCCGCAGTCCCCGCGGGCTGCCCCGGGCCGGTCCGCGAGGCCAACGGCGGCAATTTGCTCTCGGCGTGCCAAATAATTACACCGTACGGAGGGAGGGGGAGCAGGGCCATCACTTGGGGTAAAGTAAAGACTGCGGACGGAAGTATGGCGTATGCTAAACAGGGTCGCTTGTTTTGGGAGGGACTCACACCGCACCGCGCGGCCCGGCCCGGCCCGGCCCGGCACCGCTGCCCTCAACACTGGTGCGCCGCGCGAGCGGTGTGGGGCGGACGCGGGGGGCACGCACGCGCGCGCGCGCGCCCGCGAGTGTGGAGATTGAGGGCGCGCCTGCGCACTGGGTGGCGTTTTTGCTTTACATTGCTGCTCCAACGCAAATAAAGAGAGCGGAAATTTCGTAATAAAAAGTGGGGACTTATTTTCTTGGGGGCCACAAAAGGACACGGGGACATCCTGCGTGTAGCTGTGGCCGCGTGGCCATGCCGTGCCCGGGCCGTGGCCCCCTCATGGGAGTGGGGTCGGGTCGGCGCTTGCATGCGGTGGGGTGGCGGCCTGTGGTGGCCTGTGGCGGCGGGGGTGGCTGCTGCTGAGCCGTCTCGTATATTTGTGTTTATCGCGGCTACCTTGGTAAATTGCCCTGTATATCTGTGAGAGATTCGGCGCGACAGAAACGCGGACCGCATATATATGTATACGCGCGCACACCGACCGGCTGGGGCGGTAGGCAGGCAGGCAGGCAGGCAGGCAGACAGACAGACAGGCAGGCAGGCAGACAGACAGGCAGGTAGGCAGGCGTGTCAATGTCCAGTGCCGAGGTCGTCTTCTGGCCAGGGAAGGACGCCACTTCCGTGGCGCCGCGTCAGCAAAAAAAAAAAAAGATAAACAAAATACGAGTAGTAATTGCTTTCTAAGAGTTGTGTGCGTTTCCCCGCGCGGCGCACAGCAGTCAAAGGAGGTAAGGATGTAATCTGTGTGCGAGCGCCTGGGCCCCGGCCTGGGCCCCGGCCTGGGCCCCGGCCTCGACGGCCGCCTTGTGAGGCCCCCGCCGAGCCGAGCGGATTGGCCGGCCCACTGGGGGGCCGCTCGCTCTCCGCCAATATTTGCGAGAGAGAACTTGGAAGTGTGTCGCTGCGAGCGCTGCGTCCGGCCCCGGCTAGCCCCGGCTAGTCCCGGCCGTGTCCTAGCGCTCCGCTGGCTCCGCAGGCCCCACTACGGCCGCGGCTCCTCGAGGCTTGCGCACTGCAAAGTCCGGCCCGGGACCCTCTGGGGCCATCCTGGCGCTGGACCGCGCCATGTGTACCCTCGGTGTTTGTTTTGAGGCTTAAACAACTGAACGGCGCGCGGTTTCCGTCCTCGCGCGGCCCGGGCGGCCACGGCCAGCCGGCCGGAGGCGGAGGGAGTCGAATTTCGCGCTATTTTATTGTTGTACTTCTGTTGACAATGGAAGCAGCGACGCGCGCTGGCCGCGTTGGTGGCGCAGGCTTATGGGGCGGGGGATTAGTGCGGGACCCCCCGCAGCGGAGGCCGGACCCTGCCGGACCCCCCGCGGACCTGGATTACCCGTGAACTCATCGCGGAAGGCTGCCCCGGCCACGCGGCGCGCCCACAGCACAGCGCCCAGTTTAGTTCACAGCGGGGCTGGCGCGTCCTCTCCGAGGAGTAAACCAGTCCGGGCACTAATAGCGCCTGCTGGGTAGGCAACCACGGCGTCTCCATGCGCTCTTGTAGCGCGGGCTGGCCTACCCCTCGGCGTCGCCGGTTGCGATTTGAGGTCGGGAGGAAAACTTTATAGACGACGCTTGACCACGCCCTCAGAACTTCCACAAGTCGAGTCGTTTGCAGGGTGGCCGGTCCGACAAGACGGGGGTGAGCTGGCAGCTGCCGCCCCGGGGAGCTCACCTCGCCGTGCAGGTGGGCGCGCAGGGCTGCCAACTGCAGAGTGTGGGCGAGCAGGCGTGCCACCACACGGAGATGCACCGTTAGAGGCAGAGGCCAAACTACTTGTAGAAGTAAAGTGCGCGTAGTGCGCCGCTCACGTGCAAAGTGCGAAGGCGGGGGCCTGCGGGGTCCGGGGGCCTGCGGGGTCCGGGGGCCTGCGGGGTCCGGGGGCCTGCGGGGTCCGGGGGCCTGCGGGGTCCGGGGGCCTGCGGGGTCCGGGGGCCTGCGGGGTCCGGGGGCCTGCATCCCCAGAGGACCGCTGCTGCGGCCACGCAAAGTGAGGTGGCCAGTGTGCCGCGCCCCGACCGCCCGTAAGCATTTCCATAGAGAACGGCGGCGCGGAGCCGAAGGAAAAAGAACGGGAAAGAGAGGCAGCCGTTGAAAAGGGCGCGGGTGTGGGGGGCGGTAGGGAACACTACCTGCAGCGGCGTGTTTGCCTTATGCGGCTGCAGCGGGCGCCGCCGCGGTCGGGCTGGGGCTGCTGGGGGTGCGGGGGCTGGAGGCGGGGGCGGCCGCCTTCACTGCCCTCGGACGGGCGCCGACGAGGAGCTGTCAAAACGAGCCGCGCGCCGCCCTCTGCAGAGGCAGGGCAGACCGAGGGGCAGACATCTCCTTGCCGCTCTGCTGCCGCTCTGGTGTAGCGAGTCTATTTCATCACTGCCGCGCAGGGATTGAAACACACAACTCCTCCCCATGCCGCGAGCGGATTCCGCGGCAGACGACCGTGTCGTTGTGCTGTTTGCGAGGGATAAATATTATCTTTTCACGGCTACACGCACCGCGCAGCACGGTGCAGCGCCCTGGGTATGTCCGGTCCGGCTTGCTCCGGAATACCCTATCGGCTTAGACTGACACACGCTGCGTCGTCCACTTTTCTTTCCCACCCGCAGCAACAGAGCTTTTCAAACGACCAACCGAGGATGAGAAACATGCTCGCGTGATTTTACCCGCTTTCCCGGACAGCCACGCACATTGTACGGCCGGGCTAGCATCTGCATCACCGTCACACATTCGCGGCTGTTCATTATTTAGCTGGTGTCCGAATGTGAAACATTCTCACGCCCCCTCGGCGCGTCATACATCGCTGTGCATCCGAAGATGATACCCGCACTGTCAGCGAAAGTCTGCTGCAGTTTTAATCGCCATGTATGAATTTCTATTCACCGGACACAACGTTCGCGGCGTCC
Organism: Odontothrips loti; assembly: GCA_038380765.1. Lineage (NCBI taxonomy): Eukaryota > Metazoa > Arthropoda > Insecta > Thysanoptera > Thripidae > Odontothrips > Odontothrips loti. The sequence goes on from CM076247.1 coordinate 12,937,729, forward strand.
TCAAAATTTCTAGGAGTCGTTACCCCCTTGTACCCAGCGCACAACGACAGCTCGCGACCCCTGCCGAGTCCACCCTTTAGCGCGGCGTCTGACCCCACCGCAAGATGTGCCTGGGTTCAAGTACCGGGCGGAGTCGTGTTTCTGCACCGCGCGGGTTACTTTCACCTCTGTCGGGCGGTGTACAACTCCTCGGGGCCTGGAGGTCTGGATGGTCTGGACTGCTGGGACTGGCCGGAGAGCAAGGAGAGGGAGAGGGGAAACTCGCTCGCCTTGTACAAACTGTGACGCATGAACGAGCTCTGTCGGTGCACACCGCAACTTTGCGCAAGACCTCCCTTCTTCCTCCCCGCCCCTCAGGCCAGCCTACTGGGACGGCGCGCCACCCACTGCACCCTTCACCCTCCCTTTCCCGCCGCCTCCAACAACAGGGCGGCCGGGGGGGGGGGGGGGGGGGGGTCAACACTGACGTCATGCGCCCATGGGTACTGATCAACTACGGGAATGCTAAAACGAGGCGCTCCAATCTCTTAACTTTTGTCATTAATCATCGCCACTCCGCAGGAGCAGGAAGCAGTATTTCATCGCAGGAGTGAGATTTTCGCGAAAATCTAACATTTTTCTTAAAATTTGATCTCTACCCCTTTGGTGCTGTGCACTTTTCCACACATTTGCAGATGGCCCCTGAGGGGCTTGACTTCCTGACCCGCCCAGCGTACGTCGCCCGAACCCAAGGGGCGAGCGGGATCAAGACCACCGCCACAACAAGTCCGAGAAGAAAAAAAAGAAAGGGGGGGGGGGGGGGCAGACCCTCTACTTTGTAAGTTTGGCACGCAACAGCGCGCGCCCACGATGGGTGGGAATCCTCAGCTGGTGTCCTTCTTCCGCAACACAAACACACCCACCCACACACACACACACATGTACTCACACTCACAACACACGACCGGGTGGGTAAGCCCCAATTGTGCGACGCTTTTATCGCGCGCTTTCAGCGATAACCGTGATTTATCGTTAGGCAATGAGCGTGTGTACCCGCGGCTTACCGCCCCCCCCCCCTTCCTGCCGGGTTAGGCAAGCCCGCCGAGCACCCGGGTAAGCCTGTCTCCCAGGCAGACGGGAGCGCCTGCGAATGCCAGGGTAGGCAAGCCCGCCGAACAGTCGTGCGCAACGGGTCTGCCTACCTCCCAGGCGGACTTACCCGACGCCGTTAAAAGTACGGCCCTTCGCAGAATCCGCTCACGGCAGTGTGATATGGAACCTCTGCAGCCAATCCCGACTGTACCCCGATCCGAAATTGTTCTCCCCGCCCCTTCCCTCCACCCCTCTCCCTCCCTCACCCCAGACCTTCAAGTCCCGACACGCCATCGTCTTCGTGACATTGGAACACGACGCACGCATTGTGTCGTCTTTGTCTTACTCGCACAAGGGTCACCTCTCTCTCTCTCTCTCTTCTTTTATAGTCTCGGGGATGAAACGCCACGCACGTCGTCACGTTCTATGTGTGTGTGTGTGTGTGTGTCTCTCTCGCTTTCTTTTCGCTTCCAGCTTCTCTCTCTCTCATTCTGTCTCTCTGTCCCTTCTTCTCCGTCTCCTATACGTCTTCTTTTCCCTTTTGTCCTGAATACAGATGCAAACACGTACAGTAATGCTGTACACACTGCGACGGCAACGACGTTGTGAAGACGAGAAGATTTCCAAGGCGGCGCGCCGGAAATACAAGCGGCTGCGGGATCACGTCCCGTTTCCCCCGCGCCCCTAACCACTTCACACGCACACACACACACGCGAGAGAGAGAGAGAGAGAGAGAGAGAGAGAGAGAGAGAGAGAGAGAGAGAGAGAGAGAGAGAGAGAGAGAGAGAGAGAGAGAGAGAGAGAGAGACTTTGACCATCATTACTGCGCGACTCTTTTGTTTCTCCTTCGCGCGCCGGTTTTACCGCCCCCATCTTATTATTCTCGGTGTCTTCCCCCTCCCCCAACCCCTCTACCCCCTTTCGCAGCAGGCTTGCCCACGTCTTCGTGTCCCGCAGATCGTTGGTGGTGGGCCTCTGGCCAGACCATCGGCCAGGCCGCCCCGCCGACCGGCCTCCCCGCGGGCCCAAACGGCCCTCCATTCAGACGGCTTACGTAAGCGTCCTGCCTAGTCAGTGAGGCCCCGTACCCCTCTCCTCCCTCGCTCCTATCTTCACAGAGTGTTCAATGGCCAGGGAGGCGAGAGGGCGCCGCACACGGCCCCGGCAGCAGGAGGCCAGGCGCGACAGCGCCATTTTTTGAAACGCACTTAACACACCGTATGGTCACTGCGTCACACAGTTCTGCGAAGCACAGTAGGGATTCCACCGCCTGTATCCCATGGACTAGGGACACAATCGACACAGTGCGCAGCAACGGTTCTCCGAAGCACAGTGGAGCGTCCAGCGCCTGCATCAGACGAAGCAGGGTAACAGTGCACAACTACGGTTCACCGATGCACAGCGGAGACCCCTCCACTTGTATAAGATGCAGCACGGGGTAGACTACGGTGCTCCGAGCACAGCGGAAAGTCAGCGACCGCCGCTCCTGCGGCGCAGACTTACAGATTTGTTTTGTAAAATTGATGCCGCCGACTTATGAAACCGGAGCGCTCTCGCTACTAAATATTGCCGCGCTGAGCTCGTCGCCGCGCTGCTCTTCCTTCCGCCACCTGGCTGCGAGATTTCAACTTGAACCAACAACCCCTCCTGGCCCAGTTTACGCCTCGCGCCCGCCTGGCACACCCCGCCCCGGCCCCGGCCCCGGCCCCGGCCGCACCCCGGCCTGCCTCGGATGGTCTTTAGGTGCATGAAAAACTCAGCAGCTAAGCCGGCACACAGCGCAGCCCACTAAACTGGGGCCGCTGCTGCTTCTGCCAGCCCGGTTCGCTGCTCGAAGCGGCGGCAGCGCGCCGCTAAAGAATGGATGAAGGCACGGCAGGGTGGTGCGTGCCGTCGTGCCGTGCTCCAAGCGTCACGGGTGGAGACGCAAGGCGTGAGGAGCTCCGCTAGCGGGCGCCTGTGTAGTCCGAGGAGCCGCAGTGCCGCACAGGTCAATCGCCATGTTAAAGTGTGATGCACGCGGCCGCTGCCGGGTCGTTAGCAGGCGCAGGCCGGCCCCAGCCGCCCCCAGCTGCGCCCCTCCCCCCCGGCTGCCCCCGGCCGCCCCCGGCCGCCCCCGGCTGCCTGCAGGCCTAACGGCGAGCCTAAAGGGCCACCCGGCCGGCAGCCGGCCGGCACAGCCGAGCACAACCCTCATTATCCCCGGCCTGAATAAAACACGGCCCGGCTCACACGCCAGGGCTTGCCGGGGCGGCAAGGCCGGGGGCGGCCTGGCGGCGCGTTGTGCCCGCAAAACAACCACACTCCCCGGCTGTCACAGCGGGGCACGCCGAGCTCCCCCGAGCTGCTGAGCTCCCTCGGTTAGGTGCGGTGCGCCCAAGGAGCCCGACGGGGTCCTCTTTCTGCGGCGGCGGCTGCCGTGCTCGGGTGAACGCATTCCGTCCGTGAATACGGTATTCCGGAGAAGCTTCAAACCGGAAATGAATCAGTGAAGAAGAACACCAGCGGAAACGGAAGGCGGGTATGATGAGTGGTACTGCAGCAGAGAGTATCTCCGCCGCGGCGTCCTGGTACCCGCGTTTGGTTTGTGCCCATCCGTGACCGCGGCCCCTACACACGGCCCCACGGCCTCGCACGGCCTCTGTCAGTCCCCCGCCGTCCGGCCGCACGCCGTCCGGGGTTCGCAGGCGTCGTGGTGCGGACGGAGTGCGGTGGACGCCGGGCCAGGTCGGGCAGCCGACACGGGCGCGGGCTCTATCGGGCCACGCCCACCAAAATGCAACCACTAAATAAATAAGGGCAGCCCTGACAACGATGAGGGGGGGGGGGGGGCTGTCGACGCGCGCGGCCTCCCCGTTTACGGCGCCGGTGTGTGTGCGACGGTGTCCGAGGCTCACCGGCGTGCTTGTCAAGAATTAATGGCCCCGAGCGAGAGATTTGGGCGGCGCTGCGTGCGGCGCTGCGCGGTCTGCTCATTTGGTTCGTAAGCTGGTAACGGTTGGCCACGGCCGGCCACGGCACGCGTGTTGTCGGGCGGCCTTTACAGCAGCCCGGCCCGCCTGAATAGCGTCACGTCCGAGAGGGCCCCGGGTCCTCATCACCTTGCTGCGCTAGCTATGCTAGCTGTGCTAGCTGCGCTGCTTCATCTGCCGTGATGCCGAGGCGCGCTGCTCCTCCGCGCTCCCTCCACCTCACGTGCGCACACCTTTGCCGACACCGACACGTACACTCGTACCAAACGCGACACGCGCAAGACTCCTTGGTCGTCCGTGCCCTGACCCAGATTGGCACCCGCCGTGTCCTCCCTTCCCCTCTGTGCTTTCTCCTGTCTCTCCGTGTGTCTCTCGCTCCATCCCCTGTTCTGTCTCTCTCTTCTCTTTCTGTCCTTTGTTTTCTTCCATCCTCACACGGTTGTATTCTCATGCGTCATCTCCCCAGCAGCCGATGCGGCACAGAGCCCGCTGGGGCGGTGAGGTGACATAAATGCGGAGTCGTTTCAAGGCATACACCGGTCTGAGAGTAGGCAAACTGGGGCAAACTGAAATTCAGATCCAATAAAAAAAATTTGAAATAAGCGTGTCTCACAACTATAAGATCCAGGAATATTGTTACGACAAAAATTCTTTGTCTAACAAAATCTAAAAGTTCGATGCGATTTTATTTTACGGACACTGTTGTGCAATATAAGCCTTTGTGTCCTACACTGAGTCTATTTCGGCCCCGTTCAGCCCTCCCCTCGCTGTCGTGTCTCCCGTCCGGTCCCCTCCGCCCCCTCCGCCCCCTCCGGTCCCCTCCGGGCGGCACGCCCTTTGGATTGGATGAGCTACGTAAGGTGGGCATGGGTCGTTACGGGAATGAATTGGCAGGTGGGGCACCGAGGGGCCGAGGGGCACACACTCCTCTATCGGTTGACGATCCGTTGACCCCCCCCCCCCCCTCCTCCTACCCCGCGCCCTTTCACCCGGACAGCCCGCGCAGCAGTAAAAGGGGCACCAGGCACAACACACGACGCACACACACACACACACACACACACACACACACACACACACACATGGAGGCTTTTTTCTCCCTCTCTTTTTTCCTACATCCCGGCGTCTGTTCACCTCCCGCTCTTTCTGTCTCTTTCTTCATCCCAAATGGAAAAGGCAAATAAAAGCGCACATGGCTGTCGGAATTGATACGGCTGGTGGAGAGAGGGAGAGGATGAGAGAGACAGTGAGAGAGAGAGAGAGAGAGAGAGAGAGAGAGAGAGAGAGAGAGAGAGAGAGAGAGAGAGAGAGAGAGAGAGAGAGAGAGAGAGAGAGAGAGAGAGAGAGAGAACTGTGGAAACGCCAAGTTACGGGGACTGGCTCGGCTGCTGGTGTTGGTTTTGGTGTCCGGTGTTGGTTGGGCACGTTGCAACCACTGACGTGTACACGTTGGGAAACGCACACTCACATTTTTGGTTATTTTTGAAAAGTTTCGGTTGGGAGGTCAGAAATGTTTCAGAGGTAGAAATTATAACTTTTTTTTTCTAACTGGTGTTACTTGGCTAAAGTTTTAAAATTTTCAAGCATTCGGAAGCATTGTTCAGCCAATCAGTAGTTGTAAATTTAAGCCTTAGATTTAGACCTCATGAAATTACACCTAAAGTGTGGAACATTTTCAACTTTCTACCGAGTAGAGAATCACACGAATCGTGCACTATCAGGGTAAAAATTGCGACTTGTACAAAAAAATAACAGTGAGTGTCCCGTCACACACGGGGCAGATGTGTGCCGTTCTCATCGAAATAATGCGAGGGCGATATAACGAGGTGCAAGGTTGTCGTCGCTGCCGCGAGGACTCGCGCACGAGTGGTTTCAGGTGACGCAGAGTGCCCCATGTATGGCAGCCAGCTGAAGAGCACTTTCGCTTTCCGTCACCCGATACCGGTCACCCTCAGGGACCAGCTCACACAACTACACCCGGGGGGTGCAGACGACCGCCGATAAAATGAGGGAAGATGGAATAATAACTTTTTCATTTCACAATTTCAGTTTTTGTAAAAAAAAAATGAATCTCGAATCAAATAGGAAGCAGATGATACCAACTCTAAATGTTTCCTAGTTTTTTAAGGGTTTAGAAAGTTAGGAAAATAATATCTTCTTGTGTATGTTGAAGCAGAACTTATCATTGGTGGCGTTTTTAGTTAGTTTTATGTGGATCATAAGAGGGAGACGAAGATATTTGAAAGGGAAGAACATCTTAGGCAATTTTGGAGCAACGAGGCGGGTGCAGGAGGAGGGGAGGGGGGAGCCTTCCCTTTCCCCGCCCAGGATGGCCCGCATGGCCCATGACCGCAACAATGCGCGATGGGCAACAGACGGCGACGGTACGGCGGAACGCGGCCCCCTCGTGCGGTATACTACTTCTGCGTGCTCGCCTGCCTCCGCATGAGAGTACAAGCCGCTGATACATTATATTTGTATTATTGTTGTTTCTTTTAAGAATATGGGTGATGATATGTATCATCTGCTAAAAAGTTAGCAACGGTTTCAATTTGCGCTGAAATCACCCCGATAATAGCGCTTTTGCAGCGAGGCTCTTACAGGCGACGATCCCAACTCCGTGGCCTGGTGGCCTGACCGTCTCTTCGAAGCGAGGAGGAGATTTTAATCATCTTGCAGTCTGTTGCTCCAATATTTTAGGAGCAGATGGACGGGCTGCAGCTAGAGAGAGAGAGAGAGAGAGAGAGAGAGAGAGAGAGAGAGAGAGAGAGAGAGAGAGAGAGAGAGAGAGAGAGAGAGAGAGAGAGAGAGAGAGTGGAAATGGGAGCACCACAGTAGCCATGGTGATGGGGTGACAGGACAGCCATGCCTGCCGCACATTCGTTGCCTTCCGGTCGGCCTGCTGCTAGACAAAAACACTCACGACGCAGAGTCATTACGTGATTGAATTAAAAGCTGCGTCCAATCAGTCGCGCTCCACCGCTCATGCCTCACGATGTGCTCGAGTGCCGTCTTGACAGGGACACCTCGGCGAACGGGGGGTGGCGATGCCCTAATGGAAAACGAACTCCCTATGAAGGTCCTAAGTGGTCCCTGCGAAGTTCCTTTCTGAAGTAGGGACAAAAAAGGAATTCCACGGCGTTTGAAATCCCTCCGAAGTCCCTCCCAGTCCCTACCCTTCTCGTGGCACCCGTTTCAATTGGAGTATTTTACTTCACATTTAGAGTGATTTTATGCATTCATATGACTTTGGGTGCTACGTAGTAGGTGACGAAAATTGGGCGCAAATTGCTCAGGCCAAGGTGGATCCCTTTCAGCAATCTGAGGGACTTCTGAGGGACTCCAGGGTCTGCAATCTCAGAATCCCTAGTCCCTAGAATGCCCCATCTGGGGACGTTTTTGGGATTTCGGAAAGGGACCTGAGAGGGATTTGGCGTTGTGGACTTCAGAGGGACTTCCTTTTTGTATTAGGGTGGAAAGGGGGGGGGGCAGCGCGGGCTCCGCGGAGGGCGCATCAGAGGGCACACAGCAGTCACACTCTCGGAAATTACAGTATATGGCAAATAACTCATGATGATTTTTTTTTGTATCCTGCTGCTTCTCGGCCCGGTGCGTACAGCAGCGGCAGCAGGAACCTAAACCTCCCCGCGCCAAACTCGCACAATACGCAGGCGCGTGGCGCGCGTGGCGGCGGTGCGTACATGTTTCACATCTGGCGCATTTCCAAACTTTGCAAACGCTTCCCCGTCTCTCTCTCTCTCTCTCTCTCTCTCTCTCTCTCTCTCTCTCTCTCTCTCTCTCTCTCTCTCTCTCTCTTGTGTCCTTGCGTAAGAAGCACTAGCTTGCGCCGAGGCACCGTAACACCCTTTTCGGGCTGACTCGCATGCCTTTCTGCCCTCCTAGTTTCAATACCGTTCTGTACCGTAAGTACGACTTGGGCTGTGGCAGAGTGAGGTAAAGTAACTTTTGTTCGGACATTTGTGAGGATACGCAGTGGTTTGATGGACTTGGCTGTTTGGGGGCCATTACGTAATCACTAGGGGGAGGGAGTAGTCAGAGCTCTTGAGTACGGAAAATTACAGGAGGGGGGGGGGCACGCCGCATTGATTACGTAATCAAATAACTGCGACTTTCGGCGTTAAACCCTAAACTCTTCGATGTCCGCCACACCCTCTGCCGGCTGCTCTCGGCTCAGGCTGGCGGCTGGTCTGGCGACTAGTCGAGCGGCGAGACGAGTAGCGCGGCGCTACGTCACCAACCTGTGCTGGCGCACCCCAAGGTGCCTGGCAGCGTGGCTTAAAAGAGGGCGAACACGGAGTGAACGGAGTTTAAGAAGAAGTTTCTGTTAAACCTGCATTTTGATTTTTTTCTTGATTACGTAATACCAGGTGGGGGGGGGGGGGGTCCTCGGCCAAGATTACGCCTGATTAGAAGGGGGAGGGAGGGGTCGAAAAAAAAAACCGAAAATCTTGATTACGTAATATGTGAATGGCCCCTTGGTAGGAATAAATGAATGACGCATGCAAAACATATTTTGCAGAGTATCTTTCCGTCGTTCCTTCCTAGGAGGTCAAGTCTCGCCATTTTCAATGCTTTTGCAATGAATCGGAGAGTTACGCCTCTCGTGCACTGCTCTCCGCGCCACTCCAAGAGATTCCGATCGCAATCAAAAGCGGCTGGAGGAACCGCCGGTGCGGGCTCATCGCACCGCTGCGCACCGCTGCGCCCCTGGGGAGGCGCTCGGACTGCTTTCTTCTTTCTCGTCTGCGATCCGGGGAAACGTAAGAATAGCCGCAATCAATGCAAGAATATGAGAGAGGAGAGGTATACCCGTGTCCGTATCATGGCAGAAATGAGTGCCATTGACGTCGGCGCGATCGCCCCTTTGCGCAGCGAGTGTTCTCAGAAAGCCGTAATTTGCAGAGCGTGGATTATTCGCGGGAGCCTCGCACGTGTGAACGGCGTTATTGACGCGGCTCTGTTTTCTTTCTGATTCCAGGTGAGGCGGCCTTCAGTGGTGGTGGAGCTGCGGCCTCCTGCCTCCGGCCCGCGGCCCCGGAGTCGGTGAGAAGCGAACGATGTGGCCTCGGCCTCGTGCCGAAGGAGCTGAGCTCGATGAGGATCTGCGTTAAGCCGGGTGTTAGGTGTGCGGCAGTCAGTGGTCGCGTGCCGTATATCCCTTTTGCGAGCGCAGCTCCCGCACGCGGCGCGCCCGTTCCGGCCCGGATAGCCAGTAAACGCTTTTCAAGACCCACCCGCATTCGCCATGCAAGTGTGCCATGATTTAAAAGCAAAGTTAGAGTTGCCTTCTTTTGGGCTTTGATTTTTCAGTCTTTTTTTTTCTCTTCCTCTGAAATTTTCCGACAACTTTCCTAATTTTTGATGGTTTCAATTGATTTTTTTTCGACCTCGTTTGCCTAGCTCTAAGAATGAATCAAAAAACAGTTATACGTGAGGACTTGGTACCCTGAGTGTTCACGCCGGCGGCATTATGTCGACAAATGCACTGCGCGCGTTTGCGAATCGGCGTTTGCTGCAGCTGCAAAACGGCGAGCAATTTGGGCGACGACACACGGCCTCACGTGTCCTGTGATCAAATATGCACATTCATCAGCGGGCGATGCGCCCGGGTCGGGACCGGGTCGGCCGCCTCTCGTATTCAGGGCGCGTTTCCGCTGATATAAATAATATTGCTTGCATAGCGGCGCGCCATCGGCCGCGGGGGGGGGCGGCTAGGGGCCCGGCGGGGGGTCCTGCCTGACCCGTCCTGATCGATTTGCACTTAGGGACCGTGCCCTCCCCGCTGTGGAGCGCCTGCCTGCGTGCAGCGTGTTTATGAGGGGCGGCCGGCCAAACAACGCGGGAGAGAGAGAGAGAGAGAGAGAGAGAGAGAGAGAGAGAGAGAGAGAGAGAGAGAGAGAGAGAGAGAGAGAGAGAGAGAGAGAGAGAGAGAGAGAGAGAGAGAGAGAGAGAGAGAGAGATTGCTGCGTGCCGTCCGGAGGCCCCCCAACCCTGTCCGCGGTATGATTAGATTGCCACCACACAGGTGCAGCGGGGCAGCAGTATTGACTTTGCGCCTCCGTGATAAGTGATGAAGTACAAAAGACAGCCGCGTTGATCGTCAGTTGTTTCCCCTTCCCCCCCCCCCACCTCAAATACGCGGTAATCACATTCATGCCCTGCCATGTCGCGGAGTGCAGCGTCGTAAAAGAGCTCACCCCTCACCCTGCAGGATTCCCTCACACGTCCTCACACACACACACACACACACACACACACACACACACACACAGCGTGTAGCCCGTCCGCGTCATTAGCCCTGCGCTCGCTTAATTTACGACGTAATCTCTTCTTCAGGGCGCGATGAGTGCACGCGGAGCCCTTGCGGAGCCCCTGCAAGGCCCGGCCACCAGGCAGGTGTGTCGCGACGCCCTCCTCCGCCCCCTCTCCGCCGACACCTGGCGAGGGTGGGGAGGACTTGCCGGCGGCCCCCGGCGGCCTCTGACCTGTATTAGTTTCGTTATGCACCGAAACACCACACGACCGCGGCAGCGGTGCCACCACAGCGTCCTTCTCCCTCATCTTGTCCTCCCCTGCGATGCTCCAATGCGACGTCCTTGCTCGCGGTCGTCCACCGTGCGCCCGTACTCGTCGCTGTTGCAGCGGCTGCTGCGGCTGCTGCGGCTGCTGCTGCTGCTGCTGCTGCTGCTGCGGCTGCTGCTGCCCTGGCGAGCCGCCCTCCCCAGCCCCACTTACACACACGCACGCACACACTGATTAAAAGCCATTAAGGCGTCCGTCGTCGTCTGCCTAAAGGGTTGCGAGTGACGCAATATCCGCTCGACTTAGCATCCCGCCCTCTACGCCCCCCCCCCCCTCCCCTTCCCTCCCTCCCTCTGAGACGGTGGCGGTATTGCCTGGAGAGGACACCAAAGGGCAAAGTAGCGGCAGCGGAGGCAGCAGCAGCAGAAGAAGCAGCTTCGCGAGCGCGCCAGCACAAACGCTACCTGCTAACCTCCTCCCGTCGCGTTCCGTGGGGCGGCGGTCAGTGCCCTGTGAAAAATATTCGCTCATCCGGAGTGATCTGTGTTTTCCCGTGCACTCACGGACGTAGGGTAAGACCAGGTAAAAACAAAATCGGCGAGTAAAAAATGACACCTTTCAAAAAATATTTAGCACTTCTAAAAATAACAATGATTTATCAAGTTCTTGAGAAAATGCCCACTTTTCAGAAGAGTGTCATGAAGCTTGCCCTCTTATTGTGCCTTCATATGGAATTGTTTTCCCAGCGTGATTATTTCACCGGCGCCTCCCGGTCATGCACTGGCGCGCACTGAGGCCTGAGGCCAGGCGATACGCATCACCAGACACGTTCTGGTCTGGCCCCCGGATGCCGGCTGACGGCGCAGCACCAGCACCGACCGAAGCGACGCTGTTTTATAAAGTGCAGCAGACGCCGCTTACGATAACGATGATGCGCAGCAGACAGGAGGCTGCACTCGTTGCAGGATTCACGACCACTCTCGGCTCTCCGCATGTCGAGGTGTGCGGCGGGTGTTCTCACTACGCACTTTCATAGAAATTAAAAGAAAGGATATTGCTTTCCTGGCGGTAAAACGCCGCCGCCGCCGCCTGCAGACATTTGTTTTATGGGTCGGGGGTCCGACATGACCTGGACTGCGGCCATGCCACGCCAACTGCTGCAGGCTGCGGCGCGGCGGGCGTTCTTTTATCGCTCTCCTCCGAACCGTTCTCAGAGAGAGAGAGAGAGAGAGAGAGAGAGAGAGAGAGAGAGAGAGAGAGAGAGAGAGAGAGAGAGAGAGAGAGAGAAAGAAAAAAAAAGATCCTTGCAGCGCTGCGGCTGCGTCTTTCCGCGTTTTAGCGGAGCAGGTGGCCGTGATGGTCGGCGACTCCAGCAGTCGGCGGCGAGGGCGGAATGCGCGCGCATTTTAAGAAGTACGTTAAGCCGCTAATGGACCGGCGGGGCCGATTGGCGGCCAACGACATCCCATCGGACGATTAGTCGACGCCGGTCGCGCGACGGCTGGCAGACACGGACAGGCGCGATAAATAATCTTTTAGCCCCCCCCCCCCCTGCCCACTAGGCTGGCCGTGATAAGAGTTGACGGAACGAGGAAAAAATCCAGAAAACCTATTGGATTCACAGTTTGTTTTCCACAGCAGGTACGCAGTGAAGAAAAAAAAAATATGATCAATTGTATCTTGGAATTCGAAGTACATACGCTTTACGGATTCGATCGAGCGATGCGTTTCATACCGCAGCAACTCTCCGCTACTCTTGTATTGGGATCCCCCCCCCCCGTCCCCTCTACCCCCTCCGCGATCTCAGTTACCGCACAAACCGCCTGGGATTACAGGCAAGTAGTACTAAACTGGCACTTGGGGTACCGGTGCGACCCGCGCGCAACCCTGCGCCGAACTGGAAACAGCTACAACAGGGAAACTGTATAGTTTGCGGCCTCGGGGAGCATCGGTAGGGCGTCCGCAAGGGCCTCGGCTGGGGGCGGCTCTGGCGGCTCCAGCGGCTCCAGCGGCTCCAGCGGCTCCAGGGGCCAACAGAGAGCAGAGGGCGGGCTGCTGCTGCTGCTGCTGCTTGCTGCTGCTGCTGGGGTCGCCGGGGAGAAGATTGAAGCTTTCGGCCGGAGCAAGCCGACGAACCGAGGCGGGATTGAGACCCGGGGAAGCGGCTGATTGGAAGCGCACGGCGTAGCGGCACACTGTGGCTGCATACCAGCGAGCCTCCAGCGGCCTCCAGCGAGTCGGCCCCCGACCCCCAACGTAGCCTCCAGTTCCACGCTCTACTGTTGCTGGATGGACCTCCGATATCAACCTCCCACCTCCACACTCTCCCTGCCTGACCCCGTTCCTGCAGCAGCGGGGGCCGGAGGCGGCCGCGAAGGGGGTGGAGCGGGGGCGGGGAAGGAATTGCGTCGGATGAAAAACCGCATGGGTCAGTGGTTGGGCTCTATGGGTCCTTTCAGTCAGAGGAGCCCATCCGGCCCTGCGGCCAGATAGGGGATTCCAAGTCTATTCTGCTGCAGCAGCGCTACCATACCAGACCGGCCTGCATTGTCTCAGATGGCAAAGGCGCACATGCCCGAGTGATGGGGACAGTCCGTGACATATCTGCGCCATCACATGGCTTGTTGCGCCGTCCGGATCACACAACAATAACGCCATTGCCATTTCCTCCACTGTTGTTTTCCTTTCTCCGTTGCGTTTCTTTCTGCTCGTCTTACCGCTCGCGCCCGGGCGGGGCGGGCAGTCCCTGAAATAGAAATACAACAGACTCGACGAAATCGAGCCCGAGCCCGAAGCGCAACTTGTTTTTAGGCACGAAGTAGCCTATTGCAATCTTTAGGATTCGGGTTTTTTTCCGTAATGGGAGAAGCATGAAAGGATACTTCTGCCATGATTTTGCTGTGTCGATAGCTCGTAGCCGGGCGGCTTGAACCGCCGACGTCAACGCCGAGCGCCTGCCGGTGCTGGGGTAGGCCAGCCCGCACGACACACAAGTCCGCGCGTTGCCTAACCATCAGGCGCTTTTCGTGCTCAGACTCGCCTCATCAGGTTCACACTCGTAAAATTATCGTGAAAGGATTGTATCCGTTCGGCTACCATTCGGAAATCGAGAAAAAATGTGCACAAAGAAAATGCACTTCTTACTCGTTCTTTGCTTCCTCCACTACTACTATGACGAGAAAGCAAAAAAAGGACGAGTATGACGCTCGCTCTATCAGAAGACTCCTATTCATCTCGAAAACTACGGAACGGAGGGATTCTGTTTTGGGGGCATTTTGGCTGGGCATTGATGTAGTTTCGAAAATGACATATGAGATTTCTGAAAAACAAAAAAACAAAAATACTCGTTGCTAGAGACCGCAGATCGGTAGAAGTTTGTCTTGGGACATAGGCCGTCGCCCGCAGTCAACAATCACTTGGCTTAAGTCCAGTTAAAATGTGATAAAAACACAGACTTTCAAAAGAAACAAATACTGATTGCAAAAATTGACAAATTTAGGACATTGAATTATGATAATCTCAAATATCTTATTTTTCCTCAAAAATCAAAGAACGAGTCTGTCCTAGAACTCTAAGCGTTCTCCATGCCTTTCTCGTTATTTTGCTGGCCGAGATTTTAGCAGGTTTACCTGCGTCATTACTCTCCCAGCGGAAGCGTGATGTAACACCGGAGTTACCTGAGACCGCGTGGAGCACGAGGAGGCTCACGTAATATTTGGCGGTGCTGCCTCCGGGCTGACTCCGGGCCGAGGTGCCTTCGGTGTGACTCCGGGCCGAGGTGACTCTGGGCTGACTCCGGGCTGATTCCGAGCCGGAGCGACTCCGGGCCATGAGCTCCGGGCCGACCGGCCGCGTAACAGACGGGGCCATTGTGCGCGCGACACGACGCAGCGCGGGGGGGAAACAACGCCGTGCTCAGCGACGACACATCCGCCTACTTCCTACTTTACTGGTAGGAAATGAAACTTTGGCCGTCTCTTAAATAAACCAAGGAGCGCCGGCCGGCTAGGGTCGGGGAGGGGCAGTGCGGGGCCTGGCGGGGCCTGGCGGGGCCTGGCGGGGCCGTCAACGCCCTGGCGCCCTGGCCCGGAACTAGTGAGTGACGCAAATGCAGCGGAGGTGCCCGCGGGTGCGGGCGGCTGGCCTTCGGCGGGGGGCGCGTGCAGGTCGAGATACGGCAAGCGCCGCGTCGCTGCGTCGGGACGGGAGGGGTGATTTGCCTAGAAAGCTGGTGCTCCACTCGGAGGGGGGGAGATTAAAGTCTGCTCTGGTGGAAGTGTAACTTGTCCGTCCCCCTCCGGGACCGGGGGGCTGGGGGTTGGGAGAGGCTGACGCTCTGCGTGGAGGAGAGGAGGCCAGAGTGGCGCAGTGGGGGCACCAGAGAGGCGGCGGTTGCAGCAGCAGCAGCAGCGCACTGCTGTACAAAGGTATGCCGCTGGCCGCCGGGGCCAGGGTGACGCCCCGCACCTCACCATGCCACGCGGTGTTTAAAGGGAGACAGGACAAAGATAGGGGGAGGGAAGGAGAGAGAGATGGGAAGAAAGGAGGGGAGGAGTAGAGAGCACTACTTGCTCCTGACCCGCATCCGCCGGGCCGGAGGGATCCGTCCCTACCCGGCATGCCGGCATGCCAGCTAGCCAGCCAGACCGTCCCGGCCGCCCCCTGCCCTGCGCAGCGGCAGCGGCAGCGGCAGCGGCAGCGGCAGCGGCAGCGGCAGCGGCAGCGGCAGCGGCAGCGGCAGCGGCAGCGGCAGCGGCAGCGGCAGCGGACCACCCTTACTGCGGGAGCGATTCGCGGGGCACACAAGAAAAAAAAAATAGAGAGAGAGAGAGAGAGAGAGGGAGAGAGAGGGAGAGAGAGAGAGAGAGAGAGAGAGAGAGAGAGAGAGAGAGAGAGAGAGAGAGAGAGAGAGAGAGAGAGAGAGAGAGAGAGAGAGAGAGAGAGAGAGAGAGAGAGAGAGAGAGAGAGAGAGAGAGAGAGAGAGAGAGAGAGACGAAGCATTTTACAGCTGGAACAGCCAGGGACAAGTTTTACGCGTCCGAGTTGGCCGGCGGCCGCCTACCCCCGTCCCTGGCTCTATAAAAATGGGGAAGGTGTCCGTCTGCCCCCTGTGGGCAGAGCGAGAGGAAGGGATACAGAGGAGGGCTGGGGGAGGGGAGCATTGCGCGCTGCCGCCGACCCCGTAATATTGAACAGTGTCACCGAGAATGTTATGGAGGTCAGGGCGGGCGGGGGGATGCGGTGCCGGGGCGGGGGGTGCCGGACCGGGGCAGAGGACAAAGAGAGACGAAGACGAATGGGAAAGCTTCGCCAAGGAGGCAGGAGCGACAGAGAGGGGAGAGGGACGGGACGGGAAGTGGCGGCGCGGAGCAACAAAGTTGCTGCTTAGAAGGGACCGGCACCACGCCAGGCCAGTGCTGCGCGGCGGGGCGTTGTGTCCGCGAAGTGAAGTGGGCAGCACGGCACGTGCACGGCACGTGCACTGCACGCGCACGCACACGCACACGCACACGTACACACACCACTCCACTTCCTTTTAAGTGGCCAGGATAAGAGTGTTTTTTTCTCATGCCGGTGAAGGTGTCCGAGTGTCTGGCGTCGCGCTATGCCACTTCACCGACGAAGTATGCGACTTTCTCGTGCGGTATGAGGCTTTGAACAATGATGACCTAATAAAAAAAATACTAAACCTATTTGGATTTTTTTTGCTCGGCTTGTTCTTTTATTTTTTGACAAGAGTATGAGAGGGGCATATCTTTCATTTCGTTTTTGTGCCTCAAATGGAGGAAGAAGCGCGTGAAGGAAATAAGAGAGGACAAAGATGGAGTGACGCGCGCTGCTCCCAAAATTTTGAAATGTGTCACGCTGGCGCTGCGCTGCCGAGAGCGCCTCACATGCGCCATGCCTCCGCCTATTGCTCGCACCTCACGTACGACCCCGACACACGCAGGCACACACACACACACGCGCCGTGCACGCGCCGGGCACGCGCGCACGCACACAACACACGCGCGCTGTGTAGCACCCAGATCGCTCTTCGGTCTGACCCTGACGGCAGGCAGGCGTTCTGTTATGCCGCCGCTCCGTTCGGGGTGAGCGAGGCGAGGGCGCCGTACGAATTCGTAATACGGAACGCTCAGCTTTTGTGTAAATGGGGGTCATTCATAAGCGTGATGGGAAGCCAGGCGAAACAGCGGCGGCGGCAGAGGCGGCCGAGACAAAGCTGGGAGTGGGAGACAGTGGCTGCGAGGAGGAGCGAAGGAGAAGGGACTGAGCTCTCTGTCTCTCTCTGTCTCTCTGTCTCTCTCTCTCTCTCTCTCTCTCTCTCTCTCTCTCTCTCTCTCTCTCTCTCTCTCTCTCTCTCTCTCTCTCTCTCTCTCTCTCTCTGCGCCCAGAGCCCGCCTGTAATAATGTGGACGGGGCCCAATGAAGCGAGCGCAAGTCGTCTGACTGACGCTATTCTCTGCGACAGAGTGTCGCCGGAGGAGAGCCGAGCCGAGCCGAGCAGTCAGGTCGGGTCCGGGCAAGGGCGCGGAGGAAGGGACAACTTTTCCCGGGAGCACAAATTAGGAAAAGAATCGAGCAGAACTGCGAGGGGGCTGAGCGAGGGCGCGTGAGGCGTCCGGGCCCGGCCACCAGCGGAGGAGGCGAGAAGGTAGAGGGGAGGCCGCGGGGGGCCGAGACCGTCCGGCAGAGCTAGGTGCATCCGCGTGGCAGTGGCTCCATTGTTGCAAGCAGATTCACTGCCCGTGCGGCCGGAAGGGGGAGGATTCAATAGGGGCTGTACTGTGTCGCCTGGGAACTGACCGTACTCCAGCGATGTCATCCGCGATAAAAGGGAAAACGTGCTCGCCGGGAATTATATTTTTTTAAATGTCCAAGAGGAAAAGAAAATGTAGAAAAAAAGTGTGCCAGTGATGGGCACGGCTACGGCAAGTCCTGGGGGCTGCTGGCTGCGTGATGGTGGCGGAGCAGGTCACCGGCTGCGGGGGAGAACGAGAACTCCCTCCCTCCGACACCGTTGCTGCTTGCTGCTAAGCTGGCAAGGCGGTCATTACAAGAGTAATTTAAATCCTTTCAGACGTCGCTTTAAACGTGACGCCCGAGAAACTCATTCCACCCATAATGAAGCCCTGGCTCACACCCACACCCCGGCTGGCTGGCACCGGCGGGCACCAACCAACCAACCACCCCTGCAGACAGCGGCCGGCTGCTGGGCCAGACGGTCACACGCAGCAGACGGAACGTCCGGGGTAAAGAAGCCTTTGTGACGGAGGGCACAAATGAAAGGCCCGCGGGGCTCAGGGAGGAGGGCGGCCCCAGGAAGCCCAACTGGAGCCCCACCGGAGGCTGCACTTCCCCATACCTGACTTTTATATATACTCTTTCCGCGAACTTTTCAACGTGCTATTCTCTCTTTCTCCCTAATAAAAGTGCCCACAGAATCCCCCCCCCCTGCTCTATCCAGCCACCCATCCGTATTTATTTCTCCTCGTCTTTCCATTTCCGAACGCCTTTTGTCGTGCTCCCCCACCCCTCTCCCCTACCCCTCTCCCCCACCTCTCTCCGTCGCACTCTCTTTTCCTGGGAGGCAAAGATGATTTTATCGATCCCCTGCGGGGGCCACAGCAGGCAGCGGCAGCAGCGGCGGTAAAAAAAAAATGTCCTTCACTTCCTCGAATTGTCTGCATTCATTCCCATCTGCCTATCTGCTATCGCCCCCCCCCCCCCATTACGTTACAATTCCTCAAAAGCCGTATCTCCCCGATGCCATCTTAATTGCTGACTCCGGCTGCAGACACAGAAATAGTGCCGGGGGGAAAACGGAAGGAGAAAAATTAGTGGAAACTTGCTTCAGAAGCCGAGCACTGCGAGAAGACGCCGGCGCGACGCTTCCACCCACCGCGCCGCTGCATTAAAAAAAAATAATTAAAGAGACCTTCAGACGAAAAATAGTTCTCCTTTGCGTTTATTTGTGGGGAAATCATTGGGGACGGCGGCGGAGACTGCGGGACGGGGCAGGGCCGGGCGGGGCCCTCGCAGCGAGCCTAGCAGCAGCGCGATAAGTGCCAGATGGTGAGTTTTTATTAAAGCATATTTAAAAGAGAAGTGCGGCGTTCGGCGTCGCCGCGGTTCTTGATTGCAACGAGCCGCTAGCCGAAGGGGGGCGGCGGCGGGTTAGCTTGGCCGCTGGGTGACCTCGATGGCCGAAGAGCGGCAAGGGCACACTGCCACATCGCGATAGCGGATAGCTGCCGGTGTAGCTGAAGATGGATACCCTCGATTGAATGAGCCTTGCCATGCCACACGTTCGTTGTCGGCGGCCATCATCTCGTGTTTGGACACGGCGGCACGCTGGCCGCTGGCTGCCGCGGCTGCCGCTGCTGCCGCTGCTGCCGCTGCTGCCGCTGCTGCCGCTGCTGCCGCTGCTGCCGCTGCTGCCGCTGCTGCCGCTGCTGCCGCTGCTGCCGCTGCTGCCGCTGCTGCCGCTGCTGCCGCTGCTGCCGCTGCTGCCGCTGCTGCCGCTGCTGCCGCTGCTGCCGCTGCTGCCGCTGCTGCCGCTGCTGCTGCTGCTGCTGCTGCCGCTGCTGCCGCTGCTGCCGCTGCTGCCGCTGCTGCCGCTGCTGCCGCTGCTGCCGCTGCTGCCGCTGCTGCCGCTGCTGCCGCTGCTGCCGCTGCTGCCGCTGCTGCCGCTGCTGCCGCTGCTGCCGCTGCTGCCGCTGCTGCCGCTGCTGCCGCTGCTGCCGCTGCTGCCGCTGCTGCCGCTGCTGCTGCTGCTGCCGCTGCTGCCGCTGCTGCCGCTGCTGCCGCTGCTGCCGCTGCTGCCGCTGCTGCCGCTGCTGCCGCTGCTGCCGCTGCTGCCGCTGCTGCCGCTGCTGCCGCTGCTGCCGCTGCTGCCGCTGCTGCCGCTGCTGCCGCTGCTGCCGCTGCTGCCGCTGCTGCCGCTGCTGCCGCTGCTGCCGCTGCTGCCGCTGCTGCTGCTGCTGCTGCTGCTGCTGCGCTGCTGCCGCTGCTGCCGCTGCTGCCGCTGCTGCCGCTGCTGCCGCTGCTGCTGCGCTGCTGCCGCTGCTGCCGCTGCTGCCGCTGCTGCCGCTGCTGCCGCTGCTGCCGCTGCTGCCGCTGCTGCCGCTGCTGCCGCTGCTGCCGCTGCTGCCGCTGCTGCCGCTGCTGCCGCTGCTGCCGCTGCTGCCGCTGCTGCCGCTGCTGCCGCTGCTGCCGCTGCTGCCGCTGCTGCCGCTGCTGCCGCTGCTGCCGCTGCTGCCGCTGCTGCCGCTGCTGCCGCTGCTGCCGCTGCTGCCGCTGCTGCCGCTGCTGCCGCTGCTGCCGCTGCTGCCGCTGCTGCCGCTGCTGCCGCTGCTGCCGCTGCTGCCGCTGCTGCCGCTGCTGCCGCTGCTGCCGCTGCTGCCGCTGCTGCCGCTGCTGCCGCTGCTGCCGCTGCTGCCGCTGCTGCCGCTGCTGCCGCTGCTGCCGCTGCTGCCGCTGCTGCCGCTGCTGCCGCTGCTGCCGCTGCTGCCGCTGCTGCCGCTGCTGCCGCTGCTGCCGCTGCTGCCGCTGCTGCCGCTGCTGCCGCTGCTGCCGCTGCTGCCGCTGCTGCTGCGCTGCTGCCGCTGCTGCCGCTGCTGCCTCGCCCGGCACGGCACGCCAAGAGGCACCGCCACCACCACCACCACCACCACCTCCAACACCGCCGCAGCCACCCCAGCGCGCCGCTCGCCGGGCTGCTTTAATTTCCGCACCACTGACTGCGACATCCGCATCGGCGATGCGACTCGACGCGGAGTGCCACCACTACCGCCTCTACCTCCCCTACCGCCGCTGCCGCCGCCGATGTCCGTCTGTCTGTCGCCCACCCCCACCTTCCTCCTTTCATCCCCCGCCCCCCTTTTTCTTCCTCGCTCTCGTCGGACACGTCTTTTCCATCTCCACCGAAAGTAGTGCAAAATGATTTACCTTCTTTTTTTTTTTCTCGTCTACGAAGTATTAAGGGGATGATCGCGGTACACTCATGCATTAATGGTCAAGGTGATTTTTCCGCCTTTTTGGGCATTTTTTCTCATTTTAGTATGTAGTGTGGTAGAAAGTATATTATTCCTTAAATTAAGTAAATATTCCTTAATTAAAATAGCTGTAGTTTTTATTCATTTAAAATGATCGCCAAGCAAACGGCGGGGATTAAGTTGTGGCAACTTGACAAGATATTTTGAGGTAGATCCTATCATTACCAGTCGCTACACGAAGTCTAGTGAAGTTGTCATCACTTGGTCATTTGTTTCAAGTACTCATAAGGTACTCCCGACGGGTACTACGCGTTATGCTATTTAAGGGAAGCCGCTATGCGAACGAGGGAAGGGGAGGGGGAAGGAGGGGACCTGGGGGACGACGGAACAAACTCTTAACTCCGTTTGGCCCCGCCCACCAACCCCTGCTGCACATGTTACCAGGGGTTGCATCGTGGGCAACGCAGTAATTTTTTTTTCATTTTTTAAAGGACTTGATTAAGGCGATTTGTAGGCCTGCGCACACCTGGCGCCATGCCGCGCTCTCTGACGACGTCGGCGCGGACCCCGCATTAGTCCGCGCAGTCGTCGTCGGCGGCCCTGGCTGTCCCCACCGGCCCCCACCGGCCCCCACAGACCGGGGACCTCGGCGGGCCGCGGAAACCCCGAGCCGGGCCGGGAGGAAATAATTTGTCGCGGGCAACGCGATGTCGTCGTGATAACGGGACACACATATTTTTCTGTCGATACTGATTTCGGAAAGGCTCAGCTGGTAAGGCGGCGGCAGGGTGGGGGAGGGCCCCGGGGGGCGGCGGGGGCCACGCCAGCCGCCGGGGTGGGGGCAGCGGGGGCCTCGCCGGCCGCCGGGACCGGCCTCCGCTCAGTGGGGTGTCGAGTGCGCCTTGACACGAGAGCATTATTCAAAAAATTGGTCGTGGAGTCAGTCGGGAGTGAGCGGACTGGAGCGGCGGTGTGGTCCGGGCCGTGCGGGGCCGCGGGCGTGGGGCAGTCTGGGCGCACGTGATATACGACCTGGAGGGCTCCAATAGCCCCCCCCCCCCCCTCCAAATGGCCCCAAAGAGGGGGCGGGGGCGGTCGCGAAAGGGCCCTCGCGTTTTAAAAGTCGTTCACACCCTCTGGCCAGAGCCTGCCCGCCTGCCTCGGCTGACCCGCAGCGCCCCGCCGCGCTGCGCGTTTTGATTGGTGGCTTTACATTACGGCGCCGCTGCCACCGCAAGCCTGTGTCTCTATGGCGCCCAGCGTTTTCTTTAAATGAAATGGAATGGGGCGAATAAATATTATCGGCGCCCGTCGGCCGTTCCGCAGCGGACTGGCCTAGAGGCCCGCGCCATGCCGCTGCCGCCGCGGGTCAGGATGGTCGTGGAGGGCGCAGATCACGAACGGGGGGAAGATGCATCGCCGGGCTCCCCCCCGAGTTCACCGCTCTGGCCGGCCCCGCTGCCCCGCTGCCCCGCTCCTACCCCACGCCTGTAACTCCTACGGCCCGCCCAGCCCTTTGGGCCCTGTGGGGGCCGAAACAACGTCAAATATTGAAATGATGGGGGAGGCCGACCCCGTGCCGCCCCCCCCCCTCCCTCCCCCCACTCCCGCCACCCTGCCGAGGGCCCTTCCACAATCCGAGTCGGAATAGCGCGTGCTTGCAATGGCGGTGCGGCCCAGCCCCCAGCCGCCCCCGGCCGCCTCCACCCATGATGGGCCGCCTCCGCACGCGCATAACTCTCTGTCCTCGTTGCGCCCCGGGCCGCGCCGGTGGGTGCGAGAGGGATGGATGATGGAAGGCAAACAGGGTCAGTTCGCCGGCCGCGCGAGGCGAGGTGAGCACAGAGTTGCCCTGACCAGCACCTGCAGCACTGCATAATGCCCCGGTAATTTTCGTTGTGTTAGGCGCAAAAATGTAAGGCAAGAAATCTATTAGCGCGACCTTATCGAGATGGGGAGGGTGGGCCGTGGGGGGCTGCGGGGGGCCGTGGGGGGCCGCCGGGGGCCGCGGTGGCTGGCTAGCGTGTTTAGTTTTGTGTGCGCTGCCGCTGGTGTTGTTGGGCTGCCATTGTCAGAGGTAGCTCGGCGCGGCTTGGGGCAGGGGCCTAGGGCTGCGTGACCATGCTACCTTTCATGGCATCCGCACACGCATCGACAAGAGAGAATGTGCGGAAGAGAGAGAAAGAGAGAGAGAGAGAGAGAGAGAGAGAGAGAGAGAGAGAGAGAGAGAGAGAGAGAGAGAGAGAGAGAGAGAGAGAGAGAGAGAGAGAGAGAGAGAGAGAGAGAGAGAGAGAGAGAGAGAGAGAGAGAGAGAGAGAGAGAGAGAGAGAGAGAGAGAGAGAGAGAGAGAGAGAGAGAGAGAGAGAGAGAGAGAGAGAGAGAGAGAGCAGGGAGCGGCGAGGTGGAGGTCGCAGAGAGGGCAAGTTTTGTACAAACACTTTCGCTCGCACAGACACTACATTGTCATGGACGCCGTTTCTGACACTCTGAGCTCTTTTTGCGGCCTCGCTGTGCGCTGGTGACCTCCCTCAACACACACACACGCACACGCACACACACACGCACACACACACACACATATATATATATACACACATATACATATACACGTATACATACACATACACCCACACACACATGCAAGAGGAGGGGGGATAGTGTTTTGGTGTTACATGAAGGGGGCTCCGGCTGCGCCCTGCCGTGCCGATCCTCCGTGCGCTGTCACCACGGCTGTTGAGAGTGCCGAGAGGTGGCACACTAGAAACACGGACACACACAGTCTCTCCCCTCCCTCCCCCCCCCCCCCTCTCTCTCCTCCCTCTCTCAAGGGAAGGTAGCGCGTGGCGTATAGGGTGACGCGGCGTTGCGACAAGCTAGCGTAATGGCCGAGACAAGGACATCAACACTTTCCACGCCAGCGTGTGAATACTGCAAGGCTGCGTGCGTGTGTGTGTGTGTGTGTGTGTGTGTGTGTGTGTGTATGTATGTGTGTGCGTGATAAACATTGTGGCAGTTAAGGCCGAGTCTCTGCAGTACGTATTCGGAACTCGGCCCACCTCGGCCTCTTCCTCGTTCTGCAGTAGTGAGCCTAGATTCTAGTGCTGAGGAAAATGAAATGAAAATGTGGAAGAAAATCTATTATTCCTTAGTCTGGTTAGGTTACAATTTTAAGTCGAAAATTGGTCGAATAAGATGGCAAAATTTTAATTTCCTGTGTTTTTCGTTTTAATATCAGGGCAACACCTTGTAAATCTCATCCTGTGATGCGGGAAACGGCGAACATTTTTTTTGATTTGATCAAGAACGTGCTTGGGGAGAGAAGAATGTGTGCCAGACGACCCAATTTGCGTGTTTGGCGAGCCACCGCTGTACGAAGCGAACATTGTCTCTGCCAAAGCAGCCGCAGCCTTCGCTTCGCCACCCCCCCCCCCCCCCCACACACACACCCATCCACACACACACACGCACTCGCACGTACACGACCACACACGCAAACAACATCTCAGCTGGGGGTTAAAGTCTGTTCGCGTGTCACTTCCAAGCGCCCTTCATTGCTGAAGAATGTCGGTAATTAGAAATTCTCTCGTCCGAACCGTACATAGTCGAGTGGGGTGGAGCGCGCGCTGTGGTGGTCACCGCTGGCCGTGGTGGTCAGTGTGCCGGCCCTGGTGCTAGCTTCGGCCCGGGCAGCCAGGGGGTGGGTCTACCTTGAGCCTGCGACGGGTTCGGCTGGCTGGGCCTGGGCTTGCCATGGCTGACGTGGACTGGACCGGAGGCCGGCTGGCCTATAGCTGCTAGGGTGTGCCATACTTCATTTTTTTTTGAAATTCGGTGTACGCGTTACCTCAATCGTGGCCATTTTTCATGCTGATTCCGAGGGAAAAAGGTAAGAAAATTTGAAGGCCGTTTAGGGGGTCCGACTCGCCTCGGATGGGGGCCTAAATGCCCCTCTACAGGGCGAAAAATTAATGTTGTCAAAAAATTTTGAAAAAAAATCCCTAACCCAAATCTACGAAAGTAGGGCCCTAAAGGGCTGAAATTTCAAGGAAAACGTCGTATCTCTTACGGTTTCGAAGATGTCGGCATTCAAAGTGCAATAATCGATTTTTTCAGTTTTAATGCCGATATCTTCGAAACCGTAAGAGATACGACGTTTTCCTTGAAATTTCAGCCCATAAGGGCCCTACTTTCGTCGATTTGAGTTAGGGAATTTATTTTTAAATTTTTTGACAACATTAATTTTTCGCCCTGTAGAGGGGCATTTAGGCCCCCAACCGAGGCGAGTCGGACCCCCTAAACGGCCTCCAAATTTTTTTACCTTTTTTCCTCGGAATCAGCATGAAAAATGGCCTCGATTGAGGTAACGCGTACACCGAATTTCGAAAAAAATGAAGTATGGCACACCCTAATAGCTGCCTATGGTATGCTTTGGCCAGGCCGCACATAATTCGAAATCAAAATATCAAAATTTGAATTTTCCACGAAAATAATGTCAAATCGTTGAACTTGGATGTACTTTTTTAAAATGATTTTTTTGTAAGTTTTACTCTGATTTTTTTTTTAAAATTGAGGGTGTATACAGATCTCTGTGTGGAATCTGAGTGGAAGTGTGGAATCCAGCGCCATGTCCCCTTCTTCTCCGAACGGATGCCGAGTCCTGACGGCCGGAGCCGATTCGACCAGCGCACTGGCGAAGGGGACAGCCGGACCGGGCCGGACCAGCGCTACGCTAAGAGCCAGAGATGATGATACTGAGTGGCGCACTCAGACATGCTCCCAGAGGCGTCCGCTGCAGCCTCCACGGCCATTGTCTTTGCTTTGGCGCTGTTGCGCAGCGGTAGAAGGCAAAGTAGCCATTTCTCCGAGATCCGAGACTTTCCAGGATCTTTCCTTTCTTCTTTCATAATGCATGTCCTCGCCGAGCATAAGCAGACCTTTCTCCTCCCTCCTTTTGTCCACCACTGCCGGAGCGACAGACCACTTGCATATCAATTCCGCCCTCCCACTTTTTTCTGGTCGTGCGCGAAAACTTGTTAGAGCACCGAGGGAAAATTATTCGAGCGGAGCGGCCAGCAGTGCAGAAGAGACTTTTTTGCTGTCGGGCAGAGAACGAGGAGCGGGCGGGCCGGCCTGCTTTAAGCCAGCAAGCAAAGCATTGGTTCCATTCGCTCATTAAAATGTGTGCCTTGCGTCCCGGGCCCCTCACGGAGCCCAGCCCAGCCCAGCCCAACAGAGCCGGCTTTGATAATTGGGAGGTGCATCGCGCTGCTTCCCGCCGTGCGCCCCCGATTGCATCCCTGATCACCATAGTGCAGAAGAAGAAGGAGAAGAAGGAGGATGAGGAAGAGGAGAACTGGGGTAGTTTGCGTAATGATGCGCCCCGCCTGGTCGACTCTGGCCGTTATAGCGCAAGAGAAGCGAGCTTTTCAAATACCTTAAGAGAGCGAGGCTCTGAATTTAGTTCCGGCATTATTAACGACGCGCACGGCCCCCGCGCGTCGCCTTTCGTTCCCAGGATCACGGGGGAGCAGGAAAACAGCGCGGTAGACTCGGGCGCTCATTACAAGGGGGCGAACGGGCTCTGGGTAAATATGCACGCTCCCCTGTAACGACGGCAGAAGCAGCTCTCCTCCGCTGCGCACTGCGCCGTGCCTGCAGAGAGGCCGGGCCGGGCCGGGCCGGGACAGGACATGGCATCTATTGACGGGAACGCGCTGGCCGTCAGCTTTTTTCTCCCAAACTTTAGGTTTTAGGCTTCGTACCCTTTAATTTCCCCCCTCCTTCTCGTGTCGAAGTAGTGACGCCCAGCCACGCCACCGGATCCCCAACCCGAGCCGACTTGAGTCCCCTGGTGGGGCCGAGCCCGGCACAGGCCCGGCGCCTGCAGGGTAGCATATTATCTTACACAGCGACCACTGCACGGCACACCGCTGCCGGGCCGCTGCCGGGCCCGGGTCAGCCCTGGCCTGGGAGTCCCCCGCCGGCCTGAGTTCCCAGTCGTGGTTCCCAGCGCAGACCTAGGAAACGCCCTATAATTGTGATTGTTGCCGAGACTTTCCCCCTTTCCCGCTCCGCTCCTCACCCCCAGTTTACAGAGGAAAGTTTGTGCTAGTTGGTTTGAGGTAGAGAGGGGAGGGACACCGCGTTGCCGTGGGCTGGCGGGGCTGGCCGGGCTCGGAGTTGGGAGCGGAAGGATCTCGCGCGGCCTAGCCAGGAGCCCCACGGCGTGGTCCCGGGTACCTCACCTGGCTGCGGCCACTGCGGCCCTCCCCCATACTTATCAACCATCAAAGGTCCCGGCCAGACCACTGCCAAGCCACGAATACCCAACCCGAACTAACCTCCCAAAGCAAACGTCTGACCTGACCTTCTGCTCTGCCTTCTTGTTGCAGCCTGGACGTGCGCGGCAAGCCGCTGGAGGAGGCCAAACACACCTCCACGTCGGAGGGGTTCGGCACGCGCGCGTACTTCCGCACCGTGTCGGAGACGGCCCAGCTCGTGGTGAACGACATCCGGCGGCACGACGAGGGCGTCTACCGGTGCCGGGTGGACTTCAAGCAGTCGGCGTCGCGCTCCTTCCGCTACAACCTCACCGTCATAGGTGAGTCCCCCCCCCCCCCACACACACATATACACACAACATGCCGCGCGCTCTCGCTGTCTCAGCGGTGCTCAGTAATTGCCAATTACCTTGTACCGCCGGGTTTCTTCCATGCTGACAGCGAACGACGGCGGACGGGGACGCACCGCCACAACCCCACCCCAGCGCGCTCTGCGCTGTGCACCTAGTCCACCAATCGGCTGCGATGTAATCATGCAAATCGGGTCCGCCGCGCCGCGACTTCCGTTGCTCTTCCGCATGGAACCATCTATTGGCCGATTCTCCACGTCCCCTGCACCGAACCACATACGGAACTCTTATCTGGAAATAAAAAAGTTGTAATCATAGCCCAAAATGTTTTGGGGGCGTTACGAGACCGTTCTGAAAAGTTCGAAGCCACCGTGCATTTAAAAATTTGAGGCCTGATTTTAGATTCAGCTATGCGCCAGGGTTTCAAAAGCGGGCTTGAACGACCTTTTCGAACAGTGGAAGGGTGGTCACCGTGAGGTGAAAAGTTCATGTGACCCCACTTCTGGAACCCTTGTGCCAAGCATTCAGTGTAAGGCCGAGAGACTTTTCAAAACAGCCTCTTCAAGTCCCCTATGGCCCCAATTCAGGTGGATCATTATGGCCTTCCTTCAGTGTCTGACGCGCGCCCTGCTGCTCCCTCTAGCGGACGAGTGGTGTAATTATTCCTGCATCACTCCGCGCTGCAGGTGTGGCGGCAAGGATCAGCCCAAGCAAGGGGCAGGCTCCCCCTCTCCCTCCCTCCGCATTCTGACTCTCTCGCACCCCATCAACTTCCTCCTCCCCTCGGGTCTTTGCTGTTTTGAGGCGTGGTGCTGTACGACGTCCACACACACGCTGACATGCACACACACACACACGCTGACACGCACACACACACACACACACACACCCACACACCCGCGCGCGCGCAGACTCATATACAGGGGCGCGGGTGTGTTGCGAGTAAATTTGCACAGGCGAGTGTTGAAACTGGAGTCGGAGCGGAAAGAGTGCGCACAGCGCCATTAGTGGAGTGTCGGGGACGTGTGGCAGCCGAACCCTCCGCGGGTCGACTGCTGCTGGAGCGGTGGCTGCTGGAGCGTTAGCTGCTGTAGCAACGGCTGCTGGAGCGGCGGCTGCTGGAGCGGCGGCTGCTGTAGCAACGGCTGCCGGAGCGGCGGCTGCTGGGGCGTTAGCTGCTGGAGCAACGGCTGCTGGAGCGGCGGCTGCTGGAGCGGCGGCTGCTGGAGCGGCGGCTGCTGTAGCAACGGCTGCCGGAGCGGCGGCTGCTGGGGCGTTAGCTGCTGGAGCAACGGCTGCTGGAGCGGCGGCTGCTAGAGCGTTAGCTGCTGGAGCGGCGGCTGCTGGAGCGCTCACAACGAAATGACTCTCCGAGCACGTCAGAAGGGTAGGCGGAGTGATACACGGAGCAGCCGGCGAACACGGTGAGCTGGAACACTTTCAGCTCTGCTCTGCCGCCCGTTCCGACACGGACATGGTGTGTTGTATACGCCGAACGAAGGGAGTAAGGGCATGTACTTGCGTCGTACCTACCGATGTCCTAATTTCCACGACCTACTTGAACAACACGCTTCTAAAGTAAATGAACCCAAAACGTAAAATGAAAATTAATAATAATAACGGCGCGTACAGTTCTCTGCGGAATCCAGCTCAACTTTCAGACCCTAAACTTTCCTCCTCAAATCTGACGAAATATTAAAACTTTGGAATAAACAAACTTGGGTGACACTCACCGGTCACTCCCGCTGCTGCTCCGCGCTGCTCCTCCCGCCCGCCGGGGGCCCGGCCTGCTGCCCCGCGGGACCCCTCGCCCTCGTCCCCTGTCGCCGCTGTCTCCCCTGGAGGACGAACAAGGTGTCTTCTCAGAGTAACTTTTGTGTGACCCTGACCGGCGCGAGCCCACCCCGCCCCCGGGGGTTCGTTATAACACCTATCCTCCCCATCCCCGCCGGCCTGGCGCCACCCCCGCCACCCCCACCCCCAGCCGGGCCCTGAACACACACAGAGCAATAGGGACGGTCTTTGGCGTTATATTGCCTGCAGGGTTGAATGCGCAGTGGTGTGGAGGCTGGTATTGGATGTAGAAGAGACACTATCTTACAACACGGGGTAATTAGTCAGCGTTCGCTGTTCAACTGTGCGTGTTCGTGCGAGGACGTGCTGTAGAGCGGTCGGTCCATATGCGGTGGGATTTTGTAAAAACTACACTGTGCCCCGGTTGTCTTCACGAGTAACTAGTTCTCTCCGGGAAACACGACCGTTTACACACGATCAATCTGGTGCACGAGGAAAATGTTGCCCAGTCCACAAAACACTCCCTGTGAATTGGCAAAACAAGTTAACCCGACAGAGTAGTAATTAATTCCCCCGCACGATCATCTTGCGGCAATAACGAAGGGCATTACTGACTGGTAATTGTGTTTCAGTGCCGCCGGAGCCCCCCGCCGTGCTCGACCAGCGGGGACGACATCTCAACTCGACGGTGGGGCCTCACCGGGAAGGGGATAATATCTCGCTTACTTGCCGAGTAGTTGGAGGTAAGTTGCCGAGGTATTAGAGGGATGAGATGTGCCGCCAGAGGGGAGCGGTGCGGCGTGATCGCTGCCGGGGGCGGGCGGAGGGGAGGGGAGGCGGGGACCGAAATTCACACACGTATTCAACCGAGTGCATGCCATATGGTGCGAAGAGCTAACTCCCGAATCGGCGCCGCGGTGGGAGCGGAGCTATGGAAGGGACGCAACACTGGGAGAAGTTTATGACCAGAAACTTCAGGTTGTTTTCGTATGACAATAAGTTTTCTTTTTCCAAAAGCAAAAGAAACTATATCAGCCAGAAAAACGTAAACAAACAGTTATCATAAGCCTTCAACTTGCCTTGGTTAAAAACAAGTCTTTGCAAGAAGATTAAATGAATCCTAGTTCAAAAGTTGGGTCAAGTCTGCTAACCTCGAATAGTTCAGGACTAGAATTGAGGTAATCGCAACGTCAATCAAAACATTTTTCTTAGTGTCAGGCGTCTCGCCAGCCATGCCATCAAAGGATCACCGCCACGCGACGGCTCTCTCCACCCCCCGGGAAAAGTACATCGTAATTATTTCATCATTTTAACGTGCGCTGTTGATATTCCTTTCATAGCTGGCGCTGCCTTTCACGATGATACCATCCATAAAATTAATCCTATGCATATTCAGATTCGGTGATAAACGTCTGGAGAGTGAGTCGGTATATATGCCAGGCAGTTAACTTCCCTTATCCGCGCGCGGCCGCAATGATAGAGCAAATGGAAGACACGCTTCGAGCTCGCGCCATAAAAGGCTTGCGTGCGACGGAATCTCTGCCGGGCGTGGCGGGGCGGGGCGCGGCAGCCGCAGGGGCGGGTAGTATATACACAATGCGCTCTCGAACCTCTCTCCCAGTTGAGTTCGTCGGTTTTGAGTTATTGCGAGCCTCCCCCGATACGATCGCCATTGTTCTCCGGGCGCAACCGATATTTATGTCGTCCGTAAGACGCGCGCTCCGCTATATACGCGCTGCTTAGGGGTTTCCCACTCCCCTCCCCCTCCCCATTTCTCCAGTTACCCCCTCGCATCCTAACAGCAAGAGCGTACTCCCCCCGCCCCCCTCTCTATGCCTTTCTCTATTCCTCCCCCAGCCCCTACCTCAATGTGTTTACCCTCCTGTCAGGCGTCTCTGCCCCCCCCCCCTCCCATCCTCTGCGCGTGAGTGACTGTTTCCCCCCACCCCCATCACCTCGTGCGCGTCTCTCCGCTCGCCCTTACATCTGCAAGTGCGTGGGGAGCAAAAGGGGGAGGGGGGAGGTGCGTTGTTCGCCTTTCTGCTGCGCGGTCCTGCCTACGCGCGCGCGCGCGCGCGTGTGTGTGTTTGTGTGTGTGTGGCTGGATGTGTGTACGTGCGTGCGTGCGTGTCCGGATGTTCACGTCTCTTCGCCCCACTCCCCTCAGTCCTCCCGCTCAAACCTTGTCCTTCTCGACGTGGGTCAACCCTTTTCCCTCTGGCTGCTGTTGATGTTTGCTGTCTGTCCTCGTTTGTTTGCACGGGCTGGGCCGGTTCCGGCCGGTCGGCCGCCGTGTGGCCGCACCGCACCGCCCAAATAGGTGGTCGGAGCGGCCGAGCGCTGTCGCCGCCTAGCACCGCCATGCTCTCCTTCTCCTCTAACTACACGTGCCGCTCCGGCTGCTGCGGGACCGGGGCACAGGAGTACGTAGCGCGCCCCATTGCTGACGGTATTTGAGCCCGCGGTCCGCACAGCACCTCGGGAATGGGCGGCGGCAGCGGCAGTGGCGGTGGGCCGGAGGGAGGCCGCGGCCTAATTCGTTTTGTGGGGCACCTTGCGGGCCTTGGCCTTGGCCCCCGGGGGGGTTAGCCGGGTTCCCGAGGCCCCGAGGCCCCAAGGCTCCGAGGCCGGGCGGCTTGTATTTGCCCGTGTCAGCTGGGATGACCGTTTGCGTCCGGTCTTATTACTCGGCACCCGCTCCGCCTCCTGCCGCAGTAGTGTGCGCCACTGCCGCTGCCACCACCGCCGCCACCGCCGCCACCGCCGCCACCGCCACCGCCACCGCCGCCGCCGCCGCTGCCCAGTGGCAATGTGGGTCGGACGGCGGCGGCTCTTGACCAAACAGAGTGCCGCGCGGCTCAAGGCGGTCAGGCCCGGCTACTGCCCGCCCCCACCGCCCCCGCCCCCCGCTCCCCGCCACGCCCCTACCTGTCGGCTGTTTCCTGGGCAGGTCGGATCGAGTCGCATAAAGATCGCCGAAAGTCATGGTAGTTTCATGGGAAAGTCTCGACTAGCTCGATCAGATTCGACTGACTGGCTGGGATCTGGTTGCCTACCTTCTAAGGCGCTATCGCCACAGCCGTGACACCCTGTTACTAACTTCGTGACGCCCTCATCGATGGTGTGCGTTAGGATCAGACACCATGCCCGCGTGGTCTTCCGACAGAGTCCATCAATCAGAAGTCGCCGGTTAGTACCTTATTCGGCCGCGGGGCGCTCGAGCGCGGGGGTATCTCCCGGTAATGCTTATGCAGACG